>JAHRHZ010000082.1:5360683-5382232 GCA_024137785.1 Ginglymostoma cirratum
TCATCAGAAAGGGTCTAGGCCCGAAACGTCAAGCTTTCCTGCTCCTATGATGCTGCTTGGCCTGCTGTGTTCATCCAGCTCCACACCTTGTTTTCTCGGATTCTCCAGCATCTGCAGTACCTTTTATCTCTGATGCGTTTATTTGAATGCCTGCTTATATCAAGTAATTTGTGTTTGGCTCATCCTGTGTGGGATAATGTTACTTCATTGTTAATGTTAATTACCATTGGCAAGACTGCAAATCCTCTACAATCCCCTAGCTGCTCCTAATTTTCCAAGTATCATTCAATCAAGTTCAACAAGGAGCATACACTGATTGAAACATCAGTTTAAAAGAAGTTGGATTGCAATGATTTGAATGAAACAGATTTAAGTCTTCACACTTTTTAAGTGCTTATCACTTGGCACTTAAACAAATCAAAAGCTTTGCCAATAGTTATAAAAGTTTGCCCTGATGCTTGCTCATAGATTCACCATGTATTTTACATCTACACAAATCTACTATGAGTCATGAAACCATCGGGCTTCATTAGTTGTTACTGTAGAGCAACACTTGTTGAATTTTAAGTGCTTTAATCAATGGGTTAATGTTACAGTGCATGTTAAAATTTAATTTAAAACAGCACAAGAATTATTCATAATTTTACTTTCCATGTGATGCAATGCCTTATAAGAACCGAGACCATTTCTGCAGTTATGGAAATTAGGACTCAAACAGTATACCAGGAACTGGCAGCAGAAATTGAAAATGTTGAACATGAGGAACTGTATGAAAGGATAGAGAAAGACCAGAGAGAGAAAGTGAGAAAAATAAAGAGATTTTTCATGTGGGAACAGCAAGTGACAATGGGATGTTGTATGCTTATGCAGCCAGTTTAAGAACGACTGGCAACTCTCTATCATCCACCTAACGTGAGTATATAAAGTTGTAGTTGGGATACAGTGGTATGGCAGTCATGTCACTGGACTAATAACCAGAACCCATATTGATGCCTCAGGTCATACGGAGAGGGGATCATGTGTGGAGGAACGCTTGTAATGCAGTGGAAGTGCTGCTGTTGCAAAGCCTGAAGACCAGATTCAGGTCCCACCTGTAACAGAGAAATGCCATACAAGTATTGTGGTACAGTAATAGTGACCCTACATCTGAGCCAGGGGATTTGAGTTCAAGTCCTACCTAGTCTAGATGTATGTGATAACATCTCTCTGAACAGATTGATTAGAAAATATCTTATAAAGCCATAATTACCCCAAATTTTTTTTTGATATGGAATTGGAACTAATTTCTACCATCAAGGAAACTGGAGAAACGGTTGAAAAACTGCATGCTGTGAAATTTCTTGCTATCTTTAACACTTACACCATTATTTCATCGTTCTTATGCTAGAAACCATCAAGTAAACTCATGTTCAGTGATTTATGATGCTTCATTAATATGTTAAAGATAAGTTCCTACAATCTTTTGGAACTCTTTACTTCCCGTCCAAATCTTACAGGGCTCATGGTATGACAGCTGGGAGTTTGCTGCTTTCACAGCACTGGTACATATGGGGAAGTTACACTCATATAAAATAGAACATCTGCCTTCTTAATCCACTGATTCAACTGTGAGTGAAGATTTGGGAGCTGTGCTGACTCACTGCTGTTTCAGCAGTCATTTCTCAGCCGTTTATTTTTCATAGCTTTGCTCAGTCAGATTTGTACTTCATCCCCAAAGATACTACATCCTATTGCACCTCAACAATTCTTTGCCACCCTGCACATACTCACCTCGCAGCAACCCTGGGCATCTGTGGCACTGCCCATGGACATGCTTCATGACCTGCAGCAGGTGGATCTGAGGAAAATCAGACGCTAGGGCAGAAGGCATTGGTAATGAATGCCAGAGCTGCCTTCGAAGAGGTGACAGGGTGAAGCTCCTGCCTGATACATCTAGAGTGTTCCATCATTTCCAGGTGGATTCGCCAGTCTTTCTGTGAAATTTTCATCGCCTTTGAGTGAAATGTTGTCCTGTCGTGGTGCCCAGAGGGCATAGTTGGCCTGCGACTGATCATGGCTTTGCCAGCGAAGGCCGTCTGCATGAAGCTAACAGGTGAGCTGAGTGGCTGCAATGCAAAATAGTCGCGGAAACAATTCCTGTAGCTTCACCCTGTTGACCCCACCTACTTTAATGAACACTGCAATATTTCCAGAGTCTGCACTGAAGTTGCCGGGAACCCGTGTTTTTATTGCTTGCGAAATGGTTTGTCGGAACTTGCACCATTTCGCAAGCAAATTTCTTTCCCAGGAAACTTACACACGGCTCCCTCTGCCGGCGAGTGCGTTAGCATTGCAACGTTCGTGTTGAGGAAATTGTATTAAATGAGCCTTCAGTCCAAAGGAAGAAGATAAACTTCGTTTTGCACATAGGAGAGAAAAGCAAGACCCGATTCCTTACCATAGAATTAAAGGATAAACAAAATAGGAGTCAAAAAAGAAAGGAAAAGAGTCCTCTGCAGCGTTGGGTGGTTAATGAAGCAATGGTCCTATTGCTTTAGTGACACCAGACTTGAGCACTACAGACTCTGACCGCAGCAATGCAAATTACTGATTCGATTCTGCAGTTGCAAAAGACAATAACTACTTAATTGTTCTGTGATCTATGAAAACTCCTCTGCCTCTGGCATGAGTTGGTGAATTAAACTAAGATCAATCTTCCAGCAAACCATCTGATGTTTGAATTCCATTCTAGCAGCTCCATTTTCAAGTGTCCTGTTTATTTTGGTAAGAAGTCTTCCCTTGAAGGAAGCTGCAATAAATTAATCTGGGCTCAGCTATACACTGAAAATGTTGACGATATTTCTGTTTGTGAGCGATTGCTCGCTATTTCCTGTTTCCTGCGTTACATCGGTAACCATACTTCAAACAATACTTCAATGGCTATAAAGCTGTTTAGGATGCCCCATGAATCTGAAAGGTGCTATATAAGTGCAAGTTTTTTTATGCCGGATGTCATCCAGTTTGACAATATTATTACTAACTTGCAAGTTTTGTGTCTATTTATGATTAGTTATGTGACACTTATTACAAAGTGTCGTTAAAGTAATCAAAGTAGATATCTGTGGCTTTTTCTTCCTCATCTCTGATTTGGCTACACATAAATTTGGAAATACTAGGCTGTTGTTTTGTTTTGGAAAAAGACAGAATTTCAGCCATTACCACAAAATCTCCACAGTTTAGGTTAGCCACCTGAGTTGTGGCACCATTTTAATTGTCTTGATTCTTTCAGTTCAAATGACCTGATAGTCTGGAAATGTCAGCAGCTTTGTCCAGGATAGATAACAGGAACCGATGAATATAATATATTTGGATTTCCAAAAGGCATTTGTTAAGATACCACACATTAAGATAACTAATAAGAAAAGAGCCCATGGTAGTGTGGTTAGTATATAATAGAAGACAGAGAGGTGGGATAAGGGGGCATATTTAGGATAACAACCTGTAACTATGTCCTACAGGGATTAGTGCTGGGGCCACAATGGGAAAATAGGAGACTATGTACTTTTAACAGGAAGAAAAGAGGAGCTGAATATTATTTAGAGAAAGACTGCAGAAAGCTGCAACTCAGAAAACTGACGCTGCTTCGTGCATGAATCACAAAAAGCTAGCAGGGTAATGGGGAAGGCAAATAGTCTATTGGTCCTTATTTCAAAGGGAATAGAGTGTAAAAATAAGGAGGTCTTACTAAAATTATACATTATAAATTATACTAGTCAGACAACCCATAGAAGGCTGTGAACAGTTTTGGTCCCGTTATCTAAGAAAAATATATACTGTCATTGGAGGCAATCAAGAGAAAGTTCACTAGGTTGATCCCTGGAATGGAGGGGTTTTTTATGAGGAAAGATTGAGTAGGTTGGCCCTATTCTCATTGGTGTTTAAATTCTAAAGGGGTTTGACAGGGTTGATGTATAAAGATTATTTCACCTTGAGGGAGAGTCTAGGACTACACAGTATAATCTTTGAGAAAGGGATCATCCATTTAAGACAGAGATGAGGAGGATTTTCTTTCTTTGGGGTAGTGGATCTGTAGAATTCTTTACCACGGAGGAATGTTGAGGCTTGACATTAAGAATATTCAAAGCTGCAATAGCAGGAGAATCGAGGTTTAAAGGGGAAAGGCAGAAAAGTAGAATTGAGAATTATCAGATCAGCCATGATCTCATTAAATGGCTGAGCAGACTCAATGGACTGAATGGTTTATACTTCTGTTCCTGTGTCTTGTTGTCTTTTCATTTATATGTAATGAGAAGTATGATGATGAAAAATGTTTTCAAGTTGTCCACATATGTAGCGTGGTAACAAGGTGTAGAGCTGGGTGAACACAGCAGGCCAGGCAGCATCAGAGGAGCAGGAAGGCTGACGTTTCAGGCCTAGATCCTTCTTCAGAAAGCGTACTTTGTAATGCTGAAATCAATTTCAAAAGCACTGCAATTTTTTGTATTTAAGATGTTTTGCAATATTTAAGGTGTTTTTGCTGAAACATAGTGGAACTTCCCATAAATTGTATTCATTAATATGGGTGTGTAATAACATGTTCTTGCATGTGTTAAAGTACAGTAATTATTTAGTAGTTCATCATAGTTTGCCAATAACACTGTCAAGTTTGTTTATTAGTAATAAATGTGATTTTTGCCTTGAAATTTGTAGCAAGATATTGTTTGCAAAGCAGCAGTAAGATCAAGAATATACATAGTAAAATTGCTGTATGCTTCAATCGGTGGTCTCACAATGGGAGTTCTGTACACTTAAATGCATAAACAACAATAAACATTGTTAAAATCAGCATCATTGCTAATTAGCATTGGGTGTAAATCCGTTTTTAACTTCAACATCAAACCTGTCATTTGTTCTTTATATTCATTGAATTTTTCAGTTAAGTCAGAGGTTGCTTCTCCTACAGTGAAGTTTCTCCAGGAAACAGCTCATTTTCCATTAATATCATTCTTGAGAACACAGCACAATACGGATCATTCAGTGCAGACCTGATAGGCAACCTGTCTGAGAATATAAGCAAAGCAGGGGCTGCCAGGAATGTAGAATGGCTCAAAAGTGTACTGTCTGTGTATATGTTACTGTGCTATCCAGCAATTCTTGCAGGTATGGGCCTGCTTAAGTCAGACCATTTGTGTCCTAAGGCTTCCATCCCATTACTGTACAGATACTCCTTCAATCAAGGACAATTCTCTGTGTTTCAACCATGTGAAGGAGAAAACAGAAAGCAATGCTGACTTCTTGAGTTCTTCCACAATCCTCAGCCTTCTGCATGTCTTTGGTAGTAGTTTGTGTCTTCAGTATGTCATTAGTCAACTTGTACTCTTTCTGCCCAATGGTAGTGATGTGGCTGCTTTCTGAGTATGCAAGATAAACGCCTCACAGCTGCAGTCACATTCTACAGGACGATTGTGAGCTCCATTAATGATGACAAAATATGGTGCCCAGATAGTGGACTTTTTAAGAAAGTATGAAAGCTCTTGAAGTTGAAACTATTTGTACTCAGCAGTTGAAAACAGCCTTTAAAAGCTGGAGCTGTTCTCCTCCCCACACTAACGGCGGTCTCCTGTTGGCAGGCCCAACAATGCATATAAAAGCAAACTACTGCAGCTACTGGAGATCTGAAATAAAAACAGAATGTTCTGGAGAAACTCAGCAGAGATGGCAGCATACATAGACAGGAAAACAGAGTCAATGTTTCAAGCCTGATAGGACTCTTCTTTGGATGGAGACGTGAAGCATAAACTCTGTTTCACTCTCCTCAGATGCTGTCAGACCTGCTGACTCGGGTTTGATTCCACCCTTGGGTGACTGTCTGTGCAGAGTTTGCACATTCTCCCTGTGTTTGTGTGGGTTTCCTCCCACAGTCCAAAGACATGTAGGTTAGGTGAATTGGCCATGCTGTATTTCCCTGTAGTGTGTAGGGATATGTAGACTAGGTGGATTAGCCATGGGAAATGCAGGGAATAGGATAGGGGTCTAGGTAGGATGCAGTTCATAGGGTCAGAGCAGACTCAATAGGCTGAATGGCCTCTTTCTGCACTGTAGTGATTATTCTATGTTACAGAGATAGTAGGAACTGCCGATGCTGGAGAATCTGAGATAACAAGATGTAGAGCTTGGCCTGCTGTGTTCGTCCAGCTCTACACATTGTTATATCAGGGATTCTATGTTACCTCTTTACTAGGATTAATACTTTTTAGATAGAAATTCACCAACATGTTTGGATTGCTGGTTCTTTTTACCACATTTTGGCCCCCTTTACTCTCCAATTCATAACTACTGATCTTCAATGCAATCTAGTTTATGTAGCAAAGTGAAACCAGTATGTAAAATCACAAAAGCAAAACAAAAGTGTTGGCTTTTGAAGTTTAGTTTCATTGTAGCTTTCACGCCCATATCCAATAATTTCTTTCACAGAGGCAATTCACTAACTTTTATATTTTTCTATCTTCTACTTGAAGGAGAAGAGCACGAAGAGGGGATATGACGCATACACATTACCACTCCCAAGTTTACCTGGCTTCTAATTGGCTGAAGTTTCACTTAGCAATTGATCGCAATGCACTGTACCCTCGATCGGAACCATTTATTGATCACCTGCTTGAAGACCTGGCTGTTGTTGACATCAGTGAAGTTGGTAAGGTCTCTTAAAAGTAGACAAAGCCGCTGCAATTGGTTTGCATTGGTGCAAACCCACATGATGGCCTCCTGGGGCCTTGTGTCACAGTACATAGGGTAGACAGCAAAGACTCAAGGCCTTTCAGCTGTGCTGATCTTTTTACTTAATGAGAGATGAAAAACAGATGAAAATGTGTTGGAGATGGTTCAGAGCTGGTTTATGGGATTGATAAATACTAATTCTGTTTGATGAGTGGGTTGCCTTATGATACATGTTGGGCTAATTTCCAATGGAGTTTAGAAGAGTGAGAGGTGACTTGTTGAAGTATATAAAATCCTAAATGGTCTTGACAAAGTAAGATGTGGAAATTATGTTTCCTCTTGTGAGTCAAGAACGAGGGGAGATAGTAAGAACTGCTGATGCTGCAGTCAGAGATAACACAGTGTGGAGCTGGAGGAACACAACAGGCCAGGCAGCATCAGGGGAGCAGGAAAGCTGACATTTCGGGCCTGAACCTTTCTGTGAAGAAGGGTCCTGACCTAAAACGTCAGCTTTCCTGCTCCTCTGATGCTGCCTGGCCTGCTGTGTTCCTCCAGCTCCACACTGTGTTATCAAGAACTAGGGGTGGCTGTCTTAAAATTTGGGATCTCCCTTTTAGGACAGAGATGAGGAAAGATCTTTTCTGTCAGAGGGTTGTGTGACTTTGGAAGTTTCTGCTTCAGAAGCTAGTGGAGGCAGAGTTATTGAATATTTTTAAGGTGGAGGTTAGTAGATTCTTCTTGGGTAAAGGAATCAAATGTTTTTGGGGTAGATTGGAAGGTGAAATTTGAAACACAAACAGACCAGCTATGATCTTACAGAATAGTGGAGCAGCTTCACGGGGTCAAGATTTACCTCTGCTCCTATTTCATACATTCTATATCTACATTGCCAGTATGAAAGTAACACTGTAAATTTCATCACTGGTGGGAAAAATACAGAACAAACATAGCAGCAGGCTATACAGCCCAGTCAGCTTAACATGCAGGTGTAGCATGCAATTAGGAAAGTTAGTGGAATGTTAACACTAATCACAAGAGGATTTGAGTACAGGGAAAGTGAGTTTTGCTTCAGTTGTAATAGGAGATTGATTAGACTGCATCTAGAGAACTGTGTGCACTTTTGGCCTCTTTATCTCAAGAAAGGTATTGTTGCCATGTAGCAAATGCAACAAAGGTTCAAAAATCAGAAATTTGTTCCTGGGACGGCGCATATATCCTAAGAAGAGACATTGGCCAGACTCAGCCTGTATTCTCTCGAGTTTTAAAGAATAAGAGGTGATTGCATTGAAACCTAGAAACTACTTAAAGTGATCGATAGGGCAGCTGCACGGAAGCTGTTTCCCCTGATTGGGGAATTCATTTAATAGCATCATGGCTGATCGGTTTTTATCCACACTATCCTCATAACACTTTACATCAATAATAAAAAAACCCCTCTATTTTAAATATATTCAGAGTCTAAACTTTCACACCACTCCAGGGTAGAGAATTCCAAAGATTCATCACCCTCTGAGCAAAAGAAATTCTTATCTCAGTCCTTAACAGCATTCTGTTTGTTTTCAATGTGCCTTTTACTGTAGACCCTCAATTTCACCAGGTGTTTGAGGATCTGTTTTAGTGACTGTTTTAATGCCTATTGGACTAAGAATAAAGAATATCATGAGACTGGTTCATCACAAGATATTTTTTAAACTAAATCAATGTTGAATTTTACAGCTGGACCCTGATAAGGTGTGGTGTCTTGATTTTTAGCCAGGAAAGTGAACGTTAGTAATAATCAGGTTTTGTTGGATTGATTTCCTCGTCTATAATGTGTAATAGGCTTTGCTTCCATGCATAAAACAAATCACTGTCTAGGGAATATTGAATCATAGGAGCAATAAAAATGCTGAAATCATCAAAGGTCTTTGTTTTTTGTGAATGAATCCCAGTTCATTCAGACATCAGCAGTACTCTGTGTTAATCCGGAATTGTGTGATCGTTGTCTCAGGGGAATGTTGGAAATGAATAGTGACTCCATCATTATGTAAGTAACAGATGTGATATTTGGAATGCTCCTACCTTATGTCAAAAGTAATTACGGTTGTTGGGGTAAGTAAAATGTTTCTGTGATGCATGAAGACCCAAAAGAGAGCTTTGAGTTGAGTTCTGCCAAAACAAATAAAGAAGCAAATTGCTAATGAACTAAAAACAACAGTTTTCTATTGTACACAGTTTGATAAAGCAACTTTTGAATAACCTCCCATGTGTCTAGATGTTTAGCATTTGTTCTGTATCTTACTTAATAATTGATTAGTTTATAATTTTATCTATTGATCACTCAAACTTCTGATTGCACTAACTATATTCTAACTATAAAAGAAACAGATCTTTGGAGGGTGAATTAAATAGATATCTTGTATAGAGCTTAGAAACTGAGTTGTACAAATGTTTGATTGCACCATCCTGTATCTTCTAGGACAGGATAAAAGCAGGTCTGGTGCATCGGATCATACTGGAGTTTTACATGGAATATGGAGGAGTTGAAGGGTTAATGAATTATATCAGATTATTAATGGTCATTGTCAGGAACACAGAGATCAGCATTTAGATATGAAGACTGGTAGTGGCAGCTGTGCAAACCCAGATGTTGATTCGCCTTTTCAACTTATTTGTATATTGGGAACAGAAGCTGCTTTCACTGAACATGTTACCAAGTTGCTGTAGACTAGATCTGTTTTATTCAAAGGTCCTATTGTGTTTGGAAGTAAAACAGTTTTCGGAAAATTATTATTTGGGAGTGATTTTGTACATTTTTAGACTGTCCATTGTATATGAAAACTCTTGAAAACCAGAGAGCGCAGTCATAATGTAATCATGCTGCTTATTGGTAAATCTAACTTCTGTGGCCGTAAGTGCACCTACATGCAGACAGGGGTGCTTGTTTACTTCAAATATTTAAGTAAGCTCAGCTTAGGTTTCAAAAGTTTCCAGAAGGTCAAATTGAGCACCTTTGACGTTTGCTTTTGTACAGCACTAGAGTTACACGTTGTCCGATTTAAGTGGTGTGAGGTGGCCTCCCAAACAATTCTGACCTTGTTGCGCTCAAGAAACAGGGTCAAATTGTACTCTTAAGTCATGTACTATCACTTTTGAAATCACTCCGAAATGTAAACTGCTTCATAAAGACTCAAAAATGGCAGTCTCACTACTTCTTAGATTGTTAATCTTTAATCTTTTAACTATTATAAATAAAATATTTTTACATATTTCATAGATTACACGTACGATGAAAAGGCTTTGAATGGGAGATGCAATTGTAAAGAAGGTATGAGTGAAATTTACACTTCTGTATTCTGACTCATGAATCTTGCTTTCCAATAAATAAAAGCTGATCTCAATGCAGCCTTACGTTCTTGCTTGATATTGAGATTAGCATAAGATCCAGAAGCATCAAATTTTAATTTTAGTTAATTAAAGCATTTATTACGTTGATGGACAAATGAAACAAGTGGTTTCAAGCCTTAAAACTAGGTGATGTAACTAATGTTTTTGGACTTTGGATATTTCTGGCAACTATAAATCATTTGTATTTGAGCAGAGCCTTCACTATTTGACCTGGTTTAAAGTAAACTTTGTATTTGTTCACACTGCAGGAAAGTGACGCGTGTCTCAACAGGAGAGGGGAATAAAAACAACTTGATTTTTTTCTACTTTGTGGTTGATACTCACTGCTATTAAAAGCACATCAGCAACTTTTTCACGCTCAGTTATGGTTAAGCACAAGGAAACCTGCTGACAGTTTGTTCAGCAAACTCCTTTTAATGAAAAGGTGTTTGTTTTGAGCACTTAGAACCCTTACTGCTGAGAACTGTGATGTTGCTGATTGCAATGAAATCTGTTTAACTTTAGACTGATCGATATTACCTTTTGCACTTACATGAAAATGCTTTTTCCTCCGTTGGCAGCAGGACAGTGCAATGTTCAAGGCTGATAAAATGGTGTTTGTATTTAAGTAGAGAAATGAACCATGTGTCCAAATGTGCACATACCAGATATTTGATCCCACATTACAGGAAGGATTAAGGCTAGAGCCAAAACTACTATGTGAATCCTGTGTATAACTAGAAGGAGGGGAGTTAAATATTCTAAGGGAGACGCTGTATTTCCTAATATCTGAGGTTGAGTGTTCGTCAGTTAACATCATATCTGTATCCTATTGAGCAACAACTTTTGAAGTGCAAGTTGCTGTTCGAAGCAGGCCTGCTATTTTATGTTTCTCTTACCTCAACAAAACGGCACAAAGTTTGTTTTCCACAAAGGGAATAGTTTACATTCAAACTAAAACGTCATCTCATTGGAAAATGAAGTTTAGAAATAAGCAATTTGTTGAAGTGCTGTTTAGAAGATGTTTCAATATCGTAGGATCATAGAATGGCTGCAGCACAGAAGGGGACCATTCAACCCATCGTGTCAGCCAGAGCAGTTCACATAATGCAACTTGCTTGCCCTTTCCCCTCTCAATCAGGGCCTGACTGACACACTGTATCACCCAGTCCTCCAGGATTTAAAGGTCAACATGGCAGAGGTCAAGTTAACACAGCTTCTATGCCACATGCTGATTTGAAAATCAGAAAGCAATTCAGCTGGCAAACTTAATAGGGTTTTATTTTGCTTTCAAGATTACAGTGTGCCCAGCACAAAGTAAAATCAGAACAGTGTGTTTAATGACTTTCCAGCATACTGTGATCCAGGCTACAAATGCTCTGCTAGAAATGTTCTGAAGGTGCTTCACACACCTTTATCAAAATAAGTATCTTTGCCCCCTTTATATAAAATTGGATCATTATTATGTTACATTTAATTTTGGCTCCTGGTATGCTATGGAAAATCCTAACTGAAGCCCATAGAATTCTACACATAATATTTGAGGGCACCCATCATTACATGATTGAACCGGTTGTGTGCAATCATGAGGGAGACTTAATTTTAGAACAGAACTCCCTACTTTGGAATTCTTTCTACCTCAACCTGGTACTGGTGTGCAGGAAGAGCAATAGTTTCACAACAGGTGCTGTGTATAAAAGGTTATATATATAATAAATATGAAGAATGAGCAGATCTAATATTGATGTCATTCCCTGAAATGAAAGGTCATGACATAAATTGCTACAGCTTCCTGGAAACTGGCTTGCCTGGCACCAGTGTCAGTGTTCTGTTATTCTGAAATATACAAGCCAAACTGCACTTAGTTTAATTGTTTGGGAATTAGGGCATCATTCTGCGGAAGGGAGCACTTTTTCCTCAATCACGAGAATTACAGTTTTTAACTGAAGAATGAGAATTGTGGGCAGAAGATGTGGATTTCCCCCTTAAAGCTATGAGTATATGTACAGTCTGCTCTCATTATATAACTCAAAGTGTTTGCTCTGTTATAAAGTCAGAGCACTTTGGCTTCAAGTTTTTTTATTCTCTGTTTGTCTTGGATAGTGAATAGTGGCTAACAGCAGTATACAAATGAAGGTATTCTATGTGATATGAAATATTATTTTATCTTTTGGTGGTATTTGATTTTCTTAACTTTTTTTTCTCCCCACAAGTTGTGAAGCCAAGTGGGGTTCATCTGAAACTACTCCTAAAATTTCAGAACTTCGGCAAAGCAATGTTCAAGCCTATGAAGTAAGTCAATTCACCAGCACCCACCAATGCAAATTAAACAGCCTGTATCTCTTTCACACTGGAGTGGATGATTAGATTTTGTAATTGTTCATCACTGCTATAAATATACAAATGAGAAAGGACACAAAGAAAGATTGAGAATATTGCATTTTTCCTGTTCCTTTTCCTGTTCACGTCCATGTGCTTAAATCAAACTGCAGAGATACTGCTGAGAGACAGACCTTGGGATGATTCATCCGACTTTTAATTCTTGGGCTTTTTTTGCTCCAGTCATTTGCATGAAAATAAGTATAAAATAATCATTCAGGGATAGTAAGAACTGCCGATGCTGGAGTCAAAGATAACACAGTGTGAAGCTGGAGGAATGCAGCAGGAAACTGGAGGAGCAAAGCCTCATAGTCCACCTCGGGAGCTTACAGCCCAATGGCCTAAATGTGGATTTTACCAGTTTCAAAATCTCCCCACCCCCAGCCTCATCCCATGACCAACCCTCCCTCTCATCCCCGCCTCCTTGACCTGACACAACGTGTCCATCTTCTCTCCCACCTATCCGCTCCTCCCCACTCACTGACAAATCCCCACCACTGCCTACCAGCACTCACCTATCACCATCCCACCAACCTTCCCCAGCCCCATCCCTCCTCTCTATTTATTTCTGAGCTCCCTACCCCCTCCCCCATTTCTGAAGAAGGGTCCTGACCCGAAATGTCAAATTTCCTGCTCCTCTGATGCTGCCTGGTCTGCTGTGTTCCTGCAGCTCCACACTGTGTTATCTACAAAATAATCATCATGTTTTTTTTAATCATCATTTTATTTCTCCTTCCAATTGCCCTTGAAGACATTGTTTAGTACCATGAGTCTAAAAACTACTGGGCATCCTCTGTTGTATTGCTGATTTGGACATCATTCAATGTGAATCATTATATTGCGCTACACACACACACACACACACACACACACACAAACACACATCGCCTAATGTGATAACAATTGGATATAGACACCAGAACCATTCTAACTATCACAGTTCAACTATTCACTAATTATATGCCCACTGTGCCTTCAGGAAACACTGTCAATATCTGCTACCCTCTAAGGAGGGTAATCTGCTATACTGACTTAGTCCAGCCTAGAATGTGACTCCAGACCCACAGGACTTAATGGCCTCACAAACCACTGGCTGTATTTGAGAATGACAAGCCATCATTACCTTCAAGGGTATATAGGAATGAGAAATAAGCACCGGCTTTACAGCATCCTCATGTCCTGTAAATAAATATAAAAAGGAATTAAGTACATTTGGAGGAGTTATCTCATTTTACTATTTATGCTCAACCATAAATATGATTGTAAAGAAAATGGTTACAATTTCACGACAAATAGCAACTGGCAAGAAACCCTTATCCATTATTTCTAGGACATTAAAATTAATTGACTATTCCATCTTCAAACACTGGTCACAGTTTGATTCAGTGAAAATGCACTCGAATGTCACCAACGTTAATGGAAATATAGATCCCCGTATCACAATCTGAATTGAGTTCCAGTTTTTAAAAAGTCACAAACAACCAGAAAAACAAAATTTCAAACTCCACCACAAAACATTCGGCTCACTCATTGAATTGGAATTTGCCACTCAGTAGCAATGATCAGGGGTAATCAGGCTTGTGAATAAAGGTGAGTTACAACCTTCACCTACAGCTTGACCTGTTAACCTTCGTGGTCATAGACATTTATTATTCCACTATATACCACATGTTGTAAGCCAGTGGCTTCACCCACAAATCTAGCTGAAGTAATCAGTAGCAAGATTAAACACTTCTTTCCTTTCATAGAAAACTGTCACTTACTGCACAATAAGTGGTCAGACTTCCAAGATCCCTAATGGGTTCGCTGGAGATTATGGTGTAGTATTATTCGAAACTTTGAAGAAGTGGCATAAATGATTCTTTTTTTCTCTGGAATTTCTGCTGAAATTAAAGTGAAGATCATTACAATCCGCTGTGGAAATTACACTCATTTTAAAATCTGAATTTTACAAATTAGAAGAAAAATGCATATTTGGCTGTTCAAAATCAAATCAATATGTAATGAGCATGCCTCTGAGTCTCCTTTTTTTAATATGGACAAACTACTGATCAACATTGTTCCAACCTACTTGCAAAAGTGCACTGATTCTCAAGTCCCACTACCCCAGGGTTCCACGAAACTTAATGATACATCCTGGTGCAGCAAATTTTACGACAAATTTAAAACAAAACAAATTGCGACGTCTGCATGATGCAGAGTTTGGCAGTTGTGTTGGAGTGTGTTCATGCACTGCAACACTGGCTCATGGTTGAGAAGATGCTCGCAAACCACAAGGTAATTCATATCAATTGAACATCTCAAGTATATGAAAACATGTAACACACTCAGGCATGACTGCTATCCAAGATGCGGCTCTCAGTTATTATACTTTAGAACTCTAAGCATTAAAAACCAATGTGCCAGCTGTGGCTCAGTCAGTCGGACATTTTCCTCTGAGGTAAATGTTTGTGGATAGAAGACAAACAACAGGGATGTGAGCACAAAGTTCTGGGCTGACAACCCGGTGTAATTTTGGAGTGCTGCACCATTACACATGCTGTCTTTTGGATAAGATGTTAAACTGAACTTGCCCCCTCAATTGACACAAAAGAGCCCATGAATTTAATTTTAGTAAGAGCAAGGGAGTTATTCCAGGTGTCCTGATCAATGTTTATCCTCATTGCAACTTTTCCTTAATATTTATATTACTAACTGTTACCAGGAAGCAATCCACGAGATAAATTTGTTAAATTTTCAAAATCTCAGCCCCTGTTTAGTTTGGGATTCCTAATTGGCCTGTGCAGTGGCTGCTGATCTCACCTGATAGAGCAGGGGGAATCACTTTCAGAGACCAGCCAGATGCTAGAGGCAAAATTCAAACTGATCCAATTGAAATTTTGCAACGACCTTGGGAGCTCAGCCAAGGGAAATGGACATTGGGTGGAACTTGCCCTTTTGCATTTAGTGTTTTGTTGAGTGAGATTCATATTGACCTGTCTGCCATGGCTTACAACAACTTGTATCATGCAACCTTTTGGGCTCTTGAGGACCTTTCTTGTGGGATGGCATGTCAGAAGAGATGGAAGTGCTTATTGCTGCTGGTTCTTCCCCATGTTCCTGCTGCCTTTATCATATTTAAAGCAGACTGTGCACTTCTGATGCTGCAAGCCAGGAACTGGCCCTGACACTCTGGAGGTATGGGTCAGAGGAGAGAAACGCCTGCTCCATGCTTTGCGGACAGGGGCCTGAAGTTGATGTGGAGAGGAGGGCTGTCTTCTCTCCTGCAGTCTACCACAGGAAGCCATGCCACCAGTTCAAACCAGCCTGGACTTAAATAGCTCAGGTTAGTGCTTATTTCAAGTCAGAAGCGGACACTCAGCAATGAAGGGAAAAGGCCAATGATCCTCTGCACTCTGCAAGATAAGAGCCACCATTATTTCTCTGCTACCTCATACTTACTGGGCCACTGTTGTCTCTAACTCTGCCACTGCACACACTCCTCACCAAGGCTCGTGGATTGGATCTCTCTCATTATTACATCCATCAAGTCCACCCAATGACTCCCAACTGCCTCATTCCTCCCAACCTGCTAACCCTTCCTGCCATCTGAGCTTCATTATCACTCACTGGGGAGACCTTACCACTTATCCTGCTGACATATCAGCACTAATATCTCTTCCATCTACTTCCATCATATTGAACCCTCTTGTTGTCTCATTGCAGGAGGATTTCACCCATAACTGAGCCAAGAAGGGAAAGATCAATGGGTGGTGGGAGGAAAGGGTGGACATCAGGCTCTTTGCTCCTTAGATGAAGAAGACTCTTGAATTAGCCAGAGAAGAGCATGACCACTTGTGGGATGAAGAGACCTCAAGTGAAAGGTGCTGAGCTGTCAGAGGTTTGCATTCACAAGGCTTTTCTCTGCACCTTCACCAACTAGAGGCTTTCACCTCAAAGGGTATTCTTCCTAGGAAGAAGCACAGTTTCAGGAGCTCAGTCTGGTGATTGTGACATGTTAGACCTCACATGAAACTTGACAAAAATGACACTTAGCCAAAAAAAATGGGAATATTCAGCCCACTGGTATTTTTTTAGTTCTGTCTGTTTTTCCCAAGTAGGGGCAGCATGGTGGCTCAGTGGTTAGCGCGGCTACCTCACAGTGCCAGGGACACAGGTTTAATTCCAGCCTTGGGTAACTGCTTGTGTGGAGTTTGCATATCCTTTCCATGTCTGCGTGGGTTTCCTCTGGGTGTTCCAGTTTCCTTCCATTGTCCAAAGTTGTGCAGGTTAGGTGGATTGGCCAGGCTAAATTGCCCATAGTGTGCAGAGATGTGCAAAATAGGTAGATTAGCCATGGTAAATGTGGGGTTTTGGAGATGGAGTAGGAGTCTGAGTGGGATGTTCTTCAGAGGGTCAGTGTGAACTAAATGGGCCAAATGGCCTCTTTCCATGCTGTGGGGATAATATGAGAGAAAGACAGTTAATATTTCAGCTCAATAACCTCATATCAGAACAGCAAAAAGTTGCCAATCTTTTATGATTAAGCCAGGTCAGAGGCAGGGAAAAATGGGAGAAGAGGAAAACATGAGAGGGTAGGTGTGTAAATGGGGGAAAACAGGAGAGAGTAATGGGGTGTTGGTTCATGGCCGTAAAGGGATGGTAACACTTGAGCCCTCAAAACGTAGCAGATAATTTTGACAGCCTCCTTTAATTCTGGGTGCATCTCTCTTTGTCTTTCACACGCTAACCAATGTTTTAAGGAGATTTAAAATCAGCAGCAACTACGTCTGTTTGACAATATCATTGCTGTAAATTGAGGATATCTAGCCAGGAAGACAAAGAACAAATTAAATTCTTCCATGGCCTTTCTCCCAGAGTGTAACTATGACCATCTAATATCACTTCTAAGGGGATTGTTTATGGAAGTACATATCTCCATGTTCTGAGCACAGTGATTCTAGGCCTATTACTGACTAGTCCAGCAGTTAAATGAAGATATTCAGAACATAATGAGTCAGGCACTTTCTGCCAGCTGGCTCTCCAGCAGATTGCAGGAAGTCAGTGGGTCACTGAGAAATCAAGGGAAGAGCCATTAAGAGGAGAATTAAAGAAATAATTCACAGAGGTAATGTGTATGTGTGTGTGTAATAACCGGGTAAATTACCCTTTAATTTGTTGCATGATGAATGACCCACACTACAAAAGAAATGTTCCTTCCATTTTCTCAGGCAGAAACGAGAAGAGGAAACTCCAGCAGATGTGTTTTATTTTGTTGACTTTCAAAGGCATAATGCTGAAATAGCTGCTTTTCACCTGGACAGGTAAGGCCAACTTAAAGAATCCAATGTAAATGACTAAAAATAGAATGAAGTTTTGCTAACACTAAGATGGCAATGAAATGAATTACGGGCTGTTTGTATGGTTCTACAGACTTCAGTAGTAATAGCTCCCTGAAACAGATTATCTAGAATAATGAGATTGTACAATAATCCACTTCATTGTATATAGTAATGTATTCATCTTTAATTCTTATTGGTCTTTGTCGTGCTCTGTAGAGTTTGAATTTTTGATGCAAGATTTTTTAAAATTGATCAATATTTAACACTGGAAAAACAACATTCATTGTCTATTCATAGTTGCTTGGATTTTATAATTAAGCAGCTGACTGAACACTTCAGATGGGATTAAGAGTCAGCCTCGTAATATTGTACTAGCTAGGTCAGGCCAAGTAGGCAGGGCGAGATTTTAGTGAACAAATGGGTTTTTACATTAATCCAGCTGCCGTCTTGCTCAACTTTCTGGTGATTTGTAGAAGGACCAAAAGCAAGAAGGTTTTGAGCAGTGTGATCTTGGGGATTAACATTTCTGTTATCTCGAAATGTTGTTGTAAAAGCCAATGTGAATGCAAACACCTAGGGCAAAATTTAATATTCCCTTGTCTGTGGTTTCAAAGATCATAGAATCCTTACAGTATGGAAGCAGGCCATTCGGTCGAATGAATCCACAACAAGCCTCTGATGAGCATCTCAACCAGATCCACCCTCCTACCCTGTCTCTGTCACCCTGCATTTCCCGTGGCTAATACACCTAGCCTGCACATCCCTAAGATGGGGTGGGGAGGGTGCATTTGATACATGCCTGCCACCAATCATTCACTACATCCCCATTTTACAAAGAGTGCTGGGTGGGGGTTACTGTGTGTCAAGTTGTCAGTCAACCTGCAGGCCAATTGAAGCCCTTGAGCGGCCAACTAATGCCCATTTAAAGGTCTCATCGTGCTGTGACTGGGATTAAAGCAGTGGAGGGAGAGTCCGCAAAGGCATTCAGCCCACAAGCTGAGGTGGGACATCCTGGTGTTGGAGGAGTAGGCATGGAAGCCTGACTCTTTTGAATGTCTTTGGACAGCTGAGTGGCTGGGCTCCTTTCTCTGATTTGCTTTTACCTGTGGGGAACAGGGTGCCATTAATTCCAGACACTTAAATTCAATTTATTGGGAAAATCCCTTAAAAAAAATCCAGCCTTCTGATTGAAGTGGATCAGGAGGGAATTCAGAAAACCATAACATCACTTCTCAATAGCTGAGCACAAGTGAGAGGAAGCTATCTGGACAAAAATGAATTCATTGACACTTAGTGGTGGGCTATCGTGTGATTTAATTACATTTTAAATTATACTCCTCCTCCATTAATTTAAAAACAAAATCTCCTTCATTATCAGTTGTGGAAATGCACGTTTAACCAGGAGAACAAAACAATGATATCCCCACAGGAACCTCGAAACACATCTCTTGGTGTCAATGATGTTAGGAATTACTAATTTTTCAGAGAGGAGACCAGAATCCATTTCGGATTAGAACAAAAAGAAATTTCTAAGTTTTGAAATATAAAAAATATTCCAGCTATGACAAGGCATGGCAGTAAGCCCATGCCATGTTGGAGCATAGAAAGATTTTATCTGAAAGTCTTTTTATGAAGGTTGTACTCCTTGAAAATCTTCATAAATATTGTTATTGTAAAGATTACAGCTGGCTGACATTCCACCTAAAGTTTAAGCCAAAATACTATAATTATATCAACCACATAAACTATTGAGAGTTCATATAATCATATATGTGTTCCCTGTAGGGTGACACATCTACGAAAACAGTTGGGTGGAGAAGGGATTTTATTGTCAATACACTTTTTATTGCTAAAACTTAGCTGTGGAGTGGAAGATGTTTGAAAACAATGAGTTCATTAAAAAAATCTCTTTATTCTGTTCCTCCATCTAAGTTGTCCTTCACGGGAGCAACTTATTGCCATCTAGTTTACATTCCCCTTATGGGAGATCATTTTGCATCTGTACAGGACATTGGTTCAGCCACTTTTGGAGTTTTGCATGCTAATTCTGGTCTCCCTCCTGTAGGAAGGATGTTGTGAAACTAGAAAGGGTTCAAAAAAGGTCTACGAGGATGTTACCAGGGTTGGAGTGTTTGAGCTATAGGGAGAGGCTGAGTAGGTTGGGGCTATTTTCCCTGGAGTGTCGGCAGCTGAGGGACAACCTTAATGAAGTTATAAAATCATGAGGGGCATGGATAGATCTATGGGCAATGTCTTTTCCCTAGGGTGGGGAAGTCCCTATCTAGAGGGAAGGGTTTAAGGTTAGAAGGGAAAGATATAATAGGGACTTAAGGGGCAACTTTTTCACACAGAGGGTGGTGCGTAGTGGAAAGGGCTGCCGGAAGAAGTGGTGGAGGCTGGTACGATTACAACATTTAAAAGGCATCTGGATGGATATACAAATAGGAAGGGTTTAGAGGGATATGGGCCAAATGCTGGAAAATGGGACTAGATTTATATAGGGATATCTGGTTGGCCTGGACGAGTTGGACCCAAGGGTCTGTTTCCGTATTGTATATCTCTGACTCTATTGCCCCTAAACTGGAAAGACGTTGTGACTTAGGCTTCTTCTCTGGAATGTGTGTTTGAAGCGAAAGGTAAGCCTTTCAGTGTGTTCCCCCTAGATGGGGAATGCACTAAGAGCTGATCCGTCCAGCAGCCTTACTGCCAACTAATACAGCACAGCGTTTCTTACACTCAGGATGTGGCACTAAATTTGTCCTGGAGATGTAATAGTGAAACTCAACTGCAGTGAAAAGAAAAATTATCATGGGGTGTGTAAAACAATTGGCTCTGCTCCCTCCTGTTGTGTGTCAGCTTGCAAGTTATGTTTTAAACCCACCGCATCAAAATGTCTTTCAGTACAAGTTGGCAATGACTTAGCAATCATCGTCAGATTGACCACAAGTATAAACTCGATATAAAATGGTGCACTGGAAGGATTTTTTTTAAATTTTGCATTCAAACAACAATCTAAATAATAATGGAAAAGGGGAGAAGGGATTTCTATATTCAATCATCATCATTAATTGATTGAAAAGCTTCAGTAAGGTTGTTGTATATGTAAGGGTATACAGAGAACAGGGATAATGGAATAATCAGCTGGATGTAACTACTGGTGTCCCACAAAGATTTGTTTTTGAGACTGGAACTGTTCACCATGACATGCTGATGGGATAAATAGGCACATGTCCTCGTTTTCCATTGACACAAAGAAAAGGAGCATTGGGAGTAGTGTGTATGACTGCTCAAAATTACAAAGAGATACAAACAGATCAAGCAATTGGTTAAAGTTCTGACAAATAGCTTTTGGTGGAGATAACTGTGGGATCGTCCGCTTTGGACCTAATAGGATGGAATGGGGGACTTTCCAAATGATGAAAGCTAGAAACAATGGAAGTCAAAAGAAAATTGATGTCCCATGGCCAACATGGGAATTCCCATTGCTTAGAGTGTCATGGGACTGGAACATTGGCCTTGAGGAATGAATTAGAAAACATGTAAATGGTGTTAGGATGTTGGAACTCTGAGATTGATAGATTTTTATTAATCAAAGATACTAAGGGAAAAGGAAGGTAAATGGAGATAGTGGGAACTGCAGATGGTGGAGAATCTGACATAACAAGGTGTAGAGCTGGATGAACACAGCAGGCCAAGCAGCATCAGAGGAGCAGGAAGGCTGACGTTTCAGGCCTAGACCCAAGAAGCTTTCCTGCTCCTATGATGCTGCTTGGCCTGCTGTGTTCAT
>JAHRHZ010000082.1:5382632-5395211 GCA_024137785.1 Ginglymostoma cirratum
ATGAACACAGCAGGCCAAGCAGCATCATAGGAGCAGGAAAGCTTCTTGGGTCTAGGCCTGAAACGTCAGCCTTCCTGCTCCTCTGATGCTGCTTGGCCTGCTGTGTTCATCCAGCTCTACACCTTGTTATCTTGGAAGGTAAATGGAGTTGGGTTACAATCAGCAATAATCTTATTGAATAGTGAAACTGGCTCAAGGGTTAAATGGCTTCCTCCTGTTGCTACAGGACAAGAAGTTCAGGAATATACACAATCAACAGTTTGTTGATGACAAATGGCACTGGGGCTGTTAAGAATGCCAAAGGTTTTGTTTTGAACAACAGATTACATACAGTAGCAATTGTAAGTAAATTGCTAAAGTAGCAATTGTTCAGGAGTTGAAACCCCTGCGTCTCAGGTACATGCGCACACACTTTATCTGAAGATACATTAATCAAATATATTATTCATTTTATTTGCTATGAATCTATACCTTCCATTGAAGAATTCTTGATTTCCGGCGTGTTCCACCAGTGGCTGGCCGAAAGCTTAACCTAAGTAGAGAAATCCAAGACCTGACTAGAAATGAAGATTTGAAAGCTACTTTTTTCATCTCACCAGGTAATGACGAAAAAAGCCAAACTCTACTGAAGTCTGTGTAGTTCAGAGCAAAAGCTTTCCGTAAACTGAAAAGCAAAGAAGCTAAAAACAGTATAATCATCTTACGTCTAACAATAGGAGTGTGAGTCCATTTTGATCGTTCCAATAAGTGGGAACCTGGGTTTGCCCAACATGGTAAATTCAATGAGTAACACATGTGGAAAATGAATGAGAGGATCCAGCCTGAGATATTCCAAACAGCAGAAAAATAGGTTTGCACTGTCCTATCCCTAATATAATTCCAGATATTTGTTATGTTTCACAAAGGCTTGGAGGTTGAAGTGTTTAACAACAGTAAAAGCTTCATTACGGGACGTGTTCACTCTCCAACGGAGAGCAAAAGCTTCGTTAAGGGAGGTGTTCACTGGCCCAAGCTAGACTGGGCTGTTTGCCTCCAAAATGGCCAAGGACATTAACATGATGTCACGTGATCAGACTCTCAAAGTGACAGTCCAAAATACTTTTGTAAATGTATAACAATATTCAGTTCCCGCCTCTCAATGTCAAAATTCAGTAACAATTTTTGCAGTGTGAAAAGGGAAGCCAATTTCCATCTGGTTTCTACAATAATAATGTATGTACTTTGTAACTGTTTAATTGGTAGTACGCTTGATAAACCCACGACTCATTTCATCATCTTTCTATAATGTTGAGGTCTATTATTTTAAATTTGGCAATTTGACTAGTATAATTTTTGATTCCTTCTCCTATTAATGGCTATAAGAATGTATGGAAGCATGAAACAAGGACATTATTTAATCATTCAGTTGCTCTTTTCACATGCCAAGCTGTCTTCCCCACATTAACCTCTTGCGGGAAACATCTACATAAATACTGGCTCATCCCCAAAGATAACTAAACAAAACTCCTGACTGTTTGTTTTAAGCTATTCACTGTTGGACAGTGACAATGGAATGAAGCTGTCGTTGCACAGCTGGTGTTCAGATTACTTTTCAAAAAAGTTTTACCCAGATCAAAAACAGAGATCTTGTGAATGAGAAATATAGCAGAAGATCTTTCAACATGCCTGTCCACAGAAGTGAAGGAACATTGAGGACACGTACAGCAGTAAGTTCTTGTTTCCTGCCAGAGTCAAAGGCTGGACAGTTTTCTTAGTTCCTATGAATGTTGCTAAAATATCAAAGTACACACCTGCCCTTCCTGTCCCGTCTGTTTTGTTGGCCTGTTAACCTTCCATGATTATCCTGGAACCACCAGGAATCAGAGATTAATCTCCTGGATTCCGTTGTCAACAACAAAAGCAGAAAGATTGTGAGATAACAAGGCGTGGGGCTGGATGAACACAGCAGGTCAAGCAGCATCATAGGAGCAGGAAAGCTTGACATTTCGGGCCTAGACCCTTCATCAGAAATGGGGGAGGGGAAGAGGGTTCTGAAATAAATAGGGAGAGAGGGAGAGGCGGATAGAGGATGGATAGAGGAGAGGATAGGTGGAGAGGAGGCAGACAAGTCGAACAGGCAGGGATGGAGCCAGTAAAGGTGAGTGTAGGTAGGGAGGTAGGGAGGAGATAGGTCAGTCCAGGGAGGACGGACAGGTCAAGGGGGCAGGATGATATTAGTAGATAGGAGATGGGGGTGTGGCTTGAGGTGAGAGGAAAAACAGGTTAGGGAGGTGGAGATGAGCTGGGCTGGTTTTGGGATGCGGTTGGGGGAGGGGAGATTTTGAAGCTTGTGAAATCCACATTGATACCATTGGGCTGCAAGGTTCCCAGGCTGAATATGATTTGCTGTTCCTGCAGCCTTCGGGTGGCATCACTGTGGCATTGCAGGAGGCCCAGGATGGACATGTCGTCTGAGGAATGGGAGAGGGCGTTGAAATGGTTCGCGACTGGGAGGTGCAGTTGTTTGTTGCAAACTGAGTGCAGGTGTTCTGCAAAGCGGTCCCCAAGCCTCTGCTTGGTTTCCCCGATGTAGAGGAAGCCACAACGGGTACAGCGGATGCAGTATATCACATTGGCAGATGTGCAGGTGAACATCTGCCTGATGTGGAAAGTCTTCTTGGGGCCTGGGATTGGGGTGAGGGAGGAGGTGTGGGGGCAGGTGTAGCACTTCCTGCGGTTGCAGGGAAAAATGCCGGGTGTGGTGGGGCTGGAGAGGAGTGTGGAGCGGACAAGGGAGTCGCGGAGGGAGTGGTCCCTCCGGAAGGCAGATAAGGGTGGGGAGGGAAAAATGTCTTTGGTGGTGGGGTCTGATTGCAGATGGCGGAAGTGTCGGAGGATGATGCGTTGGATCCGGAGGTTGGTGGGGTGGAACGTGAGGACGAGGGGGATTCTTTTTTGGTTATTATTGCGGGGACGGGGCGTGAGGGATGTGTTACGGGAAATGCGGGAGACACGGTCGAGGGCGTTCTTGACCACTGTGGGGGTGAAGTTGCGGTCCTTGAAGAATGAGGACATCTGAGATGTACGGGGGTGGAATGTTTCATCCTGGGAGCAGATGCAGCGGAGGCGAAGGAATTGGGAATAGGGGATGGCATTTTTGCAGGAAGGTGGGTGGGAGGAGGTGTATTCCAGGTAGCTGTGGGAGTCAGTGGGCTTGAAGTAGACATCGGTTTCTAGGTGGTTACCCGAGATGGAGACAGAGAGGTCCAGAAAAGAGAGAGAAGTGTTGGAGATGGCCCAGGTGAACTTCAGGTTGGGGTGGAAGGTGTTGGTGAAGTGGATGAACTGTTCGAGCTCCTCGTGGGAGCACGAGGTGGCGCCGATGCAGTCATCAATGTAACAGAGGAAGAGGTGGGGTTTAGGGCCAGTGTAGGTACGGAAGAGGGATTGTTCCACGTAACCTACAAAGAGGCAGGCAAAGCTTGGGCCCATGCGGGTACCCATGGCCACCCCCTTTGTCTGTAGGAAGTGGGAGGAATTGAAAGAGAAGTTGTTGAGGGTGAGGACGAGTTCGGCTAAGCGGATGAGGGTGTCGGTGGAGGGGGATTGGTCAGTTCTGCGGGACAGGAAGAAGCGGAGGGCCTTTAGGCCATCTGCATGGGGAATACAGGTGTATAGGGACTGGACATCCATAGTAAAAATGAGGTGTTGGGGACCGGGGAACTGGAAGTTCCAGAGGAGGTGGAGGGTGTGGGTGGTGTCACGGACGTAGGTAGGGAGTTCCTGGACCAAGGGGGTGAAACTGGAGTCTAGGTAGGTGGAGATGAGTTCGGTGGGGCAGGAGCAAGCGGAGACAATGGGTCGACCAGGGCATTCAGGTTTGTGGATTTTGGGAAGGAGATAGAAGCGGGCGGTGTGGGGTTGGGGAACGATGAGGTTGGAGGCGGTGGGTGGGAGGTCACCTGAGGTGATGAGGTTGTGGATGATTTGGGAGATGATGGTTTGGTGCTCGGGGATGGGGTCATGATCCAGGGGGCGGTAGGAGGAGGTGTCAGAGAGTTGGCGCCTGGCCTCAGCAATGTAGAGGTCAGTGCACCATACTACGACTGCCCCTCCCTTGTCCGCGGGTTTTATGGTGAGGTTGGGATTGGAGCGGAGGGAGCGGAGGGCTGCATGTTCTGCGGTGGAGAGGTTGGAGTGTTTGAGAGGGGTAGAGAGGTTGAGGCGATTGATGTCTCGAAGGCAGTTGGAGATGAAGAGGTCAAGGGAGGGTAGGAGGCCTTGGAGTGGTGTCCAGGAGGAGGGCTTGTGTTGGAGGCGGGAGAAGGGGTCAGTAGAGGGAGGGTTAGATTCGCGGTTGGAGAAGTAAGCGTGGAGGCGGAGATTGTGAGATAACAAGGTGTGGAGCTGGATGAACACAGCAGGCCAAGCAGCATCTTAGGAGCAGGAAAGCTTGACGTTTCGGGCCTAGACCCTTCATCAGAAAAAAGATTGTGGTGCTTTTCTCATTTCTTTTGAACACTTTTGTTGATTAGTTATAAAAGTATTAAAGATGGACAAAGAAGACCGACCTGGCAGATCGACTGGAGGAATATATTTGGTCAGAGTTGGCAACTCTAATTATTTAACAATTTTCAAAATAAGGTCTCTACTTGGTTATAACAATATTGTGAATTAAATGTGTCTTTCTTCTTTTATAGAGAACAATGTGTGTTTCTTTGCAAGATGTCTGTACTCATGTAAAACAGAATATGCAGTCTGTGGGAAACCTCACCTACTGGAAGGGTCAGTGTCTGCCTTTCTGCCTGACCTGTACATTGCCCAGCGGGAACTCATTGAGAACCCGTGGAGCAGATCCTACACATTCACTGATAAAAAAGAGTAAGTGCTAGGATTTATCACTCTCTGTATTTTGGCTACAACATTCTTCCTCTTCAGATAATGGCAACTGAAGTGAAACAGGTTTGAATAGAGTGCCAACAATCACGAATGGAACAAACGAAACGATTTGTATTCCACTGGTTTCCATTCCTTCAGTTATTTTCTAATTGACCTGTTCAGAGATGTCATTACAAATGTCTGGAGCAGGTGGGATGTAAGCCTGGCCTCCTGACTTAAAGTTAGAGACACTACCATTGCACTACAAGAGCTGTTTCTATTATGTCGTTATTGCTTTGACAATTAGTTTCATGGTTGGCCTGGTGGATCAGTGGTTAGCACTGCTGTCTCACAAGGTTTGATTCTGCCGTCGGGTGACTGTCTGTGTGGTGTTTGCACATTATCTGCATGGATTTCCTCCAGGCGCTCCGGTTTCTTCCCACAGTCCAAAAATGTTCAGGTTAGGTGGATTGGCCAAGCTAAATTGCCAGTAGTGTCCAGGGATGTGCAGGTGAGGTGAATTATTCATGGAAAATGCGGGATTACAGGGATAGGGTAGAGGATGAGCCTGGGTGGGATGTTATTTGGACAGTCAGTATAGACTCGTTAGGCTGAATGGCCAGCTTCCAGACTGTAAGGATTCTATTCAATGAAATTAGTCTCAGCTTGGTAGTGATGTATGTGACTGGACAAGTATTTCAGAGACCTAGCCCAATGCTTTAAAGATTTTGAGGTGCAGACATAGTGTTCCTGCTGCTGGGTCACAAAGTTTTGGTTCAAGTCCCACCTGCCCTGAAGGTATGCCATGTGACCTATCCAAACAGGTTGAATTAAAAAATGTAGAACACAAATATTGCATGCTTTCTATTTCAGCTTATTAATGATTCCCACCCCCCCACCCCCACCGAGCAAATGCCTCACTTCCCTAAGTCTCCACAAATATATACATCACATTTCTTCTCTGCCTTCATCCTAATGTGTTTGATGGCCTACATCCTCCTACTCCACTGAATTTTACAGCCCTCCTACCAATGTAATTCCAAGTGAGGGCATATGTAAAAGAGAGCAGAGGGCTAGTCTCTACCTTCTAGCTCACCTTCAATCTGTCCCCCATATTATGGTGGGTAGATGTGTTATTAGCAACCCACCTACCCTTAGTCCTTCTCTTTCACATCCTTGGGGCTTAATGTAATTGTGACTTTAATTCCCCATGTTGAGAATCTGATTGCCTTTTCCTGGAGTGTTCTTTCAACTGAGCTTAAACTTTCTCAGTTAAAACAACTGTTTCAGTGTTGTAAACAAACACTTTCGGACCCAAAGTTTTAAACTAATCTCCTTATAGTCAGGTAACCTCTTCATTAACAGTCTCAAGCTACCTCAGTTTCTCAGGAGCAACTATTACACACATCCAGCTTCAGCCAAGATTTCTGTAAACTATCCCATGCTGAAACTAAAAGTATGTTTTCCAAGCCATAGGAGTTGCCCTTAAACTCAAAAAATCCAGAATTTGCTGTCTGAAAGCCTAAAGCACTGTACTGTTTAAGTTATTCGCTTATAAACTATCCGAATATAATCAAAACCTATTATTCTCTAGGAAGCCCCTTTCTAATACTGTATTTTAAAATAAATCCCTATAGTTACTGAAATACTTCCAAGTTAATCTCTTCAGAAATACACAAAGCCCACATGCCACTAGTTCAAATTTAAGAATTCAAAAATAACATAACAAAATATGAATCACATTCCTTACATTATAAGGAAAATCCCATTCACAAGAACCAAACACCTGAAACATACATTCTGTGGCACTAGGTACATACAATGGGGGAGCTCCAAAACAAGCAAAAATAACAGATAATGAGTAGAATAAAGAAAAATAATGGAATTGCTTAAGTATTTGCTCAAACAGTATTGATCAGTCAATGCACATAATACATTTGGTCTTGATGAAGGATGGAAGAAAACAATATTAGCAATTAGAAAAGTAAGAAGCAAGATTCCACTCAGTCAAAGTAGTAAATATTAGACAAAAATTGAATTGCCTTAAAGCAATATGTACTTGGGAAGCAATACATTAATGTGTTTTCTGACATTATGATGTACTGTGACTGTTATTATGTCTAGGATTTCAAAACATTTCTGTTCTCTCCTTGTTTTTCTGTAGGTGGGAAACCAATCCAAATTACTGTGACAAGATCAAACATACTCCTCCTTACAACACAGGTAGCAGATTATTGAATGTTGTCGATATGGCGATATTTGACTTTTTAACAGGTAAGAATGGAAAGGAAGATAATTTTCTCATTTACTTCCAATTGTTTCAACAGCAATAGCACCCCTAATGCAGTAAACAAGAAGGTGTTTCACAAGAAGATAATCCCACAAACGTTGTCACCAAACCACAAAAGGAAATATTAGAACAGTTGGCTAAAAACATGGATTTTAAGTGACATTTGAATGGAGTGAGAAGAGATGGAAGGGCAGCAAGGTTTCAGCTAATAAAATACAATTGACTTTAACTCCCTGTGGAGGATATGCTAGTCTGACAGTGCCTCAACTTGACAAAGCTGATTGTTGAGAACTGTCTGTACATTGATTTATAAGAGATTTCAAGACTAGATGTAACATTATGTAAGGTGAGAGGAGAGAAATTTTAAAAAGACACGAGAGGCAAATTTTATACACAGAGGGTGGTTTGTGTGCGGAATGAATTTCCTGAGGAAGCAGTGGATGCGCGTACAGTTACCACATTTAGAAGACATTTGAATAGATACATGAATAGGAAAGGTTTTGAGGGATATGGGCCAGGAGCAGGCAGGTGGGATTAGTTTAGTTTGGGATTATGTTCGGCATGGACTGGTTGAACGGAAGGGTCTGTTTCTGTGCTGTATGATGCTATGACTCTATTAAACACCACTTTTACCCCCAGTATTCACAACCCAAATTTGTCATTCCATCACACCTCAGCACATAACTGAGTCAGGAGGTACTTTGTGTGTTCTCTAGGTTGTGAGGCAATAGGTCAATAATTACTACAATTGAACCCAGCCCACTTGGACTCAAAAAGTGTGTTTTTTAATATATTAGTATCCTGTCATTTCTGTTGATTTATACATTATGAGGGATATTGGGAAAAGTTAGGGTCAATTCAGCTGTGATATCATTCGAGCCAACTCACTGGGCAATACTGAAATATTAAGATTGGCCAAGATTGACCAGAGGAATCTTCATTTGTATCGGTAGGAATGTCCCTCAGCACATTTTGGAAGAAAAAACAAGGTCCTATCACCATATAACAAACAAAAACGATAGTACAATGCAAACAAAAGTAATTTTAAAATGAGAAATGAGGTACATGTAACACAACAGGCAGAATTTGCACTTTAATGTAGTAAAAGATGATTGCGACACAAGCAATTTCTCAAAATAATCACCAGGAACAGCGAACTCCACTAGAGGGAGCTCAATGCAGAGAAGTATGTCGAATTGATCCTGTTTTGATTGAACTTGTTCTTGTGTGCTGTGTTGCCCTAACAAGGTACGCACATCAGCTCCGAAATGAAACCTTGTTTCTTTTTACGGTGTGGAGATATTTCTTTGGGGTTGTCGCCATTTTGGTTAGTGATTGAAAGTAGATTAAATGATTTTGCACGCGTTAAATCTCCATATCTAGTCCAAGATCATTGTTTTGTTTTGTCAGGAAGAAAAGTATTTGAGAGATCAGAATAGGTCTATTGAGTGGCTCTTGCTCGCGGAGTATTTTACTGATAGAGCTAATTGAGCAGCTTCCAGAAGCCAAGACAAGTGTCACATGGAACAAGAATGAATTCTGTTATTTGAGGTTACTCCTTTCAATCCCAGCCTTAATAAACTGCGGAGTCCACACTACCACCTTGAAAGATCTTCCAATCAGAAGCAACACAAATTGTTGAAGGAATTAATGTGCATCATTCTTAGCTCAAACCTCTAGAACACTCCTCCCAAATCTTTCCACCTTTCTAGTTGTCTGCCCACCCTTGAAGCTTCTTCGAAACATCTTAAAATCTGCTTTACTGCATCTCTTCATGCTTTGATTTCTGCTTTTGGGAAGTATTTTGAGACATGATCAATCTTAAAGGTGTTTATTTTTGGTGACTGTTAGGAAAGTAAGCTGCTTAAGGATTTTAAAACATTTTATGATATCACTAGACAAGGACAACGCAAGGAGACTCAGCAGAATTACTAAAAATTCAGTTGTTAATATTCATAATTAATGGCATCTTTAATGGATCATTAAGTGCCAGGCTCATTAAAGACTAGGATAGCCATCTGGACGGCTAAAGCTGAATTTCAAAAACAATCTCTGAATAGAAATTTAGGCCTGATGGAAATTTTCTACTGCCAGTTATAACAATGTTTCTAAATTTGTTTACAGGAAATATGGATCGACATCACTTTGAGGTCTTCAAGAAGTTTGGAAAGGATGGCTACATCATCCACTTTGACAATGCCAGAGGGTATAAACTTTCTGCAGCTCATTCATAAAGCAAACAAGTAAAAAGCATAATAACTTTATAAAAAGAAAGAAGAGTCCATTTTGAAATGTGCTTTTTGGAGGGTAAGAGTCCAGATGGAAGAGAATAAGAGTGAGATTCCACAAAGGCTTCATCACCAAGTCCTTGTTCATTGTGATTTGATCTTCTCATTTTAATGGACATTCCTGCTTACCAGCAATTAACACAACTGCTGAACATAAAATCGACCCATGAAATTATCTGCATTCGTACACACTAAACTCTGTAAGCTTTCTGCAATTCGTGATTGGACACTGTATCCAAACCCAAAATCAAAACAGACAAATGTGTGTATGAGAAATCAAGAGCAAATATCATTGATGCTGGAAATTTAAAATATAAAACAAAGTCAGACAGCTTCTGTGAAGCGAGAGAAAAATGTTAACATATCAGGTCAACAACCGTTCATCAGAACTGGAATAAGTTGGAGATGTAACAAATTAAGAGGTCGTGAAAGAACTCAGAGGGTCAGGGCAAGAATAAAAGGAAAAATCTGGAAAGCAGGAGAGAATAAATGACAAAAGGATTGATGATACTGGGACAAATAAAGATATTAGAGATGGGGTTGGAGGAGGAGTTCAGCATTTCTGCCAAAGTTGCAGCAGAAGTCCAGGAGAATTTTCAACACATCTCCTCATTTTGTTCTATATTTTCAACCACTATTTCCTGTTAGTTTCCCACTTGACAGTGTCCTACCCAGCTATGAACTACTATCATAATTATTCAGGTGTGCATTTTGTCTTTTGTGGGACATCACTCTAATAACACCCACTTTAGATCAAGAGGAGAAATGCCCTGACAAGTGTGTCAACAACTATTCATTGGTAGAGGAGGCTTACTTTCTGCTTCTCTTACTTTTGGATTCATTTTCTGAAGGGAAAGACTTAAGTTGTTTGATTTCTTATTGCATGCAGCTGAGAGCGGGAGGATAGAAACATCTGGTCCAGCTGTGAACTGCAGATTATCAAAAGGGAATTTAAGAAAAAGTCTTCAAGATCATTAAAAAGCTGAGCAAGCACAAAGCTGGATCCTTGCCCATTGAGAACACAATTTCAGCTGTGCTGAAGGAAACATTTTAAAAATGTTATTGGCTAGTGCAATGCTAAAGGCAGCTTTCCTGGTTTAGCTCTGAGTGTTGCACTATTTGTTTTCTCAAGTGGGTTTTTAATGGTGATTTCTGACAGCTTGTCTCAGGTATAGTAAGCCATTGGAAACTGGCGGACTTAGCAAGTGAGCTGGCATACATTCGTTTTGGTGCTGCACTTTAGAGGTGATTTTCTCAAAAATAGTAAAGGAAAGCTGTCAGAATATATAAAGACTTCTGATAATCAGGATTGCAAATAACTATCAGAAAGTGAATGTGGAGGAATCTCGATTCAGGAAATGAGTGCAGTCTGAATCAAACACACCCCTGCAGTTTTAATTACAAAAGTAAATCTGCATTCTATTAGAGTAATATAAAATCAGCAGTTCATTGTCACTATTTCCAAAAGGTGTGTCTGAAATGAGAAGGCAGACAGTCTGGATTAATTGTAACTAGTCTAGGCTAGCTTTGTAACGTACCTGGAAGTGATTTCTGTGGTGAGAACCTTGTTTCTTTTAAATATTTCATTAATGATCAGAAGAGACAAAGACTATCTCAGACTCTTGTGAAAAAAAGCACGACTTGGAGAAACAAAGCTTTCTGAGCTATACAGGCAGCTATCATCCCAGATGAGCCCTGATTGCTTGGGGTGACATGGTGCCTTATAGCACCAGGTTCCTGGGTTCAATTCCAACCTGGGGTGACGGTCTGTGTGGAGTTTGCACATTCTCCCTGTGTCTGTATGGGTTTCCTCCAGGTGCTTCTGTTTCAATCCACAGTTCAAAAGTGTGCAGATTAGGTGGACTGGCCATGCTAAATTGCCCATAGTGGCAAGAAATGTGCGGGCTAAGTGGATTAGCCATGGTGGTTTGCTAGGGGATAGGGTGGGGGGCTAGGTCTGGCTGGGATGCTGTTTTGAGGGTTGATGTGGGCCTGATGGGCTGCAATGACCTCTTTACACACTAAATAGGGATTCTCTGATAAGCTACAACCTGTTGAGAATCAGTTTATGTTTCTGGTATGAGAACATGACAGGGTCAAAAATCTATCATGTTTTTGGGTCTGTCCAAAACATAGGGTGATTGTTCAGCTTTGCAGTTCAATGCTCTGGATAGCAGTAACACTGCATTGCAGTAAAATATTGCATTATGCCATCATTGAGACTCAAGCACTACTTTAGTCTAGTAATTCGTTGGTTTTGCTCATATTAACAGATAATTTAAGATTTCTTAAGTTCAAACAAAAAACAGGTCAATTACTTATAGTAAGATATCTTCATTTTTTTTTGGAAGTTCTGTCCTGTTATGAACAACCTGTTCATTATGAACCTTATGAACGACTCCTTTGCTGTCACAATCCTTTTTTTTTGTCATCACCTTTGTTATGACACCATGCATCTTTAATACATTAAAACATCCTTTGTTGTTAACAGGACCATTATTAAACAAAATTTGACACCAAAACACATCAGGAGATATTTGGACTGATGACTAAAAGCTTGATCTAAAACTTTTTAAGGAGAATCATAAATGAGGAAGGGGGGTAGCGATATAGAGGGATTTATAGAGACGATTACAAAATAATGAGAATTTTAAAATCGAGCATTTCTGGACCAGGAGTCAAAGTAGCTGAGCAATTGAGGGTAATACACGAATGGGACGTGGTGTGAGTTTGGACATGATCATGAGAGTTTGGGATGAGTTCAAGTTCATGTGGGTTGGAAAATAGGAAGTCAACCAGGACAGCAACTTTATGGTTTGAGGTTACAAAAGTGTGGATGGTAATTTCAGCAGCAGATGAGCTGACATGGGGACAGACTCATTTAATCCATTAACTGTGATGTAATATTACCAACATTTCATAGACAGAAAAATTAAAGAGTGTGGTTATTGTGCAAAATAACAAATAGTTGAAAGTGCATTATTGGGCTTGCATGGGAATCCATACTGACAACAAACCAACCTTAATTTATTAGAGATAATAGGTACTGCAGATTCTGGAGAATCCGAGATAACAAGGTGTGGAGCTGGATGAACATAGCAGGCCAAGCAGCATCATAGGAGCAGGAAAGCTTGACGTTTCGGG
>JAHRHZ010000082.1:5395611-5443993 GCA_024137785.1 Ginglymostoma cirratum
CTTGATGCTGCTTAGCCTGCTGTGTTCATCCAGCTCCACACCTTGTTAACCTTAATTTATTGTCTGTATCTCATCCTGATGGGCATATCTGGATAACAATGCTTTCTTTCCTATTTCAGCAAACCAACTTTTAAAGCATTCCTTTATTTTTCTTAGGTTTGGGAAACACTCACATGATGAACTCTCCATACTTGCCCCTCTGATTCAGTGCTGCAGGTAATCCCTCACTGTCAGAATGACATCTTATAGATGAGGACAAATTCATTCAAACATGTGTTATACCTGTGTCTGGGTCATAAGATGCGTGTGAAACATAACCAATTTAGCCATGAGACCGTCTGTGCCTAATCTGGACATGCATTGGTTCTGCTGTTACTTTTTGACATGAGGTCAGAGGATCAATCTTTTTTAAATAGTCAGCAATAATTTAAATCTGAAGGAATGAGACTCCACTCATGTAAAATGTAATTTTCATTGCTGGAAAGATTGATTTGCAGTAATTAAGACATTAGCCTATTAAAAATTCACTTATCCTTGAAAGGAACTTTCTCACATATGGTATGCTTAGTGGGCATGAACTGGGTAGGTACAGCAAATCTATGGTCCCTGTGTCACTACAGTGTAGAGCTGGATGAACACAGCAGGTCAGGCAGCATCAGAGGAGCAGAAGAGTTGATGTTTCAGGTCAGGACACTTCATCAGAGCTGGGAGGGGGAAGGGAGCTGGGAAATAAATAGAGGGAGGAAGGGTGGGGCTAGGGGAAGATAGGCAGGATGGTGATAGGTGAGTGCAGGTAGGGGTAGTGGGGATTGGTCAGTGGGAAGGGTGGTGCAGATAGGTGGAAAAGAAAATGGACAGGTTGTGTCAGGTCAAAGAGGCAGGAGGGAGGGTTGGGCTTGGGATGAAGCCGGTGGTGGGGAGATTTTGAAACTGGTGAATTCTGTGTTCAGGATTGTAGGCTCCTGAGGCAAAATATGAGGTGTTGTTCCTCCAGCTTGCGTGTGGCGTCATTGTGACAGTGGAGGAGGAGGCCCAGGATGGACATATCACCAAGGGAGTGGGAGGGGGAGTTAAAATAGTTAGCAATTGGAAGGTGTTGTTGATTATAGTGTTCAGAGCGCAGATGCTCCGCGAATTGGTCACTGAGTCTATCCTTGGTCTCACCAATGTAGAGGAGGCCACATCAGAAGCAACTGATACATTAGACCAGGCTGAAGGATGTACAGGTGAACCTCTGTCAGATATGGAAAGTTTGTCTTGGGCCTTGAATGGAGGTGAGCGGGTGGTGTAGGGGCAGGTATAGAACCTTCTGCAGATGCAGGGAAAGGTGCCAGTGGTGGTGGGGTTAGTGGGGAGTGTGGACTGGATGAGGGAGTCGTGGAGTGAGTGGTCCCTATGAAAGGGGTGGGGAGGGAAATATATCTTTGGTGGTGGGGTCGGATTGCAGGTGGCAAAAGTGGCAGAGTATGGTGCGCTGATGCACTTGGTGGGGTGGCGTGTGAGGACCAGGGGGAGTCTCTGTCCTTGTTTTTGTTGGGGGGGAGGGGGTTTGAGGGCAGAAGTGCGGGAAATGCAAGAGGGCAGTTGAGGGCATTTTGGATCAATGGAGTGGGGATGTCACGGCTGTTGAAGCAGGAGGACATCTGGGATGTCTGGGAGTGGAACGCTCCATCTTGGGAGCAGTGGCGGAAGCAGAGGAATTGGCAGTAAGGGATCGCACTCTTGCAGGAAGGGTGGGTGAGAGGTGTAGTCAAGGTAGCTATGGGAATCGGTGGGTTTGAAATGGCCCCTATGTGTTTAAACACCAAACCTCTCAGTGAGGTGTCTCTGTAGGAACTACAGTAGAAACTTTAAAACAACAACTTACAAACATCCACTTCTAATGTACCTACGCGGACATGAGAAGTTGCTATCTGATTGGATTCACTGTTCAGGAGTAAAATGCTCTCCCTATTATTCTTGATGCAAAATCCAGTCCAATAGATTATCAACTGAAGACCCTAATCGATGTACTGTTTACTTCACAGAATAAAGAAGTCAACACTCTTACGCTTGAAGCTCTTGTCACAGCCAGATTATCGTTTGAGTGATGTTATGCGGGAATCCTTGCTTCATGATGCTCTCAGTCCTGTATTGACAGAGCCTCACCTCCTTGCCCTTGATAGACGGCTGCAGGCCGTGCTGAATGCAGTCCAGAAATGTTTGCAGCACCACAGAGTCGATGACGTGATCAAGGACGATGTGGGAGATGAGTTTGACTACATGGATTTTAACAGCAGTGCAGTGGCCAGGTAACTGGCCCACTCACGTCTTGTCCATATGCACAAGGAGAGTGAACGATAAATAGGAAGGAATGGAAACACTGTTGAGAATTGAATTCTCCCCACATTTAAAAGGCAAACTTTCAGTTGATGTGGTAGATTTTGTTTTTGTTTGTGCCACTTTCGATTATTTCTGAAGATGCACTTCTGTTGACTGACACATAGTAATATTTAAGACTGCACAATTTCTATGTCTCTGTAGCCTGGCTCCCGAAAGTGGTTGCTCAGAATACGAAGTGTGGAACTTTCTCAAAATTATTTGGATTTGCTGCTGAAGATTCACGGATCCATTTTTTGTTGTCTGAGCCAATAGATGGAGCACCAGCTCATCAGTTCATTACTGCACTAAAATGGGTGAGGAATTCACACTGTCCGTCTCACCCAGTTATAGGAGCCTCTGCTGCTCCAAGTTGGGCACTTTGACAGTGAATTTCATTCTGCCCACTGTAACTTTTTAGATGGGGCTGTCACACTTTGTTAATTACGAACCTGTTATAAGGGAGGGGTGAGGTGGAACATGATTACAGCTTTAGTCCTGCCATTTGCATTGCACTGCTAAACATATATTGGAAATCTGGTGGCCTTAAAAAAACTAACAGGGTGGTAATTAATTATTGGGCAGTTAGCCTGGTATGCCAGGTCCCGGATCATTCATTGGGAGGCCCATTCCATTTTGACGGCAGTTGCTTAGCGGATTGTATGATCTGCCCACCAGAGGTCAGTGTAACAGTCACTGAGATTTACTGGACAGAGTGTATGTGGTGCAAGCCTGTACCCAGTAAATGCTCAGCACTACGCTGGGATTCTATGTTCACTATAAAAATCTGATTTACATCAGTTAATGAGATAACCCAATCAGCATGTTTGGGGAGGTCCATGTTAAAACAGTGGGGGTGCTCTAGGGCATGGCCAGGCTGGATATAAAGAGGTCCAGGCAGCGGGCTGTGGCAGGAGTTATCCTTGCTGCCTGTCTGACTCTGTTCCATGGTATGTTTGTGCCTGGCTGTCCTTGGAGAGGGAGCATGTGGTGTCCATCAATGCTCTCGATGCCTTTAGAGAGAGGTGGGCACTGCGGATATACAGTGCTTTATTTCCCTGTCCAACTCCATTTTGTTTTAGTCTCTTCCTGCTTTCCCTACCCCTCACCTTTGATGGTTTGCATTGCTATAATGGGCTTTGCATGTAAATACTAAATTGGATACACGGGTGCTTTTACCAGTGGTGATTTCTATTAAAACAAAACTAAAATGGTTGGGGAGCAGGAATGAGTGGTTACTGCCAGGGTTGACTACCTTCATTTTAACACTGCCAGTAGCTGGAATGAAACTCACTGTAATAATTCCCACATTGGGACTCACAGAAGCAAGTGGGAAAACAGACCGCGAGACCTGGGTTCAAGTCTCACCTGTTCCAGGGGAGTGTAATAACATCTCTGAACAGGTTGATTAAAAAAAAGGTTAGATTTTTTAAACAAGTTTTATATATCAGAGTGAAAACTGGACTTTGAAATTCTAGAAATTTTGGGACACCCCACTCAGAACAAAATGGCCTCTTGCCCCTGTAACCAGATGGGCAACAACACTCATTTAATTTAGTTTTGTGTGTACTTATCTATGTAAAAGTTTTGTGTCACGTCTGCAGAGACCACATCTTAGTCCTTTTACAAGTCTCAAATAGTCATCATCTCCACTTCATTTAATGTTTGCTGACAACTCAGATATTCTGACAGTAAATACTCACTTTGCTGTGTCGGTTCTATGGTTTCATTCAAACTATCAGATAACTCAAATTTTGTTGAGCAGGTAAATGATTTAGAATTGTAAAGGAGGAAGTAACAGCAAAGAACTTGCTAAATGCTGTTCCCTACCACTTGACTAGAGGTGAGGTTATGGAGTTGGAACAGTTGTATGGCAATTTCTAACGTATTTTATTAAAGAAGGGAAAGGAATTCATTCTTTTATGATTTTTGTGATTCTGGTAACTTGTCCTATTCTTCTAGGGCCATGATTTACAAGCATGTGCCAACCTGCAGAAATGTCCTTCAGCAAATAACCAGTAACAACATTTCTGATGAAGGGTCTAGGCCCAAAATGTCAAGTTTTCCTGCTGCTATGATGCTGCTTGGCCTGCTGTGTTCATCCAGCCCCACGATCTCGGATTCTCCAGCATCTGCAGTACCTTTTATCTCAGTATAAGCCTAATCTCATAAAGAAGCCCTGGAAAGGCAGCAGCCACCAACAGCAGGCCGTGTATAAATGCAGAATCCTCCCCCAACCTTTATCAGTTCATTATCGCAGCCATGACCCGAGCCACACAGTGACTGGTATTTAATGTAGTTGACAGGGTTCTTGGTACCACATCACCTATTTTTGGGAATGCTGGGTACATTTAGTGCCTCTCAGCAGCAGGCCTCCCCTGGTATCAAGAATCTCTATAGCAGAAAGCCCAACTCCAAAAGATGTCAGCCTCCATTTCTGAAGAAGGGTCCCGACCCAAAACGTCAGCTTTTTTTCACATTCATCTGAATTCACTTACCCACACAACTACAACACAACCACAGAATTGTTACAGTGCAGAAGGAGGCCATTCAGCCCATCATGCTTGTACTGGCTTGGTGCTGAATTTCTGCATTTTCCCTTCTACCCTACACATTGTTTCTATTTAAATAATAATCCAAAGCCAACTTAAATTCCTCGATTGAACCTGCCACACCACACTTCCAGGCTGTGCATTCCAGATCCTAACTACATGCTGTGTGGAAATACCATACAACTTCAGAGCAGAAATAGGTAATTCAGCCTATCAAATCTGTTGATCCATTCAATGTGATCATGGTTGATCTGATAGTCCTCTACTTCTCCCCATAATCTTTGATTCACCTACTGATGAAACTGTGGGCTAACAATACTAGCCCACCGCTCTTTCCTTCCTGCCTGTCCTTCTGAAAAGTCAGATAACCCTGAATATATCCCAGCTCTGATTTCCTTGTAATCATAACCCTGAATATTTGCCAGCTTTAATCTCCTTGTAACCAAAATTTTGACTATATCCCAGCTTTAATCTCCTTGTAACCATAACTCTGTAATGGCTGTAAGATCACACCCTGTATTCATGCCATTAATTAAATTATCTTCTTCTAAATACTACACACATTCAATAATGAGCCATTAACTTTGCCTTTTACCAATTTTTTCCCCCCTTTGACCCTATTTACTATTGTTTTTCTATGTTTTTACATTTTCCCTTACTGACCCACTCTGGGTATCAATATCCAAACAGCTGCTTTTTAATGCTGCCATATTCCCTTGCATTGTTTGTCAGCTTACATTTCCATGCTCCCATTCGCTTGACCTCTCTAATTAGTTTAAAGGCCCTCTCTTATTGCCTGGTTATTTGATTTGCCAAGACACTGGTCCCAGCCTATGCATTGCGACAGCTCCCCTCTACTTCAGTATTGCTGCCAGGACCCAATGAACTGAAACCCATTTTAAAAAGGGTTATTCTCACCATACAATCACCTCCTTTGCAAAACAAATCACAACACAGCAAATATTTGAAAAATTTCACTCCGCTCAGAACAACCAACAATATTTACTGAGGCAGTCAGCATCACCTTTCCAACGTGCTGGTAACATAAATCGGTTGGAGTTCACATGCTTTCATTCTGCAAGTGGCCTTGAGCTTGTTTTTCCTTCTGATCTCAAAATTTGCAAACACTGCCGAGGCTTCCATTCCTGTTGTTTCATTGGATTTCATAGATACACCGATGTGATTCCAGCTTTTTCCCAATGTGCTGTGTATAAGCTCAGGGTTGGCGACATTGGTTGGAGACGTTCCTGAAGGTTTGTTCATGTGATGATCCCTGGAGCTTCCTCAGCCTCACTGAATGTTACTTCATCTAATTTCTACAATTTCCTTTAAAGTGTTCATTTTCTTATTTTTTGTTGTGGTTTATTGATGGTGCCCTATAAGGGGGTACTTACTACATCCCTCAAATATTTGGTTCGAAACCTGTCATCAAATGTTAAAAAAAAGGAAGTCGAATGACTGAGTCCCGTTGAATTAAGAATCTTTACTTCTTCCCCTGTAGGAGCAGTTGTTGTGTGAGATGTTGTCAAAACTAAGAGCGCAAACACAGTTAGCTCTAGATGGGAAATTAAAATTGTCACCTCTGATTCAATACTCTCCATGTCTCAGTGCTGCTCCTGTCTCAGCGCTGCCCCCCTCTCAGTGCTGCTCCTGTCTCAGTGCTGCCCCCCTCTCAGTGCTGTCTGCCCCCCTCTCAGTGATGCCCCCGTCTCAGTGCTGCTGCTGTCTCAGTGCTGCCCCCCTCCCAGTGCTGCCCCCGTCTTAGTTCTGCCCCCGTCTCAGTGATGCCCCTGTCTCAATGATGGCCCCCCCCTGTCTCACTGCTGCTCTTGTCTCAGTGCTATCGCCCAATGAGTGCTGCCCCCCCCACCCCATCTCAGTGCTGCTCCTGTCTCAGTGCTGCCCCCCTCTCAATGCTGCCAATGTCTCTGTGCTGCCCCTGTCTTTGTGCTGCCCCTGTCTCTGTGCTGTTCCTGTCTCTGTGCTGTTCCTGTCTCTGTGCTGTTCCTGTCTCTGTGCTGCCCCTGTCTCTGTGCTGCCAATGTCTCTGTGCTGTCTGCTCCTGTCTCAGTGCTGCCCCCCTCTCAATACTGCCCCCGTCTCAGTGCTGCTCTTGCCTCTGAATTGCCCCTCTCTCTGTGTCGCCCTCTCTGGGTTTTCCCCATGTGTTGCCCCTGTATGTGTAGCTTGTGATTCAGTGTTACATTACCCCATTTTCCTGAGGCCCTTGTTCCCTAATTTTACTGTTTCCTCAGGCTTTATCCATCAGTCCATTGTCTCTGACCAACCACTGTTCAGCACCACACCCTGACTCCCTGCTCTTGCTTCTTGAAGCAGCTGTCAGAAGTTCCCCCAGTCCATGATCACCCCATCCATAGTAACTCCATTGTAACCTACCTCTGACTTGCACACCCAGGAAGCAGTTTCATAAAACATAGAAGCTGGATTTGCTGTAAAGCCAATATATGTAGATGTAAACTGGCATTCTGTACTGAGTAGCCAGGTGCAGAGATCGAGAGATGAATCACCAATATAAATACACTTCCACTATGATCTGAACAGTTGAGGAAGACTTATGCAGGTTGTTGCTTGAATAATGCATTCCTCAGCACATCATTTTCATACCTACTCCATTTCTCTTTGAAGTTAACTGGCCAGGTTACTCATTGAACTGGTGAAGACATTAAACAGTTAGTTCCCATTTCACCATCAGCACCTTCCCTTTGTCACCATAAAGCTAAGCATTCCCACATTCTTTGACTCAATATTAGAAATTGTAGTGGAGTTAGACTCATGCTTAGATTTCAGCTGTAAACTACAACTTGACCAAAATTTTTCTATTTTTAGAGAAAACAGATGTCTGTTTTTCACTTGAAAATAATAATTAAAGGAATTGAAAAATATGTTTTCTCCAACACTTTTCATATTGATATCTCTGGACACTTTTGCTGATTCAGACTCAGCACTCCTATGAATGGAAATATCACCTTGTCTGTTCTTGCTCCCAAGAAGATGCTAGTGTCATGGTAATGGCAATGGATGAGAGGCACTGTTTCTGATGTGGGGACATGTGTTCAAGTTCTCACTGAGACAGCTAACATAATTTAAAATCAATTAAATTTTGGCATATGAAGTTAGTGTCAGATATAAAATCCATCTAATTCACCAATGTCCTTTAGGGAAGGAAATCTGCCATCCTTACCTGAGTTGTAGTTGATTCTTAATTGGGTCTGGGTGAGATGCCCTTCAGAGAGTTGGTGCAGACATGGGCCAAATGGCCTCAATCTGCACGGTAGGGATTCTAGGATACTACGATTCCATCGTTTTAAATGGCCCAGCAAAGCATTCAGTTCAAGGGTAATTAGCAATAGGCAATATATTGCTAATGATGCCCACATCCAATGGAAGAAACGATTTTTTAAAAATCACACTTAACACTAACTTCATTTGGTCATGTTGGTAAATGGGATCCATTTGCTTACATTATGAACTAGTCTGATGGAATTCTCTGTCCTAATGCCATTTAACATACTGTCTTGAGTTGGAGATTTCAGATCCACACTTAGGCCCATTCAATAGGTGCAACCTTGATTGAACCCAATTCCAATTAAAATTTTGTAATGCATTTGCAAGACTTTTCATTATAGATTTAGACTTAGTTTCAAGGTCAATATTTATATGTAGATTATAGAGTCAATTCAGTTATTTGCAAAACAGCTGAAAAATATTTGTTGAGATGAAAAACATACCACATGTAGAATGTTATAAAGCAGAGGGTGACACCACCACCACCACCCCCCCTTAGGACTAACACTAAAACACCCAAAGAGGAGTGTCTTGCCCTATAATCTGTAAAAGGAGTGTAAAAAGTGGTGTAACTTGCCTTTTAGCAACTTCTGGTGATTAAATAAAGTAAATCCCTGACACTCACTTTAAAATCAACAAGAAACTATTTATTTATCTAGCTCTGACAGTCAACAAATTAACTTAACTAACAACAAACTGAATAAATCCCTTCTAACTACCAACTATTCCCAAATAAAGCATGATTCTAATGGTATGCTGTTCCAATAAATATAAGTCCCACTTAATTAAAAAATGAAGAATTTAGTCTCTCGAAATTACAGCCAGGTTATGTGTCTTACGGAATGTTCTGTGTCTTTTCTGTTGATTCTTCTGTCAGCAATATTAATTAGTTGTGCCATTGGTACCATTATTATTTAGATAATGCTTTCTCTAAGATATAGAGGTGGCTGTGAGGGCCAGCGATTCTGTCTTCAGAGCTGAAGACTGTTAGCTCTGGTGAATGGCAGCTAGCTCTTTGTCGAACTGCCCCCTTCTTTTTATATCCTTGATGACATATCAATATTTCTTACAATAGGATTGGTCCTATGTTGTCAAAACCATCAGATTTAAATTTAAAAGGTTTTTGGTATCAAAGTGTCTGTTTCAAATTGATTAACTAAATTCAAAAACTTGTTTTCTCGGTAAAACCTGCTGTTTAGCCTGCCTTTCTGTATGGCCTTTCGATACAAATGTTTCAATTCTGGCACTCTCTGTGTACTTGCATACTTTCAAGCTGCTGCTCACAGGTATCTGTTTTAAACCTCTAAGCACAGAAAAAAACACATGATCTTTGAAAGGAACCACACAATGCTTTCACCTCTAGCATTTTATAAACACCAAATTCTAACTTCCTGCCTCCCAATCTACAAGTACTCTCCCCAGTTTCACAACAAGAACCTTGCACTGTTAATGATTGGAAGGCCTTGGGAATTGCTTCATAGAGTGAAATGAATAGATTGTGATCACTTAACTGTCAGAGTAGCACATCAATAATATTGTTTTGCACCACTATGAGCTTACTTATAGCCTGAATTTGAACAAATGTATTTTTTTAAATTCAGACTCGCAATAAAAAGGCAGTTTTCCTTAGGAGATGCACCTCTCCTGTAGCCAGAGACTTACAGCCTTATGTGTAAATGGGGACACAATGGCCTAGTTGTATTATCACTGGGCTGCTAATCCAGAGATTTAGGTATAGTTTTGGCGACTTGGGTTCAAATCCTTCCATGGCACATGGTGCAATTTGAATTCAGTAAAAAAAATTCTGGAATTAAGACTCTAATGCTAATCATGAATCCATTGACAATTGTTTGAATCCATCTGGTTCATGAATGTCTTTTAGAGAAGGAAATTGCCATCTTTACCTGGCCTGGCCTACATGTAACTCCAGACCCACAGCAATGTGGTTGACTATTAACCCAATTAAGGATAGACAATAACTGCTGGCCTAGTTAGTTACACGCTTAGCCATTGGATGAATTAAAAAAAAACATGGATTCTCAACCTTTTTACCGCTGAAGCACACTTATCCCATATTCTAAACATTCCATGGATCGCTCTTATATCATAACAAAACTGCCTGGTCTGTATTGTAAAAGTTGTACAGCTAATGATTTATTGTTTCTTTTTATCATTCAATAAGCATTCATATGTCATGGTTAGAGTGCATCCTGGATTAGTACTTTGTATTTTCAGCAATGGCATTAGTAAAAACAGCTATATATTAGTAGTTCATACTAAAAAGGGCCAACACATTGCAGTGATACAGAAGAAGTTGCTCTATCTTCATGGAAGCATTTACAACCAGAACTTCACTGTCTCCAATAGATTAGAGGACTTATTGAGGAAGTCCCTGTGACAAGCAGTTAATCAGAGATACATTCATTGGAGCTGATTGAAATCGGTTCATGTTCTACTACAAAAAAAGGTGAAAAATATTTTCTTCTGTGGTCACTATAGAGAATGCAAAAAACATTCCAGTAATAGCTGTAAATCAAGAGATGGAAGCGAGAACGAACTATCTGGCAACTGTGTGTCAGTGTGAACTAATGTATGTGAAAAATGGCACATTTTACTAAAAGATCAGAAACCATTTTCAATACCATACTTCAGGATTTATAAAACTGTGACAGTTACCCGAATTATTCAGACTTTAGTACCATCCAAGATTAAATATCTTTGGAAATTACTGAATTACTTTGTCAGCGCAGTTCAGTGAGATTGGTGTCATCACTTATGTCCACGTATCCATTTCAGAATAATGGAGAAAATTGTACTAACGGTTGGTTTGTTTAAATGAAGACAAGACTAAAAGTGTACATTTTTTTTGTTTTATTATTTTACCGTTAGGAAGTTTTGTTATAAATCTTCAGTTTTTATGATAAGCCCCTCACCAGCAAAATGAAAGTTTAGAAATTAATCAAATGTCTCCTTGATTCAGAGTTCCCACTTTGAGAATCAATTCCCTCTAATTCTGTGGAACTGCTGCAAGTCACTGCCTGTGGACTGTGAAGTGTAGGAAAGGTGAGGAAGCTCTTCATAGTTATTGCACATCACAAGTGGACCGGGCGGAGTCCCCAGTGATGGAGAACCCATAGCACCATCCCGATAGCCGTGGCTTCTCATTATCTTTGTGAGCTCACCCAAGAGGATGCATGCCAGCACATTCCAAAGATAGAGAGAGAATACTGCCTCCTTAATGCATGCAATATATTAGTTGTTTGTCAACTCTGTCCTTTTAGTGTTGTGTGTAGACTGTGAGATTACACATCAGTTGTTGTCAGCTGATTGTCGATAATATTTTGGAGGGAACCTGAAAAAGAAAAACATACTGTAAGACGCTTTGTAACATTGCTGATGGTTACATGGCTGGATTCAGTTTTACTACTTGTTCAGGGGACTGAGTGTTAAATTGGCTTTGAATGCTAGCCTTTCAGTTCCAGAAGGTAGCTTTAATTCAAGGTGAGGTTGATAACATCCAAACTTCCTCTCCCCTTTGACCATAACAGCCGTAAAGCAAAATGTCTTTCGTCAGTCCCAATGTTGACCTGATGCTGTCACAGTGTGAGCACAGAACTTACTTTGTCTGCATCCTCATTTTGAAAAGCTGGAAATTAAGCTGCTGTGAGATATGATACCACTCTCACAGACACACAGAGAGCTGCTGCTCTCCATAAGTTAAAGTTCTGCTGCAGGAACATTTATTCTCCAACTAATTTTTTCTTTTCTCAAAAGTGAAAACGTGTGTCTCTCATCCCAGTGAACACAAAGGAATTAATGTAAAAGTTTCAATAAATCTTTTCAAGTAATAGGAACATGTGACTGATTAGAAAATAAGGAAAAAGCCAGATATGTGAAAATTCTACAATCTTAACAGAATCTCAACATAATTGCTCAGCAAATCGTGCTTACAGCAATGTCCAAACAGTGTAATTTGAAGTGAAATGCCTGGTTTCCCAATCAGGATGCTGTTCACATTTTATCTTGAGTGTTATTTTCAATCCATTACTGCAGGGCAACTAACTTCTTGTGGGTCGAATCACAAGAACATAAGAAATAGGAGCAGGAGTAAGCCATCTGCCTCCTCAATTCTGCCCCACCATTCAACATGATCATGGCTGAGCTTCCCCAGGTCTCAAATCCCCTTTTGTGCCAGTTCCTCATAGCCCTCAGCTCCTCGATATTGTAAAAATCCGTTTACCACCTCTTTAAATCCTTTCAGTGGTCTAGCCTCCACAACTCTCTGACGTACAGAATTCAAAACATTCAAATGCCAGGAATTTTTGATTCTTCTGGTAAAGGAAATTCCTTCACATCTCAGTTTTAAATGATGTCCTTTAATCTGAAATTTTGATCCCTAATTTGAGGTTCCCCCAGCAGTCAAACTATTCTCAACATCTACCCTATGAAGCCACTCAGAACACTGCATGTCTTAACAAGATCTCTCCTCATTGCTCAAAACTCTAATGAATGGTTAGCCATTTTCAAAAGACAACCTCCTCATTCCAGCAATTATCCTTGTGAATCTCTTTCAAACTATGTCCAATGCCAATGTATGCTTTCTTGTTTATGAAGATCAAAACTGCACAGACTATTCCAGAAGTGGCCACATGAACACACTGTCCAGTTATAACAATACTTTCCTACTTTTAAACTGAAACCCCCTAGCAATAAAGGCCCAAATTCTATTTGCTTTCTTCACTCCTTGTTGCTAACCTTTTGTGTTCCGTAGACAAGAAGACACAGATCCCTCTGCACTGCATTTATTTGGAGACTGTCTCCATTTAAATAATAATCTGCTCTTTTATTCTTCCTATTAAAGTGCCTGACATTTTACTTTCCTGCATTAAACTCCATGTGCCAGGTTTTGCTTATTCACACAACCTATCCATAATCCTTGCAGATTCTTTATATTTTCATGGCAATATGTCCCCTCCCCTCACATAGGAGCTATCTTGTGCAAAAACCTTTTATGTAACACTTTATCAAATAGCTTCTGGAAATCTAAATACGCTAAATCTATTGGTTACTATTTATCAACTCTCCTTGATATATCCTCAAAAAATGTGACAAAAATTATGAACCATGATTTCCCTTTCTCAAAGTCATGTTGAATCTGATTGTGTTACGCTTTTTCTCAATGCTGTGCTATTTCTTCCTTAATAATGCACTCTAGCATTTTCCTAAATACAGATGTTGGTCTAATTGGCCTATTGTATCCTGCTTTCTGTCTCCACCCCTTCTTGAACAGGGTGTCATATTATTGGTTTTCCAATCTAGTGGAACATTCCTGGAATCCAGTGAGTCTGGAATATTCTGACCAAAGCTTCTACTGACACTGCAGCCACTCCCTTTGAAATCCTTGGATACAGGACTTCGTTGTCTGCCTTCAACTACATTGCCTTATCAAATACTTTGTCTCTTATGGTACAGACTGTTACAAGATCTTTCCTCCTGTGTTCACGTTACTTATCTGATATCTTTGCGATTTCTTCATTGTGCTCCATCACAAAGACTGCTGCAATATATTGGTTTCAATTATCTGCCATTTCCTTGCTCCACCTTATCAATTCTCCAGTTACCAATTCTTCCAAGGTGCCACACTCATTTTAACTACTCCCACTAAATCAGGTTTTTAGTTATTCACTGCTTGCACCTAAAAAAAATCCTAATCTTCTCATCTACTTCTAATTTTTGCTGCCCTTTGTGCCTTAGTTTTGATGGGATGCCCTTCTTGACCTCTTTTCCTCTGATCCTCCATGTTCCACATCTTTGCACTGTATATAATTGAATATATGTCATTGATAATACTTAAAAACAGAAATGAAACAGTGATCACTTCTCATCCTGACCCTTCCTTCCCACAATTTGCATTATGTTCACTGGCTGCCTGTTTCCTGCTAGACAGAGAGGAAGACAACCGATTTTTTCATAGAACTCTTCCTCAAATGTGATTGGAGAATTAATTTCCTAAACCTGCCCATTTAGTCAGGCTGCTATTAGTTAATGTTCATCTTGTATTCTTTCATTTTCACAATTAGGTTTGAAATAGTTACACCTAAATATTTACAGAGTGAATGTACTGAAGAATACAGGAGCAAGGGGTATGATTTGAGTAACTGCTTCTACAGTTGACATTAGGTGTAGTGCTGCTACTTTCAAAGGTAACAGTGCTGCTGAGATAAGTGTTTAAATATCAGGCATTTATTTTTAATCTTAAACATTAATCAGCAAAATTTCTGGTGTCCAGGTCACCCCAGACCGGATATGCAACTGAAGGTGGGATGCTTGAACTTTGAACAGATAATTTTCCTCCTCCCCAGGATCCTATGTTGGTACCTCTGTCTCAAAGTTACAGTGGGAGACTTGGGCCGTTCCAATGAACATAACTGGGTTGTTACCCAGGAAATGTCAGACAAGTTAAAAATTAGTCTAACACCAGGGAACCACAGAACCGGATAACTCCTGAACTCTACATTCACCTTAAAGTGGCTTTCAGTTCAATGTCACATCCTAATGACTGCACCTCTGACAATGTATACTCCCTGTACTGCAACTGGAATATCAGCACCAAATTTTGTCTTCAAGTCCTGGAATGGGACTTGAACACAGAAACTTCTGATTCAGAGGTGAAAGTACTAATATATGAGCTGCAGCAAAAGCTAAAAGGATGATTTGGGCCTTGACCAAGATCTTTGTATCCTTTGTATCTAGCCACTGGAGAGGTCCCTGAGGACTAACAAGTACCTAATGTTATTCTTCTGTTCAAGAAGGGAAGTAGGGATAATCCAGGAAACTATAGACTGGTGAGTCTCACATTAGAGGTTGAGAAGTTATTGAAAAGAATTCTCAGGGATAGGATTTACACACTTTTGGAAAAGCATGGCCTAATTAGGGACAGTCAGCATGGCTTTGTGCAGGGCAGGTCATGCCTTACTAAATAGATTGAATTTTTCGAGGAGGTGACGAAGGTTATCGATGAGGGGAGGGCAGTGGATGTTGTTTACATGGATTTTTGTAAGGCTTTCGACAAAGTCCCTCATGGCAGGCTCATCCAGAAGATTAAGATGCATGGGATCCATGGTGACATGGCCGTGTGGATTCAGAATTGGCTTACCCATTGAAGATGGACACTATTGGCGAAAGGGTGTTTTTCAGGCTGGACATCCATGACTAGTGGTGTTCCACGGGGATCTGTACAAGGACCTCTGCTGTTTGTGATATATATAAATGACTTAGATGTAAATGTAGATGAGTGGGTTAGTGAGTTTGCCGACAATACAAAGATCGGTGGAGACAATACAGTGTGGAGCTAGAGGAACATAGCAGGCCAGGCAGCATTAGTAGAAGGGTCCCGACCTGAAACATCAACTTTCCTGCTCCTCTGATGCTGCCTGGCCTGCTGTGTTCCTCCAGCTCCACACTGTATTGTCTCTGACTCCAGCATCTGCAGCTCTTGCTATTTCCAAAAGATCGGTGGAGTTGTGGATAATGTAGAAGGTTGTCAAAGGATACAGCGGGATATAGACCAGTTGCAGATATGGGTGGAGAATTGGCAGATGGAGTTTAATCTGGATAATGTGAGGTGCTGCAATTGGGAGATCAAATGTTAAAGTATACAGTTAAAGGTAGGACTCTGAATAGCATTGATAAACAGAAGGATCTTGGGGTTTAAGTCCATAGCTCCCTGAAGGTGGCCATGCAAGTAAATAGGGTGGTAAAGAAGGCGTATGGCATGCTTGCCTTTATTGGTCAGGGAACTGACTACAAGAGTCAGGATGTCATGTTGCAGCTTTATAAGACTTTGGTTAGACCACACTTAGAGTACTGCATTCAATTCTGGTCACCACAATACAGGAAGGATGTGAAGGCTTTGCAGAAGAGATTTACCAGGATGCTGCCTTGATTAGAAGGTATGAGCTATAAGGAGAGGCTAGAAAAACTCGGGTTGTTTTCTCTTGAGCAATGCAGGTTGGGGTGAGAATTGATAGAAGCCTATAAAATTATGAAATGCGTAGATGGGGTTGATGGTCAGAATATTTTTCCTCGAGTTGAACTGTCTAATACAAGGGGCATGCCTTTAAGGTGAGAGGGGGAAAGTTCAAAGGAGACGTGAGGGGCAAGTTTTTTACACAGAGAGTGGTAGGTGTCTGGAATGCACTGCCAGGAGTGGTGGTGGAGGCAGATACAATAGGGGCATTTAAGGGACTTTTAGATAAGCACATGAATAGGGCAGGCAGAAGGGATTTGTTTCATTTGACATCATGTTCGGCACGACATCATGGCCCATTCTTGTGCTGTACTTTTCTAAATTCTATGTTCTATTTAAAAAGTTTGAAGTACCAAATAAAGTTGGAAATAATGATACAAAATATGGATATGGTAAATTATTATCGGTGGGCTGGGTGTTTGGAGAGGGGACTGTGAAATACAGGGGTAAGGAGAGAAAATTGGATGCCCCAGCTCAGTGATCATAGAGATAGTCAGCGGGAAACAGGACACCAAGTTCAGTCATGCACATGAGGCTGAAACAGGAGACAAATCTATAACAACATCACTGAATTCTAAACACAGTGAGATGATGGAACTGGAGGCTTATGTGCCTTTATGGCACTATGACAGCTCCCAAAAAATAGCAATGGATAAAATAATACAGGCATGTTCAATGGAATTTGAAGAGCTTGTGTAACATTATATGTCAGTGCTACCTGAACCTGAGAGAGATGGACAGTTACAACTGAATTGCTGTATACTAGGACTAGCCTAGACAGCTAGCCAGAACAAGAAGGATGGATATGTGCAAGTGGGAAAGTTCTTCTAGTAGTGACCTCAATGAAGTATAACTTGAGAATACCCAAGGGTCTGTTTCCATAACTGAAAAGCAAGGCTACTTTCTGAACTGAGGAAGAGGAAGTCTAGAGGAAGTCACGAGACTCATATGACTTCAGACTCAGAAAGTGGAGGACATGGACATTAATAGCATTCCAAGAACACTAAATCAAGAGACAAACGATGGAGAAGAAATAAATACTGTAACTATTTCTAGAAAATAAGCACTTTAGAAATAAATGGGGCTGAAGCTTGATGAGTCCCCTGGACCTGGTGGATTGCATCTTAGGATAATAAAGGAAGTAGCTACAGAGAAAGCGGCTGCACTAGCAATAATCTTCAAGAATCCTCAAATTCTGGAAAAGTCCCAAACAATTAGAGAAGTACCAATGTAACACCCTTATTCAATTGGGAGGGAGACAAAAACAAACAAAAAATAGGCTTTCCTGCTCCTCTGATGCTGCCTGGCCTGTTGTGTTCCTCCAGCTCAGACTCCAGCATCAGCAGTTCTTACTATCTCAAAAAAATAGGCTTGCTAGCTTAACATCTGTTATTGGAAAAGCGTCACAGTTTATTCAAAAATATGTAATAGCAGAATATTTAAAAATACATAGTATAAACAAGCACCGTCAGCATGGCTTCATGAAATAGAAATCATGGCTGATAAATTTACTCGAATTTTTTGAGGAGATAGCTAGACGAATAAGATGGATAGGGAAGAATTAGTAGGTGTAATATAGCTGAGTTTCCAAAGGGATGTCAATAAGGTACCATACATAAGGCCACTTAATTAACAAGCATCCTATGGTGTTCGGTGTAGTATATTAGCATGGGTAGAGAACTATTTAACTAGTAGATTTGGGATAAAGGGGGCATTTTTAGGATGGCAAGCTGTAAATAGATAGATCAGTGCTGGGCCACAATTATTTACAATGTATATTAATGACTTGGATGAGGAAAGTGAATGTACTATAGCTAAGCTTACGAACGATATAAAAATAGATAATTAGGCAAATGGTGACACAAGGTCTGCAGAGCAATAGAGACAGGTTAAGTGAGTGGGCAAAATGTTGGCAAGTGAAATATAATGTGGGAAAATATCAGGTTATGCACTTTTGCAGGAAGAATAGAAGAGCTGAATATTATTTAAATGGGGAAAGACTGCAGAAAGCTATAGCAGAGAATGATTTGAGAGGCCTGGGGAATCACAAAAAACCTGTTTTAAAGTTCAGAGGATATTAGGGAAACCAAATGGATGTTGGCCCTTATTTCAAAGGGAATAGAATGTAAAAATTGGGAAATTCTGGCTAAAACTATTCAGGCACACATCAGATCATGCTGAAAGCACGGTGAATAGCTTTGGTCCCCTTACATCATGGCATTTTTTTTCTTTATTCTTTAATGGGATGAGGGTGTCGCTGGCTTGGCAGCATTTATTGCCCATCCCTAATTGCCCAGAGGGCAGTTCAGAGTCAACTGCATTGCTGTGGGTCTGGAATGATATGTAGGCCAGACCAGGTAAGGATGGCAATTTCCTTCCCGAAAGGGCATTAGTGAACCAGATGGGTTTTTCCGACAATCAACAATGGATTCATGGTCATCATTAGATTCTTAATTCCAGATATTTTATTGAATTCAAATTCTACCATCTGTTGTGGCAGGATTCGGTCCCGAGTCCCCAGAATGCTATCTGGGTCTCTAGATTATCAGCCCAGCTGGAAGCTGTCCAGCGAAAGTTCACTAGGCTGATCCCAGGTATGGATGGATTTTATGAATAAGTTAGGGCTGAACTCATTGGAGCTTAGGAGAATGAGAGACGCGACCTTGTTGAAACATAAAATTCTTAGTGGGCTTGGCAGGAAAGATGTGGGAAGCAGTTTTCCACTTGTGGGAGAGTCTAGGACCAGATGGCATAATCTCAGAGTAACGAAGTTACCCATTTAAGATGAAGTTGAGGAGGAATTTCTTCTATTAAATGGTGGCAAATCTACGGAATTCCTAATGCAGAGAGTTGTTGAGGCACGATCATTAAGAATATTCAAGGTTGAGGTTGACAGCAATTTAAAAAATAAGGGAATTAATGCATAATTAATACATAATTCTTTGAAGTTTGCATCACATACAGATAGTGTGGCTAAGCTTGCATTTAGCACACTTGCCTTCATTGCTCAGACCTTTATGAGCAGGAGGTGGAATGTCATGTTGGCATTGTACAGGACGTTGGTAAGTACTGTGATAAAAAGGTGTGGGGCTGGATAAACACAGCAGGCCAAGCAGCATCATAGGAGCAGGAAAGCTTGACGTTTCGGGCCTAGACCCTTCATCAGAAATGAATCAGAAATCGTTGGTGAGTACTGTGTCCAGTTCTGGTCACCCTGTTATAGGAAGAATATTATAAAGCTGGAGAGGGTTCAGAAGAGATTTACCAGGATGTTGCTGGGAATAGAGGGTTTGAATTATAAGGAGAGGCTGGATAGGCTGGGACATTTTACCACTGGAGCATAGCAGTTTGAGGGTGGCCTTAAGAGGTTTATAAAATTGTGAGAGGTATAGATAAAGTGAATGGCATGTATCTTTTTTCCTAGGCTGGAGGATTTCAAGACTAGGGGGCATATTTTTAAGGTGAGAAGAGAAAGGTTTAAAAAAGATATAAGGGACAATATTTTTACACGGAGAGTGGATCGTGTGTGAAATGAACTTCCAGAGGAAGTGGTGGATACAAGTACACTTACAACATTTAAAAGACAGTGATTGCTGGGCCTCCTTGCTGAGGTATTTGTATCATCGATAGCCATGTGTGAGGTGCTGGAAGACTGGAGGTTGGCTAATGTGGTGCCACTATTTAAGAAAGGTTGTAAGGAAAAGCCAGGGAACAATAAACGGTAAGCCTGACAGCAGTGATGGGCAAGTTGTTGGAAGGGATTCAGAGGGATAGGATTTACACATATTTGGAAAGTCAAAGACTGATTCAGGATCATCAACATGGCTTTGTGCATGAGAAATAGTACCTCACTAACTTGATTGAGATTTTTGAAGTAGTGATGAAGAGGATTGATGAAGGCAGAGTGGAGGACACTGGACTTCAGTAAGATCTTAGACAAGGTTAGATCACGTAATACATGGGGAACTAGCCATTTGGATACAAAATTGGCTCGAAAGTAGCAGACAGGGACTGGTGTAGAGGATTGGCTTTTGTGAAGGCCTGTGACCAGCAGTGTGCCACAAGGATTGGTGCTGGGTCCTCTGCTTTTCATTATTTATATAAATGACTTGGATGTGAACATAAGAGGTATGGTTAGTAAGTTTGCAGATGACACCAAAATTAATGGTGTAGTGGACAGCGAAAAAGGTTATCTTGATCAGATGGGCCAATGGGACAGATAGAGATTCATCTAGATAAATGTGAGGTGTTACGTAGGGCAAATCAAGGCAGGACTTAGACATTTAATGGTAAGGACCTGGGGAGTGTTGCCCAACAAAGAGACCTTGGAGTGCAGGTTCACAGTTCCTTGAAAGTAGAGTTGCAGGTAGGCAGGGTAGTGATGAAGAAGGCACTTGGTATGCTTGTCGTTATGGTCAGTACATTGAGTATAGGAGTAGGGAGGTCATGTTGTATCTGTACAGGATATTGGTTAGGCCACTTTTGGAATACTGCATTCAATTCTGGTCTCCGTCCTATAGAAAAGATGTTGTTAAATTTGAAAGGTTTCAGAACAGATTTACTTCGATGTTGCCACGGTTGGAGGGTTTGAGCTACAGGGAGAGGCTGAATAGGCTGGGGCTCTTTTCTCTGGAGTGTCAGAGGCTGAGGGGTGATCTTAAAGAAGTTTATAAAGTCATGAGGGGCATAGATAGGATGAATAGTCAAGGTCTTTTCCCCAGAGTAGGGGAGTCTAAAACTAGAGGACATAGGTTTAAAGTGAGAGGGGAAAGACTTAAAAGGGACCTAAGGGGCAATTTTTTCACACAGAGGGTGGTGTGTGTATGGAACGAACTGCCAGAAGAAGTGGTGGAACTGGTACAATAACAACATTTAAAAGGTATCTGGATGGGTATATGAATAGGAAGGATTTAGAGGGATATGGGCTAAATGCTGGCAAATGGAACTAGATTAATGTAGGATATGGGCAAGTTGGATTGAAGGGTCTGTTTCTGTGCTGTACAACTCTATGATTCTATGACATTTAGATAAGTACGTGAATAAGAAATGTCTAGAGGGATATAGACCAAGTGCAGGTAGGTGGGACTAGTTTAGTTTGGGAATATGGTCAGCATGGACAAAAAGGTCTGTTTCCATGCTGTATGACCCTATGACTCTATGAATCAAGAGCTTTGCAGAAAGGGTAGGAATGTGAGGTTGAGGACAATCAGATCTGCCATGATCTTACTGAAGAGTGGAGCAGATTCAATGAGTTGAATGGCCTTCTTCTGCTCCTATGTTTAATGGAGCTATTTAATCAATGAAATTAGCTGCAAACAAATCAGGGAACAGCTAAAATAAATAAAATGTCCAACAATACTTCAGTAACAATAAAGTAAGATGCCTGTAAAGATACAATTTGGTTTGTGCAAGATAAAATCATGTCTATGAACAGCAAGCTGACACTAAACAATGTAGCCTCAAATTGATGAATAGATTATTGAGAAGAAAAATACAGACGAAAGATAACCTGCATAAACCATTCAGAACGAAGTATGAAGTGGACAGCTTTGACAATATCAAAAGCAGTAGAATCATATTAAAAAGTGGTCAGATGGGCAAAGACAGACTTGGAACAAAGTGCGACAATTGCTCAGATGTAATTGTAAAGCAGCATTACAATACTTCAAAAGTCAGAGGTTAGTCATAATTGAGGTGAAGTTTGATGACAATTACACAAATCTACAGTTGACACTAAATTAATCATGCATCCCATGAGTAAATAAAAAAAACAAAGAATTATTTTGTTTTCATAGTCAGAGAAATCTAAACACCTAGATTCCAATGTCAAACAAGACGCAGAGGGTAACCAACACATTTTTCTACATTTTTGAATGGCACTTTCACTGATGGAAGAAGTACTGTAATGCATGGCAACAGAAACACAATGTGCTCAATATAATGGTCAATAGACCATTGAGGAACAAAGCTCTACGATGAATTGTTGCTTTAAAAACACCTACATTACATTGCAGCATCTGATAGTGGTATTTGAAGGTTTGAAAAAAATTCTATATTTACTGTTTAGAATGTTACTGATTCCTAGGCAGGCTTCTACTTGTGATCACAAACTCTCCAAGGCGGTATTGTCTTTAGTGCTCCAAAGCGCATACAGGCATATGCCTGTGTGCATTTCACACCCTAGGCCTTTCCATTACATGGAAAAGGCCACATGAAAATGTCATGGGTTCAAGAATACTGAAGGAAATTGTTTTACCAGTAAAGAAAAATGAAGTCCTTCATTTTGTGACCTGATTTGTGTCTCCACTGAGAGATAAAAACCCAGCCTCTGAACTTTAATAGAGGGCTGTAAAGGAGACATGACATGAGGGAACAAATTGCCTCTTTTAATGCTTTGATTGATGTACCAGAAACAGAGAATTCAGATCACAGATGAAGTTTGCAGCTTTTCTTTTAATCCCTGCATCTGAAATATTCCGTCAATATTGCCAAAGATAATACAATTGCACAACTGGTAAACAAGGCAGAACTAACCACATCTGCTGGAAAAACAGCGAAAGAATTCTAAACAAAACAACTTTTTTGTGTTCCTGATTGATTTTAGGAACTCAGAATGTGCTCAATCAGGCTACTGCAGGGAGATGTTGAAATCAATTTTTTTAGAAGTCTTTTTATCAGAAAAATGAAGAGAAAAGCAGATGGTGAGTCAATGAGGCACTCACACATGACCTGGGATTACAGGGAAGGAAAAGTCATTAGAAATTGTTGGAATCTAAACAAATGGAGAAAATAACATCTGGGTAGAGAGGAGATAGGAGATATTTGTTTATGCAATGTACACATCTCTAACTAGGTCAGCGTTTATTGCTGACCACTAATTGCCCTTGAAAAGGTGGTGGTGAGTCATGTTCTTGAATTACTGTAGTCCTTGAGGTGTAGGGACACTCACTGTGTTGTTGGGAAGGGAGTTCCAGGATTCTGATCCAGTGACAGTGAAGAAGCAGCTGGTGACGTTTCCATGCATCTGCTCATCTCAGTGCTCATCTCACTGGTCATCACGTGTTCATCTCAATGCCAGAGGCTGCTGGTCTGGAAGGTGCTGCTGGAGGATCCTTGGTGAGTTGCTTGATTACTTCTTGTTGGTGGTAGACTCCACTGCTACTGCGTGTCAGTAGTGAATAGAGTGAACTTTGAAGGATGTGGTGGTGGTTCCGATTAAGTAGGCTGCATTTTCCTGGGTGGTGTCTTTGAGTGTTGTTTGAGTTGCATTCATCTGGGCAAGTGAGGAGTATTTCATCACACCTCAGACTTGTGCCACATAGATGGTGAGCAGGCATTGGACACACCAGAGATGAGTTTTACACATTACAGCATTTCTAGTCTCTGACCTTGTTCAAAGCTTTGTAGTTGTGGCTAGTTCAGTTCAGATTCTCGTAATGGTAAACCCAGGATGTTGCTAGTGGGGCATCAGCTATGTTCATGCCATTGAATGGCAAGGAGACATGTTCAGATATTCTCTTGTGGCTTGGTCATTGCTTGGCACTTGTGCATTGAATATTACTTGCCATTTTTAAGGTCTGGCTACATATGGACCCACACTGCCTCAATACTTGAGAAATTGTAAATGGTGCTGCACATTGCACAATGATCAGAGAACATCCCCACTTCTGACCTTACAATGGAGGGAAGATTGTTGATGAAGTAGCAGTAGGCTGGTTGAGCTATCTCTCCTGCAGAGATGACCTGAGACTGAGATGATTGACATTCAACAACAAACACTTTCCTTTGTGCTATGTTTGATTCTAACCAGTGGACAGATTTCCGTCCATTTCCCCATTGACGCTGGTTTAGTTAGTGCTCCTTTATGCCACACTCAGTCAAAAGCTGCCTTAATATTAAGGGCAGTCACCTCCACTTCACCTCACCTCTGGAATTCAGCTATTTTGTCCAAGTTTGAACCAAGGCTGTAGTGAAGTCAGGAGCTGAACTGGCCTTGGTGGAATCCTATCGCTATCTCTGTGAGTAGATGTTGCTGAGCAAATGAAACTTGATATTACTGTCAATTGAAAGTCAGTTATGGTAATTGGCTGGATATGTCTTTTTCTTTCAAGGTACATGGCCATCGTCAGCAAGGCCAGCATTTGTTGCTGATTTATAAATGCCATTGAAATAAATTTTTAGGCCATTTCAGAGGGCAGTTTAACATAAATCACATTGTTATGTGTCGGGAGTTACATGTGGACCAGATCAAGTAAGGCAGATTTCTTTCCTTAAAATAAACCAAATGGGCATTTACAACAATGAACATTGGTTCCGTGATCACCACTGGATTAGTTTTACATTTCAGATTATTTTATTAAGTTCAAATTTCACCATCTGTTGCGGTGCGATTCTAATATATGTTTCCAGATCATTGGCCTGTGTCTCTGTATTACTCATTCAATGATGTTATCACTATATTACCATCTTCCTGCAGCCTGTTTTTATGTACAAGGTATACCAGGGCAAAATCCCATCTGGTCTGGTAGATGCCAGTGTTGCAACTGTACTGAAACAACTTGACTACAGGTTTGCCTAATTTTGGAGCGTAATGCTTCAGCATTATCGTTGGAATATTGTCATGGCCTTTGTTGGAGCAACTACTTTCAGGTTTCTTGAACACACATGAAATTTATCAAATTGGCTGAAGACAGGCATTGGTGTCGCTGGGAACCTCATAGGAGCCAAGATGGGTCTTTCAACTCCACACTTCTGGCTGAAGATTGTAATAAAAGTTTCAGCATTGTCCTTTGTACTGATGTGTTGGGATCCTCCATTGTTGAGGGTGGGGATATGTATGGAGCATCATCCTCCAGTGATTTGTTTAATTTTCCACCACGATTTACAACTGGATGGGACAGAACTGTGGAACTTTGTACTGCTATGTTAACTGTGCGATCATTTAGCCCTGTCAACTGTATGTTGCTTATGCTGTTTGCTTTCCAAGTTGTCCTGTGTTGTAGGATCACCAGATTGAAACCTCATTCATTCATAAGCATAGAGCTGCTTCTGGCATGCCTTTCAGCACACTTCATTGAACCAGCATTGACCCGCATCTTAATGGTACAGTGGCGTAAATGCTAAGCTATAAGATTACAAGTTGTGATTGAATACAATTCTACTGCTGCTGAAGGCCCAAAGCACCTCTTGATATCAAATTATGATTTATAGTTAATATTGGGTTTTGTTTATTCCAGTATATCGCCAGTTCTATCCTCCACAATCTTAAGGCTGTTCAAAACTCTGCTTCATGTCCTGACCTGCACCAAAAACTTTCTCTCCTGAACTCCATGGCCAATATTGGTTACTAGTTAAGCAAAGCTTTGATTTTAAAATTCACCTCTTTATTTTTAAGTCTTTCCACGGCCTCGCCCTCCTTCATAACTATAAGTGCCACTTCTTTTCTCCTTTAGAATAAACATTAAGATCAATCTCTTTGACTAAGCTTTTGGTCGTCTGGTCCAATATCCACTTCTGTGGTTTGGTGTCACATTGTTTAGATAATTGTACTTTCTTTCACAGGAGCGTAAGAGATTGAGGGGTAACCTTACAATGGTTTATAAAATCATGAGGGACTTAGATGAGGTGAATAGCAAGCGTCTTTTCCCTAGAGTGGGGAGTTCAAAACTAGGGGGCATATTTTAAGGTGAGAAAGGTTTAAAAACGACATGAGGGACAGATTTTTTTTTTACAGAGATTGGTGTATATGTGGGATGAACTGCCAGATGAAGAGGTAGATGCAGGTACAGTTACAAGATTTAAAAGACATTTGGATAAGTGCATGAATAGGAAAGGTTTAGAGAGATATGGGCCAAATGCAGGCCAGTGGGACTATTTTGGTTTGGGAACATGGTTGGCATGGACTAGTTAGACCGAAGGGCTATTTCCATGCTGTATGACTCTATGACTCTATAATATTTGACTTTATCAGTCTCATGGCTATATTTATCGCTCTAACAACATCATCTAAAACAAATAGTCTGGTCATTTCATTCATGATCTTTTTGGAGGTTTTTGCGCACAAATTGAACAACAACTTTCATGTATTACAACAGTGACAAACACACAATGCTTTGTAAATACACAAAACAGTAGGTTGCATTATCTTGTCTCCTGAAGACACTTTCAAGTGACCTCTTACCTTGGTTGATGTCTTGCCAGTTCTGTGCAGTTACAGCTTAGATGTTCTCTAATTGATACAGTGTGTATGGTGAGCTCATTCCTACCATATCGATAAGTCACCTTCGCTATCTGTGCCAATCACAAACAATAAACAATGCCACTCTGCCCAAGGGCATCTGTCAATATTCCATTGAAGAACTTGCGTTAAAAGCACATGACATTACAACATGCTATGCAATAAATATTCTTATAGCAAAACAAACTTTTCTTTGGAAACACATATCTCTAATTCCCTGCTGAACATTATTATTGAGTGCCCCAACCGCCCTTTCAGGCAGCACATTCCAAATCATTGTGACTCATTGCATAAAAAAAAACTCTTCCTGTCCTCTCGAGTTATTTTGGCAATTTTATCAAAATTGGTCAAGAAAGAAAACATGATGAACAACATGCATAATATGCGAGCTGGTTTGAACAGAAGCAGGTCTTGTCTCCTGTATTCAGCAAGAGCACAGAGCTGGGTGAATTGCAAAATAAAGTGTATTGCTAAACAGAATGAATCTAGGGCTGTGGTGAGAGCAGGAATTGGCTGCAGGGTGGGAATTGAGAGCAGAGTGGAAAATGATGCTCAGTAACATTAGCTACAGGGGCAATAAAAAATGAGTAAATACATAAATAAATACTTAGAACAAAAGACTAAAATTAAATTTAACTTAGTAGAGGATGCCAACATTAAGGGAATTTGAATTGCAATTACTAAAAATTCAGGTGTACATGTATTCTTTTAAAATTTGTTCAGCGAGATAGGATACTTAAACCATAGAGATAACATAAGATATATGTAACAAAAATAGATAAACTTTAAAGTAAAATAATAGACAATGGAGGCCCAAAGGCAAAATTGCTGTGCCACGTGGGAATTTAAGGTCGCTTCATGTGCCCTAACTAACCACTTGGTCTGGAAACATATCCAGCACAATAACAGAAAAGAGAAAGACAACAGTGTATTTTTTAAAAGGCATGAAACTATTAAATGTTGAATTCAGATGCATTCAAAAAGAAACACAGTATGATAGCATCGAGGTATAGCAAGCAATTAGGAAAGCAAATGATCCTTAGACTTTCATTACAAGATGATTGCAATGCAAGAAGAAAATCCTACAAAAGGCTTTGGTGGTGACACTTGGATTACAGCGTGAAGGTTTGGTCTCCATCTCAAGGGCAAGTTCACTGGATGATGTTCTGGGATGAGAAGATTGTCCTATGATGACAGGCAATGGAAACTGGGCCTATACTCTATGACATTTAGACAAATGGGTGCTAATCTTATTGAAACACGTAAGATTTCAAAGGGACTTAACAGGGTAGATACTGACATGTTGCTTCCCAGCTGAGGAATCTAGAACGTAGGGGCACAGCATCAGGACAAGGGTAGATGAGATGAGGAGAAGTTTCTTCACAGCTGGTTATGAAACTTTGTAACTGTCCATTCCAAAAGGATACAGATGTTTTCAAGTTGACTTCAAGACTGAGATCAACAGATTTCCCACTGCTCTGAGAATCAAAAAATATCGGGAGTAGTCAAGAGGTAGAGTTACTGTAGAAGTTCTGCCATGAGCACACTGAACTGGGGAGCAAGACATACAGGCTGAGTAGTTTACTCTTGCTCCTACTTCTGATGTCCTTATTGTCTTAGCAGAATGGTTAAGAACTAAGGAGTTCTTGAGATCTGGAATGCATTGCCTGAAATAGCAGCCAAAACAAATTCAAAACTAAATGCTTGATGCAGAAAGAACTGAAGGACTAAGGGAAGAGACCAGAGAAGTGGGACTAATTGGTATAGACCTTCCATTGACCTGGCACAGGTATGATGGAACAAATGGCCTCCTTGTGTGTTGCGACTCTAATTCCATAATTTGTTGTATTGATAGCCTAAGATTTATAGTGATGATGTGTCAGTTTCCAAGTTGTTGAGGCATGTAAGACATTAGTGATTGGAAGAAACTAACATAATTACTTGAGATTGCAATACTTTTAAACTAAAGTCTGGAATCTCAATAGAGGAAGAAAAACTGTACACATTGAACAGAAAGAGAAATTCAAACGTATGACACAGAATGGAATATTGAATGAAACTGCAATGGTATCACAGCAAACACAATGGAGTGCTGCTCATAAATGTTTAAAAATATAAAATAAATAGTGCTTTGAATAAAACTTAAGCTGAGGCAGTACAACCTCTTGTGTTTATTCTGGTGTGGGCAAGCTGGAGTAAGGTTTCCACAAAATTCAGTAAGTAGCCTCTTTAAATAATAATGTTCTTTATTATTTATCAATTCGTGTTTTGAAGGAAATGTTATTCTAGCAAATGAATAAAAATCTTTTCTTTTCTTAAAAAAAAAGCTGGTCAGTTAATACCATCTAAGTTTTGGAAGTGAAACCCCCTTTTATGTCCATCCAATATAAGCACGTTCATTTTATAAGGGGGTTTTCACTAAGTGCCAGATTGGACCAGCTTAGTCAATACTGAGTAGGTGTTATGGACAAATATGGTTATGAACAGTTCCTCTTTTGTTTTCTGTGCAAGATCGTTTGGAACTAACTGAATCAATAATGTGTAACAGCACCTCCAGCAGCAGGTGGCAATGGTGATAGAGGGCACCGGGCTAGGGAGCTAAGCAGTTCACTGGGACTTCCATCAGTAGGTGGTGACAGTGACCGATGGCAGCTGAAATAGTCAAACGACTCTTAGTGGGGAAAAAGTGATGTCTTTGGTTAAAGCTGAACTGATAGAAAGAGGGAGCAGATTAGAAAGAATTCTGTAGTCCACTCTTACACATAGGCTTCGTTGGTTGTACATACTGTAAATAGTTCCTTGTTTATGCTTAATTTCTTGTCCTGTTTGTAATGACCTGATGCCAGTGGAATAAAGCATTCCTACTTCTTGATCTTTGTGCTTTGCATGTTTTAAAATCTCAAGTTACCTATTGAAATACACATATACATTCTAGATGATCAATTATTCTGTTGACTACTTGGAATAATTCAGATTCTGATTTAATTTTATCCACCACTTTTCTACTTTAGGTACCAAACAATTGGTGTCCCAGCCACTAATATGTTGCGTTAGTCCATAATGTGGTTGTTGGATATTACTTGCAAAGTAATCGCTGTTGCACAATACCAAAATTTCAATTTACTAGAATCATCACCCTTACGGGTTATCTGAGACCATTTTGTGGCTTTTTAACACTGATCCATTAAGTCCTGACATGAAGCTGTCAAAACTTGTTTAGCAAAGAATCTGGATACTCATCAAAAATAACTTTCAATAGACCTGGTGGTGATACATTCAATTCCGGGCTCTAGAGGTTGAAAGGACAAATGAAGTAATCTACTACACTATTAATCATCACCCACAGTGCATTTCATCAATGTTAGTGCTGCTGTCACCATTGAATGAGAATATATAGTCTCATGGCCCTCTCCAGGACTTCATATATTGACACTTAAGTGGAGTGCCACATTGTCACAAAGCACACATTATGCGAGTGAATCTTCTGGAGAAGAACTGAGAATACATTGACCTAATTTACTTTTCTGACATATAGTTATGTACAAAATGTCTGCCGAATTTGCCTACAACAACAGGGCTGCATGGACAAACATTGGTTGTGAATTATATTGCAATAACATGAAGACAAAAGACAGTGCTGTACAATTGGAAGTTCTCTTTTTCTAATCACATGTAATTTATAACAGAAGGTAAACTATTTTTAAAAAAAAATTCACAGGATCTGGGCGTTGCTGAAAGGTCAATATTTGCTATCCATCAGCCACACCCTCAAAGGAAGAAGTGGTTAACCACCTTCTTGAATAAGACTGAGTGACTTAATATAACATTTCATAAGGCAGTTCAGAGTCAACACTCAATACAGTACAGAAATAAATAGAGGGAAAGGGGTGGGGCTGGGGGAGGTTAGGTGGGATGGTGATAAATGGATGCAGGTACGGGGTTGTGGAGATAGGTCATGGGAAGGGTGGGCAGGTAGGTGAGAAAAAAGATGGACAGGTTGTTTCAGGTCAAGGAGGCAGGGATGAGAGGGAGGGTTGGACATAGGATGAGGCCGGGGGGAATGGGGAGATTTTGACACTGGTGAATTCTATGTTCAGGCCATTGGGCTGTAGGCTCCCAAAGTGGAATACGAGATGTTATTCCTCTAGTTTACGTGTGGCATCATTGTGGCACTGGAGAAGCCCAGGATGGACATGTCACCCAGGGAGTGGGAGGGGAAGTTAAAATGGTTAGCGGAGGGTAACCGGAGGGTGTTGTTGATTATAGCGTACAGCGCTCAGATGCTCCGTGAATCAGTCAACAAGTCTGTGCTTGGTCTCACCAATGTTAAGGAGGCCACATTGGGAGTAACGGATAAAGTAGACCAGGCTGGAGGACGTAAAGGTGAATCCTTCACCAGTTTCAAAATCCCTCCACCCCCAGCCTCATCCCATGTCCAACCCTCCCTCTCATCCCCGCCTCTTGACCTGACACAACCTGCCCATCTTCTTTCTCTCCTATCTGCCCCACCCTTCCCATGACCTATTTACCTGCATCCACTTATCACCATCCCATCTACATTCCCCCAGCACCAGCACCCCCACCCATTTATTTCCGAGCTCCCTTCCCCCTCCCCAGCCCTGATGAAGGGTGTAAATGCGAAATGTTGAATCTCCTGCTCCTCGAATGCTGCCTGACCTGCTGTGTTCATCCAGCTCCACACTGTATTGACTCTGACTCCAGCATCTGCAGTTCTCGCTATCTAAGAGTCAACTCTATTTCTCTGTGTCTGGAGTCACATATAGGCCAGACCACTTAAGGTTATTTAATTTCCTTCTCCAAATGACATAAGAGACCCAAATGGGTGTTTTCTGATTATGTATGGTTTATGATCATCATTACAGAGACCAGCTTTTTTCACATTTCAGATTATATTTAATGACTTGCGTTTACAGCTTCTGTAAAGGGGTTTGCATTCTGGTTTTCAACCATTAATTCAATATTGAAATATTATATAAATAAGGGCTGAAATATTTCATCTGTGAATTTGAATTTTCAAGTTTTTGGAACTTTTTCTTTGCTAATTTATAATAAAGATGTAGTCAGCAGAAGTTTAACAGTTTTGCTTTTATTTCATCATTCCCAATTTAAAAACAAGATCTGAACAGAGCAAAGCTCTGTTCAGAATGATGCTGATGCAGTAAGTGTCTCGGGAAGGGGCAGCAGCTGACAGCCGCTGACATTTCATTGAGTTGTAGATGTGATACTGCTAAGACATCTAAAATCCCTAAACTAGCCAGCCTGCAAGGTTTCAAAGGTCACATATAAAATGTCCCAGTTGCTAAACATATGAAACAACATATTACTACATACCTGAAAGGGTGAAACAACATTTTACTACATACCTGAAAGGGTTTGTAACTTGCATGTATTGGAATGCATTTATAGGTTTTAGTGTTACAACAGCCAGAACAGCGCTGTATCTCAACACACGAAGGCCACAGAAGGAAGCCCACTGAAGTTGGGTCCACTTTGTATCGAGGAACCTCTACTGAAACTATTCGTGTTTTGCATCCAGCCGGTTTTGAATATCCTTTGGTTAACAAGAAAAGAAAATGGTAAAGTTATTATTTACGATTACAAACTCATTCAAATCAACAGCAACATTATAATTCATACTCCATTTTACAGAAAGCAAATTTGACAAGGATAAAGGTAAAAGTTATTTGATGTTATTTCCTCCAAGCGATGGCCCTGCTAGCTCCTAAACAAAGCAATATAACATGACTACTTGTTACACCTGGCTGCTCCAAAGATGGTGCTGTAACATTTCTCAGCTTGTTGTAACAAACATCACTATGGGTGGTTAATATTCCAACCCTTTTAAAACAAGTCTTTCAGTTAAATCACAGGTCTGCCATAAGGCAACTCAAGTCATACTCTTACGAAGCAATACAGAAGTGTTGAAAATAACAAGATTGCTAAAATTCATTTTTCTTTAAAATTAACTTGTATTTCTTGCTTTGCCTTTGGGGTAATTGTGTCTCTTATTGGAAATCTAAAGCCTCAGAAACATTTAACACAAATTTATCCACTCTCTGAACACAATTTCCTGAACATTGATGTTCAGAACTTATACATTACTTTTCCATTTATACAAGTGTGAAAACATAAGCAAAGCATGGGTGAAAAATAAATTTTGAAACTTAAACATATCCTTCAAGAAGATCGTGTGGCTCACTTGTCACCACAACTTGCTTTTACCTATAAAAAGTAAACTGTCAGAAATTGTTTTAGAACCTGTTCCCATTAATTATGAACGGCAGTTTTAATATTTAAAAGAAAGGAATTCATTGAATAAGCTGTAAGACTTTGTACTATAGCACACAAATCACTCACAGTGGTATTGTCGATTCTGTCATTCCTCTAATTCTTAATACTCTAAATTATGTACAATGCACTTAATTGTTCATAGTGATGGCATGCGCATCCTTTACTTTGACTGGAATCATTTTCCCTGCACTTGAAATTACACAATTTGAATTCAATTTAAATCATCACAAACAAGCCTGATTCAACCATATTTGAATCTCTTTCAGGTTTTAATTTGAGGTGTTCCTCATTCCAACTGTCTGTCTTTTATGAAAGTCATGGCTCTGCCACTTTTAACTATCATTAGCATTCTTTGTAAAACAATCCCCACAGCAACACAGTCTAAATAACATCGGACAGTACTAATTACATTGTTGAATGTCTAAAAATGTAGTGAGCATAGCAGATGTTGAAGAGGGAAGTAATGGCTCTTGATCTTGTGAGCATTTCTAACTGTTTGAGGTACATTCATGTGGTTAAGCATTCAAATGAATTACAGCCCTTGAAATACATCTGTCCTATTCATTATTCTATATATATTTAGTACACTGTTTTTAACTCAGTTGGTCATTTTGATAATATAACATTTTCAACTATTACCATATTGTAGTTCATGTTTTCAGATATGAATTTGTTTTAAATTATTTGTGTTAGCAAGTTTTAGCTTTAGTCATGTTAACTGGCATAACATTCACTGATAGCTTTTCTTTTCAATCTGATAAAGGATAAAACTTCATGGACATTCACATGAATCTAACTTTGGTCTTGTTTGCAGGCAAACTTTTAGCAGACCCATGTACAAAGTTGATTAGGGTCTTTTTTTTTTGGACGGGCTATCAACTGTCCACAAAGACATACCCCAACCTCTGGAATGAGGTCCAAGGCATGCAGCAGACCAGGCCATGCTTGTATTATTATGCCACTACGTACAGCTTGCTCGTTTTGCCTGCATGGCATGTCGTAGTCCCCAAGGGTAGGTCCCAGACAAGGGAAGGAGTAGCTTCAAGGAGCAGTGATTATGGAGCAAAGGAAGCATATCATTTACAAATGAAAGGGACTTAATGCTTGACTTACGCAGCTGCCAAGAATAGCTGAAAAAATAACCAGACTGGAAATGAGCATAATAAGGTCCAATATATACTTCAGGAAATCATGATCTCAACCAAGAAATACCCTCAAAATGCAGTCAGTTATTGGAAGTTACTCCAATTAAACAGGTTATTTATGAAGTTCAGTTCACATTGAGTTTATTCTTAATACTTAGAGTCTCAAAAATGGTGCATTATGCACATTAATGGAAAATTTAGTCAGCATCTGTCACACAGGATCTGTGATCATATATCACTTGGACAAAAGCTTGAAGCATGTTTTGTACCTAAGTTACACAAATCCTGATCACATATGTTCACTAAAATGTATATATTCTTGTCAATTTCAATTCTAATGTAATGCTTCCACTGTAACTTGGATTGTGTCAATCACCTAGGAAGTAGCAGTGAGGAATCTGATACCATATAGAAAAGAAACATATATGTACAATTTTGTTAAGCTCTCTCATCTCACCTATTCTCCTAAAGAATGAACATACACTGCCATCGATGCTGTTATACCCATGTTGGTGTTCCAATCATAATGACTTGAGCATTTATGTCTTAAAGATTGTCCATTGATGAAGACAAAAGGGCTCATCCTTGTGATGTAGCAATTCTGGGCAAGCATTAGCTCCATCTAGTAGTGAGAAGAATGTTGCCTATTACACCATAGCCAAGGTCACTAATTTGCCGTTTAATGGAAAATGGTCATTCATAGAAAAATGAACAGAATGCAAATGCAGAAGCTCAATTAAAATTCCTGAATTATATGTCCAAAAGATGGAATTTGCTTTATCCAGTCAGCAGTTCTGACTGTTACCCTTTGGTTTTGCAGAAATGTTTTTATTTCTGCTCTCCAAAGTCTGCTGCTCATTCATCTCCAGAACATTTTTCTTCCAGATTTGTCCTCAAATATGCTTTGAATGGACTCAGGAATGAGGTAGGTTGTGGCGAACAAATGAGCATAACATTAATTTCCACTTCTGGAATCAGAAACACGAAAGCTGATTCCTGAAACCAAAACATTTCATATCTTAGAGAAATCTTCACAAGTGAAAAAGTCTAGTTTCTGAATAAAATGTATTAATTACGTGGAAGCATTTAGGATAATGTTTGTAATTGCAAGCCTGTGTAAATGGTGAAAAGAAAGCAAAATGAGGCCCAAATAAGCTGAAGTAACACCAAGCTTACTCTCACCCAGAAGTACTTGAGGAGAGAGGTGCCCTAGTTGATAAGTAGGATTTCACTGTCAAAGAAGAAATGGAAGCTGAGCATGAACTGGTAGTAATGCTAGCAGACCTGCTATAAATGATCTTGCTTGGCTCTGTGGTGGTGGTTCTGGCGTTATTGCTAGGTGAAGCGGTGAGAGCGAGCGTCCTTCATTGCTTGCCTTTTGTCCAAGGTGTTCATTAGTACCTTTGTGTCTCCCCAGCCTAATTGGCACACCTTAAAAAAAACACAAAGCACAAAAACCCTGCTCAGTTCAACAAGCATGCAATGCCAAGTCCAAATTCGCCACAAGACGTCATGTGGCTGTGAAAATTACTCAGCTGGCGGCATGATAGGCCTGGGCCTGCAGCGATGAAGTCAGGAGATTCCAGAAATTGTTGAATTTGATGCAACTTGAATGAGAAATACCTCCAAGGAACCCTTTCATAAAGTAATATTCCACAAAAACTACAAAAGAATCAAAATAAGGAGATCTAGTTTCAATAGGATAGTGTTCCTTATTGTTCTTAAAGCAATTGGCATAGCATCAGACCATATAACTGGCGCTTCAGCCATGGGATTTGGATCATTCTCATCTGCTTTGGTGATTATTTAAGGACCCTGAAATATATTTAGAATCTGTTATCTGCAAACATACAGCTAATGGTACCAGTTATTTGTAGGACAACAAAAAAAATGGCAATTGTATCAAAGTGGTAATATTTCTGGCCATTTCCATCACTGCTTGAAAGTCTAAGGGAACTAGAGATGCACTTGAAATTATACAGCAGAAATAGTAATGCACAGACACATGCGCACTGTTTGTTGAAATTTTTGGCTACTTTAACTTATTAAGCCACTCGTTTTAAGTGAATAAATGCTTCTACCAAATTAAAGGACTTTTATATGAGTGCTTAACAACTAATATTCACATTGTATAATTTCAAGGGTCTATTGTTCACCAAGTAGAAAATCAGTGAAAACTTTCCATTAATAAATCATGGTGGAAACAGAGAACCTTACTGAAACCTATACTTTAAAATCAATTTTCCAAGTCTTAAGAATATTTTTCAAATGATTGAATTGTGGCAATCCAGCAATCCGGCAAATACAAAACCCTTCTTGATGACGCATGTGAAAAGAGAAGTGACTTTATTTCATTTAATATTTAGCCATGAACTGAAATGGAACATTTGTCACCAGTGATCATAATGTTTATTTAATATTTAGCCATGAACTGAAATGGAACATTTGTCACCAGTGATCATAACGAATTAGGTCTAATATGTGGCAAGATTGCGATAAAGGGCAAAAAAAAATGATCAAGGCTGATTTCAACAGCTACTTTTGGCCCGAAGGCATAGGTGGATAAAATTAGAAAGACAAAACACTAAATATAATTGAAATGCCCTTCAAAATATAATTGAGGTAGATCTACATATAATAGAGTTCATATTAAAAGAATTTTTAAAATACCAAAATGGTATTTCTTCAATGTTGAGTTGGTTTCAAGATGGCATACTTGACATTCATTTTAGGAGAACTTCTAATCTGATATTGGAAACAAGAATATTCAGAATATGTCAGTGATGGTTGGCCTGCCATTATAGCTCATTGGTAGCAATTTAACAGACAGGCTTGTTAGTGGGACTGTGATTCTTCATACAACCAAGTAACCCAACATGTTAATGCCTGAACTGGCAGGATGATCCTCAGTAATCAAGTAGTGAAATCATTATCAATGAGTTCTGCCTGCAAAGTGCACTGTTTTGGTTGAGTTTCAGACATACTTCAGATTTTTTGCTCATTATGCATTCATAGGATGTGGGTATGATTGGCAAAGACTGCATATATTGCCCATTCCAAACTAACATTGAGAAGGTGGTAGCGAGTTATTATCTTGAATGAATACAGTTCACATGGTGAAGGTATTCCTGCAGTACTGTTAGCCAGCATTGCTGAAAGATATATTTCCAGTTCAGGATGGTTTATGAAGTGGCAGCAAACTTGCAGGGGCTGGTGTTCACTAGCACCTGCTGCTCTTGCTGCTCTGTGTGATAGAACTTACAAATCTGGGGGATGTTGTGAAAACCTTGGTTCCTATCAACTTGCACCTAAATTCCCTGGGCAGTTAACTGGGCAGTTTCTCTATTGATAAAAGAGTATGCACTCTAGATCAAGCTTGAGTTGGGTGAATTTTTCCTTGTTTGTTGTCAAGACTCTGACGTATAATGATGGATTCTTGTCTATTTCAGATTTTTGATAAAATATTCAGGAGGCATAAGGCAAGCTACAAACCCATTGAGTATGCTTAAGCTTTCTTTGCTTTTCACTGGATGCCTAGTGTTATTAGACAAATAATTAATACTGTTACAAAGTATATAAAGGTCAAGAGGAATTTACAAATTCATTTAAGGCTGAACTCATTAAGTCTATAAAGTAAGTCAATGAAGTCATTTTGAGATTCCTTTCCATTTGTCTGAACTCGTGATATTTGGTTTTCTACCCAGTTTTACTTCCCTGAATCAATTTTTTAAAGACATTACTTTGATGTTTTCTGCTAGACTTTTGTTTTTGCTGTTTTTGTTCTCTGCCCAAGGTATCTTTTACCTTAAATAAAAACCAAAAGAACTGTGGATGCTATAAATCAGGAACAAAAACAAAGTTGCTGGAAAAGCTCAGCAGGTCTGGTAGCATCTGTGAAGGAGAAAACAGAGTTAACGTTTCGGGTCCGGTGACCCATCCTCAGAACTGATGACTTTGTTTTTGTATCTTTTACCCTCATTCTTTTCTTTTAGTCTTGGTTGTTCTATTCCTCCCACCAGCCGCTTTTCTGTCAGTGGTATTTTTTTCCCTTTTAAGCAAGTCTCCAATTTGCTTTCCACTGTTTCTTCAGTGGTGTTGCTAATGGGAATATCAGGCAAGATCAGGCAAGGAGAGCAATCTCCTTGGAAAGAGCTAAGCAAGTTTCAGCAGGAAGCATAGACCTAGCCCAAGAGAAGATTGAGAGTGGGCAGAAAGAGGAATAAGTGCAATAAACAACCAGCTCAAAATAAAACAAGTATTTTAATAATGTGAAGGTGTATGTAAGTTGTTGCAAACCTAATGCACAAATTTATCTTACTTTGACATGGATTTGTTACATAATGTGCTTTGATTCTGAACTGCAAAAACACAAAGAAACTGGTGCATTGTCGCGAGAAAAGCTTCAGGAGGCTTGAAGCGAATTCTTTGAATTAGCGTGTCTAATAATGAGACTAAATTTATGTGTATTTTCTATTAGATTCCGAGGAACAACAACTTATTAAAGTCTTATATCCATGCGGAAGTTCAATGTCAATTTGGTCATCAGTCAAAGTACAAAGCTATCATCAGAAAATGATCTACTGAAACTTTCACAGAGAAAAGATCTATCCCTAAAGCTATAAAGAATTGAAGAAAGATGTCAATGTAGTTTTCAAGAAAAACAAGTACTTAAGCACCATAACTGTATACTTGGTGCATGATCACTCTCCTGGAATTCATGGTTTTTGTATTGTTCATTAATGACCTTGTTAGGAATTTCTAGACTTTTCAAGATGTCCAGGACACAATGAGGCAGCTGCTCAGAAATAAGGAAAGATAGTCATGCAGCAATTTGCATATTTGGATGCAACATGGTCCACACAAGAAGGTCATAGAATCCCTACAGTGTGGAAGCAGTCATTCAGCCCATCAAGTCCACACCAACCCTCTGAAGAACATTCCACCCAATCCCTGTAACCTTGCATTTCCATGCCTAATCCACCTAGCCTGCATATCCCTGGTCACTGTGGGCAATTTAGGATGGCCAATCCTCCTATCTTGTACATCTTTGGACAGCAGGAGGAAACCAGAGCACCGGGAGGAAACCCATGCAGATATGGGGAGCATGTGCAAACTTCACACAGGCAGTCATCTGAGGGTCAAGGCAAACCCAGGTCCCTGGCACTGTGAGGCAACAGTGCTAAACACTGAGCCATCGTGCCACTACATAGAGGTGGTTAGAGTTTTAAAAATTATAAAAGCTCAAGCACTTTTAAACGCTTTTGGTTTTTACACAGTTGGCCTGCTTTTGGGCAGGATTTCTAAGAAGAACTGTGGATGATGATTATTACAGTGACAAGTCAAGCTGAGCCATCCTCATAATTGCTTATCATCCAATAGTTGTAGACAAAAGTAAAAATGTTGTGTTTCTTCATCCAAAAATCACTGAATACTTCTTATTCTTAAAGACAACTTGCCACTTCTCAGCTATGTCTGTGAAATGACTGTATGTGTTAAATGCAAATGAATTGAACACATCTTTGTCATGGAAATATGCACAAAAATATGAAAATAATAGGCAGGAAAAGAGTAAGCTGCTCAATTCACATGATGACAGCTCCTGCCCACATTCAGCAATGTCACCCTCCTGGAACGAGCACATAAAGAGAAAAAAATCAGGGGCAGTAAGATGAATACACAGAAAGCCTGTTAGTATTTCAGAACAAAGATAAATCTAGCAGCATTTATCAACGAACAAAATGAGAAGAGACACCAGTTCTTATTAAAAATCTCGTTTTGGCAATCCACAACATGCCTCCACTGCTTCTGAACATCTTCAAAACAGTACTTAAACTGTGTGCATGACAGTAAATCCTTCGCAGCAACATATTTACAAAACACGCAAGATCATCTGATAATTCTATTTGTTCTATTTCTTACATCAGCTGATATCTCACATTTCGCTTCCCAAATCCATGATGTTTTCATTGCAATGTATTATTAAAAAATTTGTAATTGCTTATTTTCAATGGCACATTTCCAAACTACTGCACAATGCTTAAGTACAGTTGGAAACCGTATAATCTGTATCAACATGATCTACTCATAGTTTAAAAAAGCATTATATTATTGGGTATGTGAATGTGACTTACACTGATGCCTGTTTGGACTACTTGCAATTCCGCAAGCATCCTATTTGAAGATGAATAATGCACAGATCTGTTGCTACAATTATCCCTGGTCCACTGTCCTGGTCTTTTGCCACGTTTCTCACTAGCTAATATCAATTTGACTACCTCTGTTTGGTTCAAGTCGCATGGTTACCTGAAGACAGTTTAGCTGAGGAAGTGCTTTAAAAATATTTCTCAGCCATATGTGTGGTAGTCTGGTGGTTATGGTAATGAACTTCTACTCTGAAGATCTTAGATTGATGATGCCATCGTGGAAAATTATGAAGTTGGCTTCAATGAATCTGAAAACCTTCAGGTCAGACGCAGAAATTGATTATAACAGCTGCCTTATTGTGTCTAAAAGTCAACAATTCCAAACAAGGCTTTCAGGGAAGGGTGTCTGACCTGCAAATGACTCCAGTGCCACACCATGAATGATAAATGGAGGGATAACAAATACAGATTCTGGAGTTACCAGCATCCTAAAAACAAATGCTTGTTGAATGGGGAACCACAAAAGACCTAGAATATTTCTTATCCATTGTAATCCACATTATTTCTGAGTAAATATACTAGATAGGTTGGCCTGAGGTATTCTTGCCACTAATCTAAGTCAGTTTTATTGAAGTTAGATGTAACATCACAACTTGTACAGAACAGTTGCACAAGCCTTTTGGCTTCTCTAAGAAATACTTAAGGAGTTTGTTATGCTTGAACTGATTGGAGAGGGGCCAATGGTTTAGCAGTAGGATTGATGCATTTTTTTGCCCAGATTGGTTCCAAGAGAGATGAGTTCACAGCTCATATAGGCATGAAGAAGAAATCAACTCCATTTGCCTGTGTTTTGCTTCTTTGTCCTCACTTTGTTCAAGTTGTTTATACAACTTCTGTCTTGAGTTATACTCTTCTGATGTCAACATATCCAAACATTAAGCGATTAATTCTCCAAGGAAGTATTTTAACAGTTTCTTTTTATTTTAACCCAATGAAACTGTTTACCCTGGCATCTAAGTGCAAGAAATGTTGATCATTTGCCATTTTGTTATGCGCACCCTGTGATGACAACAATTACCATTTTTGGAACTGAATTTCTAGCTTCTCTTAACCTTGCACAGCTAAACATACATTCTGCAGCAGGGAGGACCACACAAAGCAGTGCTATTTAAAGTTAAAGTGACCATCACCTACTTCTGAGTTAGTTGCTGCTGGACTTCTTCAATTTTGTCAGTGTTTTGTGCAATTTTATTTATTTTTAGGCCATCATTTATTTTCCATTCCTAATTATCCAGAGGGTGTTTAACATTCAACAACAATGCTTTGGATCTGGAGTCATATGGAGGCCAGCCCAGGTAAGGATGACAGATTTCCTTTCTAAAGGACAAGAGTGAACCAAATGGGTTTTTAAGGAAAAATGATAGTGGTTACATGGTCACCATTAGGCTAGCTTTTAATGGCAGATTTTATTGGAATTAAGTTTCAACATCTGCTATGGTGGGATTCGAGCTCTGGTCCCCAAAACGTAAGTCTGAGTTTCTAGATTACTGATCAGGTGACAGTGATGTGGCAGCTACTGAAGAATTTTTGGAAATATCAAGACTCCTGAATAAGTTATTAGCTCCTCAACATGAGTACTTTTGTCACAATTTCTCTTGCAGTATACTTTGATTTGAAAAATAGACAGAGTCCATTACAGAACAGGACAAAATGCTGGAGAAAGGAGGAACAGGGAGACCAGATATTGTCACCAGGAGGCCAGAGTGTTCAGGGAGCAATTGTCCTTCTGGACCAAAATGTGGTATGTCTGTGCTTCAGTAAATATATCCTCATTAAAATTTGCCAACTGCAGCTACAACTGCACCCATAGATTGCATTGTCAGTGGGACGAAGGTTATTGAGGCAATGAGCTTTTACACATTCAGCTCCTTCCAGGCTGGAGATGCTTGCAACATCTCACAGTTTTCCATCTATTGTTTTAAAAGGGAGATCACTGAAGGTCTATACTTCAAGCAAATTGACTATGTTTCAAATCTCTTGCCAGAGAGCAACAAGCAGAGCAACCATAAGGTTTTCTCCAAGATCACAAGCTTCCCCGTTGTGCAGGGGATCACTGACTGCGCACACATTATTTAACAGGTATGGTATACCAACATTGGAATTGTTTTCAGTTTGGCTATAGAACAATCTCTCAAGTTCTGGCTGCTTTATGATAATATGTCATGCATATCCATGCCCAATATTCTGGCAGTGGTCATGACATCTTCATTCTGTGGCAGAGATAAAAGGTACTGCAGATGCTGGAGAATCCGAGATAACAAGCATGGGGCTGGATGAACACAGCAGGTCAAGCAGCATCATAGGAGCAGGAAAACTTGACGTTTCGGGCCTAAACCCTTCATCAGAAATGGGGGAGGGGAAGAGGGTTCTGAAATAAATAGGGAGAGAGGGGGAGGCGGATAGAGGATGGATAGAGGAGAGGAGAGGTGGAGAGGAGGCAGACAAGTCGAAGAGGCGGGGTTGGAGCCAGTAAAGGTGAGTGTAGGTAGAGGGGTAGGGAGGAGATAGGTCAGTCCAGGGAGGACGGACAGGTCAAGGGGGCGGGATGATGTTAGTAGATAGGAGATGGGGGTGTGGCTTGGGGTGAGAGGAAAAACAGGTTAGGGAGGTGGAGATGAGCTGGGCTGGTTTTGGGATGCGGTTGGGGAGAGGGGAGATTTTGAAGCTTGTGAAATCCACATTGATGCCATTGGGCTGCAGGGTTCCCAGGCTGAATATGATTTGCTGTTCCTGCAGCCTTCGGGTGGCATCACTGTGGCATTGCAGGAGGCCAAGGATGGACATGTCATCTGAGGAATGGGAGGGGGAGTTGAAATGGTTCATTCTGTGGCAGTCCACTTTGCCAGCTGCATTTGAGCCTCCATGACAAAACCAGGAGTGGTGACATAACTATAAAAGCTAACTACTGACCACATGATAGATGTCCCTGGTGGACATCCCATGCATACTGCGGCAGCATGTATTTAATAAAAGTCATTCTGCCACAGGAAAACAATGGTCGTCAAAATAACCGCAGCTCAGACTGCTTTGGAGAAACTCTGCAGTAGCTGGCAGCATGGATGTACATTTTGTGGTGATCTGCTACATGCTGCATACCTCAGCATCATGAGGGCATAGACATTGCAAACAGCTCTATCACAAATAGCTGAGGTTCAGGAGAAGGAAGAGGAAGTGGAAGGGAGAAGGAACTCTCAACATGTCCTTTCTGAGTCCAATACCAGTGACAGTCATCCCAATCCTCAATCTACCAATGGTCCCAAACATTACCTTCCCTCTGTCACTGACCATCACTGCGCCCCTTGGCTACACAATGCAGATATAAATACCATCACAAACAGAACACTCCAAACAAAATTTATTAATGAAATGATGACATATTGCGCACAAATGTCAACTAACCACCTTTATACATTCCTTCAGTAGCTGCCTTCCACTGCCTTTGCCTGAACTCTTTCCCTCCTATGCTGTGACTACAAAATGGCTGTAAGAGGTTGATGACATTCTCATGGAAGAGACTTTGGATGGTCTTGGTGTGTTCTTGTGCAGCTCTGAACCTAGTAGGCCGAATGTTGTACTGCACCAATGTCATTCTCTATGGCGCTGTTGGTCATCACGTGCAGCAAACAGTTGGTGGTTCGAGACCCTCAATGTACGATGCTTTCACTATTGAAGGGCTCTTGTGGTGCAGGGGTCATGTTCCTAAACTGAGCCAGGAGGCATGTGTTCAAATCCTACCTGCTCCAGGAGAGATACAATAACATCTCTGAACAGGTTGATTGGAAAATATCTGTACTGCACCAACCTGGCATTGGCAACAGCAACCTGGACTGGCTGACAAGAGAACTAGATGCGTGGCAGTGGTAGAACAACAAATGCTATCTTCCTAAGAAAGAACAGGGTGTTCACGTCCCACGAATCAGTGCCAGTTTTCTGGGATGGCACCTCACAAACTCTAGTGATTGGTTGCTGGATTGCTGTAACAACCTGAAAGCCCCTCTTCACATTATAATCCTTAGCCACACTGGAGGCAATCTGAGCTTGCAGGCAGAAAACTGACTTTGAAAGGCAGTCAAAAACACGATGTCACTTCTCTGATACTGGGAGACTGCTGCATGTGCTGCAAAAGGAACTGGAATATCAGCCACCAGAGGGTACACCATGGTTGGATCCTCTGTATGACTGGAATTGACCAGCTATTCAAAGCCGGTGTGAAACTCCTCCATGATCCTTAACACTGACCACAGGTTCTCTGTTGGGTTTCCCAATGCATCGATCCTGTCTGTGCATACCCATCAACATTCTTCAGTGCACTGTCTTATATCAGTACTGTGCAATGGAGCTTGCGTCTGGTCTCATCTGCCAGCAAGTTGGTGCCTTATCTCACTGTGACTTACAACTTGCAGATCCAACCTTTAACATATCATCCAAATGACGTATTATGACAACTTCTGAGTTGGTGACTGGCAGTATGAAATCAAATGATGGTGGTGACTCAACTACTGTCTTCTTCCAGTTCATCCACAACCTTGTCTGATCATTTACACCATCAGTTTCAATGCCAGGAAAGAGTTTGAGATGAGGTGCAGATGAAGAGGAAGATTAGCTAAACAAGGTACTATCAGCATCAATGACATCAGCCTCATCCCTGACCACATAAGCATTGCCATCTGGGTATTGGTCAGTACAGTTCGCTCCTTAGGGTTTAGGTATGCAAATTCTAAGTCAATTAGTTCCTGTTTTATCCAGTTATAGGCCAATTTGTCCTGAAAGAGAGAGGGAAGTGTGTTGGTGCAATTAATTTTAGCTGATATGCTTACCATGGTTGAACAGCTGATAGCATGTGAAAAATGTGAGATGTGGGGGTGAGGCTTGCAACAGTGCTAGGTGTGTGAAGCACATGAAATTTTGTTTATATATACATATTAATATCAAGACGGATAGAGATTGTTGACAGGTAAGAGGGGTATTGCTATTGAGCAGGTAGTTTCTGAAGTTCATGATGCACTTGGGAAATACGATTCTTGAAAGATGAATTTACTGACTGTGGCCACTTGTGTGAGGTCAGTGAGCACTCTTGAGGCACAGAATCCAGTCCTTGGGCCTTGGCTGCTTCCGCTGATCTCTCTAGTTGTTTCTGAATGTTTTGCTGGAGGGCATCCTGTGGTTACAGGACATTTCTCTTCCTTTTCTCCTCCTCCAGCAAGGCCCCCAGATTAGTTTCGATAAACGTTGGAATCCATTCTCCCCCATGCTGACCTTCTCACGTGAGATTCACTTCCTGTATGACTGCTAGCGCCTGCACAAGTCCAAACGCTTTTTCTCTTTAAGATATATATGTTACATTAAATAGTGCTTGCCGTTCTTGATATTGAGAGCTGCTGATGTCTCCAACCAAACTATAACACAATTAGACATGAAATTCATTGATATAAGAAGGCAACATGAAGTTCGTATATTTCCTGCACTGTTATCAGTGGGTGCAGGCCAACTGTTGTCGTGGCTCCAGCACTCGTTTTTGCACCTTTAAGGTTGGCCCCTTAGATTTTTTTTGTTGTTACTTTGTATAAGGATGAGTTTGCCTTCCATAGTTTACCTTTCCAACTTTTTCAGAAGTTGATGTAGTTAGTAATATGATTTTTCTTTGTTTTGCTACCATGCCCAATGCATAAAAGATGAAAGATGGAATAACTTTCAACAGGTTCCTTAAGTTCTATCATCAATTTGCCAGCCGTAAAGCTACAGCTTGAAACCAACTGGATGCGTGATGGAACGAACAGTAAAACAACTCAGAGATAAAAGGTACTGCAGATGCTGGAGAATCCGAGATAACAAGCATGGGGCTGGATGAACACAGCAGGCCAAGCAGCATCATAGGAGCAGGAAAACTTGACATTTCGGGCCTAAACCCTTCATCAGAGATGAAGTAAAACAACTTTCATATTGCTTTAAATCCAAAATATAGTGACATTTTTAAAAGGTAAAACAAACCATCGCTTTAGATTTCAATGCTATATTATGTGCTCTGTCTGCTTGTCTGCACTGAAATGAAGCTCAAATATGGATAGTGCAACTTAAACCTTACCACTCATTGTATTTAAACAGTCAATCTAAGAGTACATACATCCAGCTTACCTATTTTGTACATGGGTTTGAATCCAGGAGGATCTATTGAAAGAAAATACATTTTAAAAATTAGACTGGCAATAATTGGGGAATATTTTTGAGATACTATGACTAAAATAAGAACAATCTAGTCATACATAAATCTGAACTGGCAATAATTGGGGAATATTTTTGAGATACTATGACTAAAATAAGAACAATCTAGTCATACATAAATCTGAATAATGAGTGCTAATTCATTACAATGTAGCTTCAGTATCCTCTTATAGCATGAAGATCATTATTTATTGGCAGAAGATTGCTACCAGCTGCATCAACATAAGTGGAAGTATGATACATTTATAAAAGTGTACGCATACGCACTTAGCAACGTGCATACAAGATTAATATCAAAACAAGGCAAATGTCAGCATTTTAAAACTACACTTAGTATTAATCATCTGAATAAACAGACATGCTATGTTGTTCATATAGTTCAACTTGTGCTTTGATGGATAAAATATTAGTGAGCTTGTTAGAAAGCAGAAAGGAAACTAAAATGAAAATAACAGACATTTTCAAGTGACATATTGCATAGAGGTCTACAAAGTAGGTTTGAGAGGATTGAATTAATATTTCAATGGAATGCCTGTTACCTTGTCAAAGACTGGTACAACTGTGGAATTTTAATGATTGAACAAGTTACACATTTAACCCCTTAGCAATGTCACAGCTTAGCTCTGTATTATTTAGATTTATTGCCTAATCAGTCATCCCTCACCAAAGTAGGTGATTTCACAGCAGACATCAATGATTATTCACTAATATAATTTTAATGTCAATGTCTGTAATATTTAAACCACCAGGTATGATATTTCAGACAATCTTCAAAATCAATCAGCTTACTCACATGATGAGTTCTTTCTGGAAAACATGCTTGAATTTGTAAAAGCTGTATGTCGTTAAAAAAGGAACAAGTACAATCTAGCTCCAGGCTCTGTCTCCTCAAACATTGACTGTTTGGTGGAACTAAGCCAAGAGTAAGGTTTAATGGTTCAAGCCTAGGTGATTATTTCTCTTTTTTAGTTGCAAATGAGGGTTGGAATTCAGCCAAGTTGTTTCTTTCACTGCTGAAGGAGACAACAGAGATCTTGTGGTTTAGATTTGGCAGCAAATTGTCCTCTCACCCAAACTGAAAAATGCTATTTAACCGGGAAAGTGTCCACAGACTGACTTTCAACAGAGCTGGGACACACCTCTTGCTGTTCTTCAGTAATTCTGACTTCATATAGGTACGGTACTTTTTCTTTCAATACTTGAGTGAACATACAAAACTGACAAGATATACTTCATAATTATTTCTTGGATCAATTTTTGCCATTCCTAATCAGTTCAGGATTTATTCTTAGCCAATCACAGATTTATGTACTAAAGTCATTCTGGCTATATTGAGCATGTAGCCTATTTTAACAGAGCCATTAAAAACTAAGAAGTTTTGTCCTAATAGAGAAAGATACAAATGGTGTGTCAGCGACGTGACATTAAAAATAAAGACTAGCTCCACCACAACAATCAATTGTTTCATGTGGCATGGATTTGTACAACTGTCATCTCTTTCTATGCCCCAGGGACTTTTACAACAGCAGTAGTCCAATATTTTCCTTTGCGATTGGAACCATACTTGTTTACATCTGGTGTTGCAGTATTTTATGCACAACAACATCCTTTTTATTGCTAGCTTGTTTTCTTACTCAGATATGTTGTTCTCATGTTTCGATCCTGCCTCCATAAAAAAAGAGCCTGCTTTTTGCTCTGAGACGTTTAACCTGCCACATGAAAAATATGAGATAACAAGGCGTGGGGCTGGATGAACAGAGCAGGCCAAGCAGCATCATAGGAGCAGGAAAACTTGACGTTTCGGGCCTAGACCCTTCATCAGAAATGGGGGAGGGGAAGAGGGTTCTGAAATAAATAGGGAGAGAGGGGGAGGCGGATAGAGGATGGATAGAGGAGAGGATAGGTGGAGAGGAGGCAGACAAGTCGAAGAGGCGGGGATGGAGCCAGTGAAGGTGAGTGTAGGTGGGGGGGTAGGGAGGAGATAGGTCAGTCCAGGGAGGACGGACAGGTCAAGGGGGCTC
>JAHRHZ010000082.1:5453993-5566003 GCA_024137785.1 Ginglymostoma cirratum
ACCCTTCATCAGATTTCTGATGAAGGGTCTAGGCCCGAAACGTCAAGCTTTCCTGCTCCTATGATGCTGCTTGGCCTGCTGTGTTCATCCAGCTCCACACCTTGTTATCATAGACTAAAAGCTATTCATTTTAACATGAACAGAGTTATACTGATGTTGAAACATTAACGTTATTTCTCTCTCCATGGATGTTGCTAGACCTGCTGAGTTTCTCCAAAACCTTCTGGTTTTATATCATTCATTAGACTAGATTTTAAAACCAGATTTTATTGGCCATTATAGGATTTGAAGAAAAGCAGGAGTTGCTAGAAAAACTCAGCAGTTTTGGTAGCATCTGTGAAGAGAAATCAGAGTTAACATTTTGGGCCTGTTGACACTTCCTCAGAACTAGTGGTAGCTAGGAAAAATGTTGCCTTATATGCAGTAGATAGGATGGGGGGGAGCGGGGGCGCCGTAAGGAGTAAACAATAGGTGGCGATACAGCCCAAACAGAGAAGAACAGTTGGACAGACAAAGGCCACACTACCAGACGGACGTGGTGGCTTTGGAGATGGTACAGAAAAGGTTTACCAGGATGTTGCCTGGTATGGTGGGCATTAGCTATGAGGAGAGGCTGGAGAAACTTGGGTTGTTCTCACTGGAACAACGGAGGTTGAGGGTCCAACCCACCTCCACATTTCCGCCCTTACTCCCTCTCTTCACTCCCACAACAGCGGCAGGGTTCCCCTTGTCCTTACCTACCATTTCACCAGCATCCACATTAGGATCATCGGCCACCATTTCCACCACCAGACACATATTCCCCTCCCCTCCCTTGCCCGCCTTCCGCAAGGACCATTCCCCGCAGGATACCCTTGTTCACTCTTACTTCATGCCAACAACGCCCCCATAGCCCCACAACACCTTCCCCTGCAATTGCCAAACACCTGCCCATTTACCTCCTCCCTTCTCAGAATCCAAGGGCCCAAACATACCTTCCAGGTGAAACAGCACTTTACACGCACTTCCCACCATCTAGTCTACTGCCTTCGCTGCTCACGATGTGTGAAACAAAACATAGACTGGATGACCGCTTCACAGAACACCTACGTTCTGCTCGCAAAAAAGACCCTGAGCTTCCAGTTGCCTGTCACCACCCGGCTCCCTGGCTGATATCTCTGTCTCAGGCTTGCTGCAGTTTCCCAGCAAAGTTCAGCGCAAGCTGGAAGAACAACACCTCATTTTTCACTTGGGGACTCAATCTCAAGTTCAATAATTTTAGGGCCTGAACTCGCCGATGTCCCAGCCCCCAACCATACACACCAGGCCTTGTTACCACATAGATCAGCATGATCTTATTGGGGGATGGGGACGGCTGAAGGAGCCAAATGGCCTTTTTCGGCTCCTAATTCGGAAGTAAGGCACCCAGAAATGACCAGCAGTGGTGCTGGTGCTGGAGAGGTTATTCCACACTAGGCTATGCAGGAGCGTTCACAACCTTGTCTATACGGATGGAAGTTAAGGACGTGGGGATGAAATTGTTGTAGTTTCTCAGGTGGTCAGGCTGTATTATAGGAATGATGAAGACCAACAAGACTCACCAGATTGAGCTAACTGCCACACGCATGGCAAGCTGTGTAAATATCATGGCCATCTTGCATGTGGCAGCATTTGGAAGAGAAAAACCAGTCATGGTCATGGAGGATGCAGCTCACCACTGGCTGTACAGCAGGCTTTGTCCCAAGACATAATCAGTCTGATAAAGGCCAAATGGGTATATTGAACGTGTCATGATATCAAATAGAAAACATACCTCTCATCCCTGATATTTCTTCATAGATCAGTACTTTTATGCCAGATCCCTAACCCAGCAGCTATATTAGCTTTACTAAGGTTAAGAAGAAGGAGGAAATTAAGGGATGAACAACACCAACAGAGACAGAGATGCTCTGAAAGCTGCAGCTGTGGAAGAAGCAGCACAGGAAGAGCAGAGTCTGCAAAGCTTACGAGCAACACTGAGAGACTGTACTCAAAGCATTACAGCTTCCTGTGCATGAGGGACAGGCAGAGTCGGAGATGTGTTTGCCTGACTTGGGAGGCTGTCACATAGATCTGTCAGTTCCTGCAGACAGACCTGCAGCCACGTAGCTTAAAAAGGGAAGCACTATGTCTGTGACACTGAAGATCACAGCAGAACTGAACTTCCCCACCACCAGTTCCATTGAAAACCTCACTGAGGACATGTGTGACAGCCCACAGCTGCGTTCATAAGTTCACCACCTTTTACAGGGAAATAATACAGTTTGTCCAGCTTACCATAGACCCAGAAAGCTAAGATGTCCAAGCTACTGGAGTTACAGTCACCACTGAGTTCCCTCAACTGCAAGGGGTCATCAACAGAATGCTTGTGGTGCTCAGAACTCTACGGCATCGTTCAGCCAGATTCTCAAACACAAAGGGATTTTATTCCTTTCATGTCCAGCTTGTCTGGGACTACAGGCAACAATTCCTGCAGGTTTGCATCTGCTATCCAGAGAACTATCATAATGCTTGCATTTGGCAAAATTCCCAGGTTTCTTGAAAGTTTACTCTCCTGGCATCACCTCCATGTCTGGCTCATGGGTGACAAATGATACCCCCAAAAGGCAAGGCTAATGATCCGAGTGCAAAACTCTCAGACTGATGCCAAATATCATTACATGCAACACATGCTTCCATTGTAGCCATTAGTGATTAGACAATTAATTTTCCAAAGATACACTTCAATTGCCTGAGGAGTGCTCAGGAGGATCACTCAGTACTTGCTATTCAGTATCTCCAGAATAGTGATTGTCTGCTGTGCCCTATACAATCAAGCTCAATGACAGAGTGAGAACTTAGAAGAGGAGTAGATGGACCAACCAGCTTTCCATCCTGATAAAGAAGGGGAAATCTAATGGAGATGCTAAGGGAGCTAACACAGATGAGGAGGATGAGGTGGAAGCCAGGCCAGTAGGGAGATGAGGCTGGGAGGCCAAAAGTATCTGATAGCAGCTATGTTTGAAGCTGATTGGTTTCTCATTAACACAGGGCTACAGAGGTGTTAAAGGGAAAAGGCACTCCTGCCCCCAAGAGAACATTTGATGTATAAAGTTAAAACATAAATCTGTTTATTTGGCATAAATGGTAAATTAATTTGTTTCCTTTGTATCAATAACTTCCTGTTCAGTTTCCAAGCCAGAGAACCAGAATGAAGTTACGCAGGACTACATGGGTCTGTGCTTCTCTGATTCAAATATCCGTTTGAAAGGGACATTCATCCATTACAGATGTGTAGAGAGGCTGAGCTGTGCTGAATGACTGCCAAAACCCAACTAGCTTCATATTTTCCAGTCGTCCCAGAGGACAGCAGTGAATGAGAGCCTCAGCAGTTTTTGCACTGGTCCCTTTGATGTGCAAGTCAGCATCTAAGGTGTTCATCATCCCTCAACGTAGTCTATAAGGAGACCATAAATAGCTAAAAGTCTAACCTATTGAGAAAGACAGTAGGCCTGTTGTACAAGGTGCTGTGTTTGTGTCAAGTGTACCGACATACAGAAGGTTGGCAGACACACACCCAAAGTGGGAAGGGGCTATACTGGACCTTGTGTTGGAAAATGAGCCCAGCCAGGTGAGTGACATTTCAGTGGGCGAGCATTTTGGGAGTAGTGACCATAATACCATGAGTTTTAAGATACTCACGGATAGGGATAACAGCAGTCCCTGGGTGAAGGTGTTAAATTGGGGAAAGGCAAACTACAACAATATTAGGCAGGAACTGGAGAATGTTGATTGGTGGCAGCTGTTTGAGGGTAAATCTACATTGGACATATAGGAGTATTTCCAATGGAAGTTGATAAGAGTTCAGGAGCGTCATGCTTCTGTGAGAATGAAGGATAGGTATGGAAGTTATGTGAACCAGGGATGTTACGGCCTTGGTCGTAAAGAAAAAGGAAGGATACATGAGGTTTCAGAGGATGGGAAGTGACAAAGCCCTTGAAGTAAAAGGGGAAAGTAGGAAAGAACTTAAGTAAGGAATTAGAAAGGCTAAAACAGGTCATGAAAAGTTGTTAGCAAATAGGATTAAGGAGAATCTCAAGGCTTTTTACACATATATAAAAAGCAAGATGGTAGCCAGGGAAAAGGTTGGCCCACTCAAGGACAAAGGAGGGAATCTATGTGTGGAGCCAGAAGAGGTAGTTGGGGTCCTAACCAAATCAGTATTCACCAAAGAGAAGGAATTGGAGGAAGATCTCAGGGAAGGGAGTGTCAAATTTCTAAGCCAAGTTGCTATTAAAAAGGAACAGTTGTTTTGCATCTTAAAAAGTATTAAGGTAGGTAAGTCCCCAGGTCCTGATGGGATCTATCGCAGAATAATGAGGAAGGCAAAAGAAAAATTGCTGGAGCATTGACAGACATTTTTGTATCCTCTTTGGCCACAGGTGAGGTCCCAGACGACTGGAGAATAGCTAGTGTTGTCCCATTGTTTAAGAAGTGTAGCAGGGATAATCCTGGAAATTACAGACCTGTGAGCCTCACGTTGGTGGTAGGGGAAATTATTGGAAAAGATTCTCAGGGAAAAAAATCTATAGGCATTTAGAAGCAAATGGACTTATTAGTGATAGGCAGCATAGTTTTCAGCAGTGTTGGTTGTCCTTCACTAACTTCAATGAATTTTTTGAGGAGGTGACGAATATGATTGATGAGGTAAAAGCGGTTGATATTGTCTACATGGACTTCAATAAAGCCTTTGACATGGCAGACTGGTACACAAGGTGAAGTCACATGATATTAGGGGTGAGCTGGAAAGATGGATACAGAACTGGCTTAGCCAAAGGAGACAGAGGGTAGTACGAGAAGAATGCTTTTTGGAATGGAGAGTTGTGACTCGTGGTGTTCCACAGGGATTGGTGCTAGGACCTCTGCTATTCGTTGTCTACATAAATGACTTGGAGGAAAAATAATTAGTAAGTTTGCAGACAATACAAAGATTGGTGGAGTTGTGGATAGTGAAGAGGATTGTTGGAGGATGAAGCAAGATATAGATCAGTTGGAGGCTTGGGCATAAAAATGACAGATGGAGTTTAATCCGGGCACACTTGAGGTGATGCATTTGGAAGGTCAAGTATAGGTGTAAATTATACAGTGAATGGCAGAACCCTTAGGAGCATTGATATACAGAGACATCTGGGTGTACAGGTCCGTAGATCACTAAAGGTGGCAGCGCAGGTGGATAATGTAGTAAAAAAGGCCTATGGTGTGCTTGCTTTCATTGGAAGGGGCATTGACAAAGATAAGCAAGTTATGCTGCAGCTTTATAGAACTTTTGTTAGGCCACACTTGGAATATTGCATATAGTTCTGGTCACCACACTACCAGAAAGATGTGGATGCTTTGGAAAAGGTATAGAAAAGGTTTACCAGGATGTTGCCTACTATGGGGGATTTTAGCTTTGAAGAAAGGCTGGATAGACTGGGTTTGTTTTCACTGGAACACAGGAGGTTGAGGGTGATCTGATAGAATTTTGTGAATGTAATGAATAGAATGGAAGATATGTGTTTTTCCCAGAGTGGAGGAGTCAATTACTAAGGGAGGCAGGTTGAAGGTGCGGGGGCAGAAGTTTAAAAGAGATGTGCGAGGGAAGTTTTTCAGACAAAGGTTCCAGTGCCTGGAGCGCGCTGCCAGAGGAGGTGGTGGAAGCGGACAAAATAGCAACATTCATGAAGCGCCTGGACAAATGCATGAATAAGAAGGGAATGTAGAACCTGTAAGTGAAGCCTGTTTTTGTATGGAAGGACAAAATGAGTCAGTGCAGGCTTGGAGAGCCAAAGGACCTGTTCCTGTGTGGTGTTGTTCATTGTTCTTTGTCCTCAAAGTGACTTCAATATTCATTAGTCATTTTTTACTACTACTACATCTTTATAGCAGCCCAGCTGCAGCAGCAGAGCTTGAGGAAGACTCCTGACTGCTTTGCTGCTTTGTCTCAAATGACTTTGGTGGGTATCCTCGGTAATCTGGGCCTGCTGGACATGTCCTGATTAGGTGCAGGTGCTGCAACCTGAATCTGCCCTATTAGATGTATTTGGTCCGTCTCAGAGGGGTATTGGTGCAGCAGGGCACCGCTGAACTGTCTTGAGTTGAGAATTACTGAGTGCTTAGCTGTCACTCCTCCTACTGGTTGGTGCACAGGGTGACTTTCATTGAGGGGATAGAAGATGGACAAAGGCCAGCTCCTTCATCAATGACCTTCCCTGCATCATAAGGTGAGGCATGGGGATGTTCACCAATGATTGCGCAATGTTCTGCACCATTCACAACTCCTCAGATACTGAAGCAGTCCATGTTCAAATGAAATGCAACAAGATCTGGACAATATTCAGGCTTGGTCTGACAAGTGGAAAGTAACATTAGCACCACACAAATGGCAGGCTAAGTTCATCACCAAAAAGAGACAATCTAACTACTAATCCTTGATCTTCAATGGTGTTACCATCATTGAATCCTGCACTAACAACATTCTGGGGGTTTCCATTGACCAGAAACACGACTGGATTTGCTATACGATAGCTACAACAACAGGTTAGAGGCTAGGAATCCTGCAGGAAATAACTCACTTTCGGACTCTCCAAAACTTGTCCACCATTTATAAGGTACAAGGCAGGAATAAGATGCAATAATCCCCTGATGCCTGGGTGGGTCCAACTACACTCAAGAAGTTTGACAGCATCCAGGACAAAGCAGGCCACTTGATTGCCATCTCATCCGCAAGCATCCACTCCCTCCACAGCTGACAATCAGTGGTAGCAGAGTGTACAATCTATAAGATGCGCTGCAGAAATTCACCAAAGACCCTTGGGCAGCACCTTCTGAACCCACAACCACTTCCATCTAGATGGACAAGGACAGCAGATAGATGGAAACATCACCAACTGCAAGTTCCCCTCCAAGCCACTGACCATCCTGATGTGAAAATATATGGCCATTCCTTCACTGTCGCTGGGTCAAAATCCTAGAATTCCCTCCCTAAGGGCATTGTGGGTCAACCTACAGCACATGAATTGCAGTAGCTCAAGAAGCAAGCTCACCACCAACTTCTCAAGGGCAACTAGGGAATGGCCATAAATGCTGGCCAGTCAGTGACACTCACATCCCACGAGTGAGTGGAAAAAAAAATTCATGCTACAAATAAAGAATGATATTTCCCTTTTATTCTACCAATAAAACCCCACTCCTGGAAACATACTGTTAAAACCATGTTCTCAGGTGGATTACATTACAACAGGCTCTCATGGCACATTTTTTTCAAAATGAATTGGGGAGACGATGGCCTAGTGGTATTATTGCTGGACTGTTTATCCAGAGACCCAGGGCTCGAATCTGTCATGGCAGATGGTGGAATTTGATTTCAATAAATGCCTGGAATTAAAGAGTTTAATGATGGCCATGAATCCATTGCCAATTGTTAGAAAAACCCACCTTGTTCACTAATGTCCTTTAGGGAAGGAAACTTCCATCCTTACCTGGTCTGGTCTACATGTGACTCCAGATCCACAGCAACGTGGTTGACTCTTAACTGCCCTCTGGGCAATTAGGGATGGGCAATAAATGCTGCCTGGCCAGTGACGCTCTCATCCCGTGAATGAATAAAGGGGGAAAAAACCCCAACGGAAAAGCCATTAAGAAAAAGTAATATTTGGAAATTAACATACTAGTTTCCCCATGTCAGAGAGTCTAAGACTAGAATGTATAATCTCAGAATAAGGTGTGGCACATTTTAGACAAAGTTGAGGAAAAATTTATTTTCTCAAAGAGTTGTGAACCTCTGGAATTTCACACAGGGCTATTGAGATTGAGTATATTCAAGTGTGAGATAGATTTTTAGTTAGTAAGGGAATCAATAGTTATGAGAAAATGGAAGAAAAGTGGAGTTGAGGATTATCAGGTCAGCCATGATCTCATTGAATGACAGCAGACTCTATGGCTTGAATGGCCTACTTTTGCTCTTATGTCTTATGGCGGTCAAACTGGAACACTATTCTGAGGTAAAGAACACAAGTCAGACCAGTTTGTCCCTTTTGAAAGTTTTATGGTTTTTTTAAACTTCTGGGAGGACGCAAAACTCCTCCCTTACCTTAATCTCACTCTGCCACATATCATTCCTTTCTTCCTCTTGTACTTATCACACGTTCCTTTCAGTGTCTGTGTCATTCAGTTCAACCATTTAATATGGTAGCAAGCCCACATTCTCTCTCATCTCAGTGAGGAACTTGAGCTTGAATTTCTTACTGGATTTATCGGTCACTGCTTTAGAGGCATTACCTCTGGTTTTGGACTGCGGAAACACCTTCACTTCACAATTCTCAAAGCCTCTATCAGCCTTCACTTTTGCAGAAAAAAACACAGCCCCAGCCTAATCAGGCTCTTGGTCATATTTCTGCAGAACACTGACCTTTGGCCTCAATACCCAGGAGGTCTTCCAGATCATTGATACTTCTAATGTCTGCTTGAGCGATCATCCTCAGCACGTCTTCTGGGAGACCCTCTTCTGTATCTATGCTTTTTGGCATTTGCTGTTTGAAAGACAAAACATATTTATAAATGCGGAGGGAAACAAATTATCATGGAGCCAACAATACAGATTTCCCTGGATTTCAAATAATTCTGATATTTATACTGAGACAGCACGAGGGAAGGCATTTTGTATCATTTTCAAAAAAAGGATATTCAAGAAAACCAAGAAATGTGCAGGTAGCATGATCACCTACAACTGAATGTAAGTGAAAGTGATTTACACTATAATGAGCATACAATAAGGATGGACAGAAAAAAAATAAATCATCCAGGCAGCACAGTGGCTCAGTGGTTAGCACTGCTGCCTCACAGTGCCAGGGACCCAGGTTCAATTCCAGCCTCAGGTGACTGTCTGTGTGGAGTTTACACATTCTCCCTGTGTCTGTGTGGGTTTCCTCCCACAATCCAAAGATGTGCTAGTTAGGTGGATTGGCCATGCTAAATTGCCTGTAGTGTTCGGGGATCTGTAGATTAGATGGGTTACAAGGGGGTGGGTGTGGTTGGGATACTCTGAGGTTTGGTGTGGACTTGTTGGGCCAAAGGGCCTGTTCCCACACTGTAGGGATTCTAGATTCCCATTGCCTGTACAGTTGTATTACAATGAAACATCATGAGCTCACCATCTACCAGCAACCATATAACATCAGAGAGAGAAAAGAAAAGCACAAACAAACACAGAATGCTGGAGAAACTCAGCAGGCCTGGCAGCTTCTATGGACAGAGTTAACAGTCTAAGTCCAGTATGACTCTTCATTTTGTGTTTTTCTTTCAGACTTGCAGCATCCACAGTATTTTGCTTTTATTTGAAAACAAATTAAGGGCAGGTGTTAATGGAGAAATATTCTGGGAAGGTCTTCTCTAACATTCTACTTATCAAAATGGGTTTCAGGAGGCCACCATGACCACAAAGCACATCAAATTTGCCACCGAGCTCTCTTCTGTCCACAACTTTCTGCCACAAGAGGGAACACGACTGTCTGTCTTCTGAATTCCTGAAGCAAATCTGCATTCGGCATTGGGCCAGCAACCCATTCAAAGGTCATCAACCCTCTGTATGAAACAAAACTTCTTGATTTCTGAAGAAGGGTCTAGGCCCAAAACGTCGGCCTTCCTGCTCCTCTGATGCTGCTTGGCCTGCTGTGTTCATCCAGCTCTACACCTTGTTATCGCATCTTCTTGCCAACTCACCTGATTCCAAGTTTAAGTAACTTTATGTGCAGTTCCTGCTTTTCCCTAAAACTACCTATTCAAATAGTCTAGCCACAGGCTAATTCCTTCATTATTCTAAATACTTCAAATCAAATCTTTCTGAATGCTTGACTTCTTTAGACTAACGAGGTCCAGCTCTCCAGCCCTATTATGCACCTCAATGTCTTTGAATAGTAACCACTCTCCAAATCTCTTCCACAGTCTCGCTATCACCTGCCAGTGACTGCAAATTTGAACCCTATTCTAAACAAAGGTTTTTTTTTTAAAAGAACACCATAAGCCTTTTTTTTTAAAAGTTCAGGATTATTCTACTGATTAACCCAAATACTCTTATTTGCTCTGCAGAACTATTTGCAAGAAGGTAACGTTGCCATAGCTCTACCGAACCATAAAGCTGCTCTCTCATTGGAGAGACAGAATTACTGGTGGTTTAACCTGGGAGTCACCATGCATCTGATAACAGGACAGCCCTTCAACAGTAACTTCAGCCAGTGCTGGAATTGAATCCACGCTGAGATAGTAAGAATTGTCGGTGCTGGAGTCAGAGGCAACACAGTGTGAAGCTGGATGAACACAGCAGGCCAGGCAGCATCAGAGGAGCAGGAAAGTTGACGTTTCAGATCGGGACCCTTCTTCAGAAATGGGGGATGGGGGAAGGGAGCTCAGAAATAAAAACAGAGTGGAGGGATGGAGCTGGAGAAGGTAGGTGGGATGGTGATAGGTGAGTGCAGGTAGGGAGTGGTGGGGATTGGTCAGTGAGGTGGGAGGGGCAGATAGGTGGAAGAGAAGATGGACAGTTTGTGTCTGGTAAAGGAGGCGGGGATGAGAGGGAGGATTGGTCATGGAATGAGGCCAGGGGTGGGAAGATTTTGAAACTGGTAAAGTCCACATTGAGACCATTGGCTTGTAGGCTCCCAAGGCGGAACATGAGGTGCTGCTCCTCCAGTTTCTGGGTGGCATCATTGTGACACATCCCATCTCCCTCCCCCATTTCTGAAGAAGGGTCCCAACCCGAAATATCAACTTTCCTGCTCCTCTGATGCTGCCTGGCCTGCTGTGTTCATCCAGCTTCACACTGTGTTATCATTGAAGCCATGCTGTTGTCATTGCTGTGTATTGCAAGCCAGCCATCAAGCCAAATGACGAAGCAGACTGGAGGCTTGAAGTAGAGTGAGACTGTTGTTGGCCTGGGGCCTGATGCAGGCAGTCAGACCACGTCCTCACTGAGCTGCTACAATGTAATATTGGTCTGAAATTCTTTACTGGAGTGTTATGTCAATCCATTAACTTTGTTATAACTACCTTATTTCTAACTTTTTTTTAGACACTGTAAGAAATGCTACTACTTTTCCTTTTATTCCTCTTTTGTATCCAAAAGTCGTAACTAAGATGGCACCATTAGAGGCAACCATTATAAAAACTTTTCACGGTACTCCTGTACTTCTTTACTGCAGTACATGTGACAATAAAAGATATTCTATAAAGAATATTCTATTCTATTCTAACTGACCACTGTAGAACTACTGATGATCCTTTACAGTCCCAGACATTGTTATACTTAAGTGGCTCTCTTGTTCAGTAGACTTTAGCTTGGAATGCTCATGGCATACAAATATTTGGCACTAGGCATAACACTATACTTAACCAGCATTAAATATAATTTGCCAGATATAGGTCATCACATCATTATATCCAGATCTAACTGTAGTTATGCATTTTCCTTATTAAATGTTTTAAAACTAGGACAAATATTTCTGTTGTCTATGATCCTGCTGAGTTTTCCAAATACCTTCAACAAGATTGTTAATATCGATCATTATAAACAATGGTCTTCTCATTAATCACTACTTAAAAGGTTCCATGCAAAACCATTACCTTTAATACAAACCTCTACCTCAGGAGAATATAAATAATTGCTCATGCAACTGATGAATAGTCCTCTAATCTCACAGAACTCTTGTTCTGAGACACAGTCAAAATCTTCTAAAAATCCAAGTATTTAATGCATATTCCTCAAGTTCTCTCTTGCTCAGTTCTTTACTGCCAAAAGTAAAAAGATCCTGTTTCCTTGCAACCATTTATCTGTGTCTTTCTATTTCTCATACTATCACTGGTCAGCAGCACCTTTTTAGGCAGAAACAGACATCTCTCTATAGAGCTCACACTCTAACTCATTGTCCTCTTTATGTTCAAAAATACTTTCCTTCCTCAAATACACAAAATAACTTTAACTGATTGTCCAACATAAATAGAACTTCTGAACCGCAAGGTTTTTTTTTCTATTTCTTCTTTCATGGGATGTGGAGTAACTGGCAAGACCAGCATTTGTTGCCCATTCCCAACTTGATCATCGAATCTACATGGGAGGTCCAGGGCACATTGTCAGTTATCGTCACTCCTAAGAACTTGACGGTCTCAATCCTCCCAACCTCCGCTCTGTTGATATAAATGGGGATGCGTTCTCCTTTTTTCTTTTTGAAGTCAACCTTGAGAGAGGGGTTGTTATCATTGCACCACATCACTAAGCCCTCTTTCTCCTTTCGGTCTTCTGACTCATCATTGTTTGATATCCATCCTACCAAGGTGGTGTTGTCAACAAACTTGTAGATGGCGTTCATTCAGAATTTGGCTACGTAGTCATGGGTGTACAGGGAGTACAGTAGGCAGCTGAGAACACATCCTTGGGGGGGTTCCAGTATTGAGGGTTATCATGGAAAAGGTGCAGTTACCTATCTTTACTGATTATGGTACATGGGACAGGAAGCTGAGGATCCAGTTGCAGAGGGCGGAGCCAAAACCTAGGTCTTGGAGTTTTGTCGAAGGCAGAGCTGTAGTCGATGAGAAGGAGTCTGACGTACATGTCCTTGTTGTCCAGATTTTCCAGGGATGAGTGCAGCGCTAGGGAAGTGGCATCTGCAGTGAACCTGTTACGTCGGTAGGCAAATTGCAGGAGTCTGGGAGACTAGAGTTGATGTGGACCATGACTACCCTTTCGTAACACTTCGGTTAGGAAGGTCAGAGCCACTTGGCGGTAGCCATTAAGACACGTTGCATGTGCTTTCTTAGGTACCAGGATAATAGTGGTCTTCTTGAAGCAGGTGGGGACTTCAGCATGTAGGAGGGAAAGACTGAAGATGTCAGTGAATACCTCCACCAACTGGACTGCACAGGATCAAAGTGCACAGCCAGGAAATTCATTCGGGTCCATCGCTTTCCTTGGGCTGACTCCCAGGAAGATCAGTCTGACGTCTGCAGTATTGATGGAGGGAACAGGTGCATTCAGGGATATCAGGGCAGGTGACACTGGCATTCTGCGATCTGAGCATATGAAGCATTGTGCACATCAGGGAGGGATGTGTCTTTGTCCACTGTCTTGCTGTGCTTCATTTTGTATCCTGTTATGTTGTTTCGGCCTTACCACAGGAAGTGGGAGTCTGTATGGTTGGTTTGGGCCTCTAGTGTTGTCCGGTACTGCCTCTTGACGTCCCTGATGGCTTTGTGAAGGTCATGTCTGGATTTTCTGTATAGGTCTCAGTTCATCTAAGGTTTCTGGTTGGGGAACACACAGATTGATTTCTTTAGTGCGCAGTCCTACACATGCACCAAGTAAGGATGGCAGATTTAATTCCCTAAAGGGCAGTAATGAACCCAATGGATTCTTACAAAAATCAATCACAGTTTCATGGTCATAATCACCAAGACTAGATTTAATTCCAGAATTATTAATAGGAATTTAAATTCCACCAGCTCCGTGGTCTGATTTGGATCCATTTCCCTAGTGCATTAGATGGGAACTCTGGATTACTAGGCCAGTGACATTACTGTTATGGCATCATTACCCCCCACAAGCAAATATACAGCCTTTCAAATTTAAATTAACCCTAAAATGAACTCCAAAATGTTGAAAAACTGTAATGGTTGCTTAGAGACGGTTTAGAACACTAGAAAGCTTTGATTAAGAAGTGATCAACAAAAATGATAAATTATTACCTTTGTGGGAGATGGGGTATATTAAATATTAATTCTACAATCTGTTCTAGACATGTTTGCAATTAAAGTGCCAACAATATTAACATGAATGAGTTCCCAGAATAGTGCCACAGGGAACATGAGTGGATAACAGATAGATAACACCATTTTCAAGGAATTGTTTAAAGTCACAGCAAGAATATTTGCATAACTCAGTGACCTTCTCATGTTCTTTTTCAGTATGTCATCACATGGGCCAAGGATAGATAGAATTCTATTAGCAGAGTTTATGAATATAACATTAGAAAGTGTGCACCCAGGAACATACAATTGCTCTTGCAGTCTCCCACTGTAATTTTGTCAACTTCTGCAATGGCCACCAATACAATTATAACACAGAAGCATTATGCCCTGGCTGTGATCCAGTGGCCCTTAGAGTCTGTATCCATCCTTTGTAAAGACCACTACTTTAAGTGGGTGGTAGGGATAAGGGTTTCCTGAATCAGGAAACAAATTCTCAGTTGGAAACCAGGACAGCACCACAAACCCAAAAGAAATGGAGGTCCACATTTGATCAGAGTACGGAAGAGTAAGTCTTTTTAAAGAAGTTTTAAAACAATGTCAAAACATTAACTTGATGGGAACATGGTCTGCAGCTTTTGGGAAAAGGTGAAATCATCAAACAGTCTTTCCAAAGCCCCCACCCTAATGACCAATCTGTTCTTGCAAACACAATCAGAGAGGCACTCCATCACTGTAGACTAGCCCTAATGTTATCAGCCTCCATCCCCTGTACTTTCTGCAGCAGGTGACATTCTGACATAGCATCTAGGACTGAGTCCTTGATCTTTGAGATACAACTTTCAGAAAAATTGTCATATTCATGTGAAAAAGCTAGAGAATCTTTTTGAAGAAGTATACTTCATTTATATACATTTGTCTTGGAACCTCCAGCAGCAGGTAGCAACAGTAAAGGAGAACACCAAGCAAGATAACTGAAGCAGTCAAACAGACAGTCTCTGGAGGAAAGGGTGTTTTGGGGGAAGGAGACTTGATGGGGAGACAGATAAGATGGACAAAAAGATTTCCTCAATCAGATATAAACCACACGATTGAATCTATGTAAATGGTAAGTTTTCCATGTTGAATTTTAATTTTCTTTCATGTTTCTAATGAACAGAGGCCAGTGGAATAAAAAATCCCTGCTTCTTGATCTTTGGGCTAGCTGTGTAGTTTCATGTTACATTTCTGACATAGTCAGCAGGATTCCAGAACATATCATGGCAGGCTGAGGTTGAGAATTGTCTAGCTGAGATGGAGTGGATGGTGGCTAAGTAGAAACTAGCAATATCCATGAGGGTGGTTGAGGCTGCTCCATTATGATTGTGGATCAGTCATCTTTGGAAGAAATAAGACCCTTTTAGGCCATATCCAGGCAGAGGCTCCCAACATGCATTCCTTTAACAACACGGAGGAAGGAAAAGGTGTTCCTGGTCAAATATTTTACTTTCTTATGAGGAGGAAACTGGACATATTCAGAGGAAGACCAGAAATGCCCAATGATCTGGGACTGCAAACTGGATTAAGGATGCACAGCTGGTTATAGATTCCAGGGGCCTCAATGCAAATGAGCTGGCCGCATTCATGACAAAACATCTGTGTGGGAAAGCCTATCAGAAAATACTAGAGAAGAGGAACAGATGTTCAAAGAAGTCCACACCAGATCTTTGTGGTGCTAATTATGGCTGCTGGAGAAGGCAATAGCCTGATGCAGCTACAGCAGAGGTTTTATGAGGGCAAGCAAGCTAAAGGGGAGGATCTACTCTCTGTGTCCTGGGTCCTGATGAAGTTATTCGACTGCATTGTCCTCTTGGATCCTTCCTCCAAATCAAGCAGGGACAGGCAGCTAAAGGACTACCTAGTAGAAGGGCTTGGGAGCCTCCAAATGGAGTTGCATGAGCAAACTCAATTATTGTTCTTTGACATGTGGGGATCATATTATTTAGACCATGGGGAAGAATTGGACTGTTATGATCAGGAGAGAGGCTACCATCAGGGATGTGACTGTCAGCACACTTGGGGGATGTAAACTTCAGGCTGAAGGGACAGGCAGAACAGATTGCTACACAATAAGTGCAGATTCAGTTCAACTTCCATGGTGAGCCTTATAGCGAACCCCACTTAAGGGACACTCTAAAGAGGCATTGGAATTGTGACGGGGCTGATCACTTCAAAATGAGAATAGCCTCATCAACCACAGCAACCACAGGCAACCCAGCCCTGCCCAATCTGAGGGGGCTATAGCCGTCACCATGCAGTCTGGCATTCTGACTCTGATTCCCCCATGACATTCAGACCAAGATTCAATGTAATGTCATTGATGCATTTGAGAGTAAGATCCAAACCCAGATCCAGGGAGCTAGAGTCTTGAGTGGCTTCATCTCTGCCATCTATCTTGAAAGAGGACCTCAGACAGCTTTAGCTGATTGATGTGGGCATCGATAGTCTGCACTATTACTTAAAGGCCCAACGTCCACTCAGCCCAGCACCAGCTGAGGAAGGAGTCCAAACCAGCACAGAAACTGTTAAGGTGCTGGAATAGGGAAGAGGCTGGAGTCCTCTATTGGCTGGTTCATAACAAGGAGAGTGAGATGAAGCAACTCATCCTTCCTGATGGCCTCAAGTGTCAGTAACAGTTCATAACCAATCAGGACACAAGTAAAAGATGCCTGCTGTGACCAGAGAGCAGTATTATTAGCCATGGATTGCTGCTAATATTGATGACCACAGTTGCAATTGAGAGATGTGATCTTTTAGCAAAGCAGGGAAATGAATGCACGGGATCCCAAGCTGCCAAAAGACCTCTACAGACCCTTGTAAAAGAGTTTACAATGCTTGACCCCAATAGCAACAGGACGGAGCATGTTTTGATACACACAGATGTCTTCACAGCAGGGTGTAGCAGGATATAGGTCAGTTGGAAAGTTGGGTGGAGAAACGGCAAATGGAGTTTAATCCAGACAATCATGAGGTGATGAATTTTGGGAGGTCAAATGGAAGACAAATGTAAATGGCATAACAGTTAGCATTGAAAATAGGGGGTTCTTGGGGTGCAATTCCATAGCTCCCTGAAAGTGACAACACAAGTGGATAAGGCGGTAAACAAGGTGTATGGCATGCTTACCTTCGTTGGTCGGAGAACTAAATATAAAATTTGGAAAGTCACGTTGCAACTGTATAAAACTTTAGTTAGGCCTCATTTGGAGTATTATGTACAGTTGTGATACCACATTGTAGGAAGGGTGTGGCAGTTTTGGAGAGGGTGCAAAAGAGGTTTACCAGGATGTTGTCTGGATTAGTTGCAAGGAGAAGTTGGACAAACTTGGATCATTTTCACTAGAGCATTGGAAGCTGGGTGGCGACCTGACAGAAGTGTATAAAATTATAGGAGGCATGGATAGAGTGGATAGTCGGAATCTCTTTCCCAGGGTGGAAATGTCAAATACTAGGGTGTATACATTTAAGGTGAGAGAGGGAAAGTTTAAAGGATATTGCAAGGCAATTTCTTTTATTCAGAGGGTGGTAGGTGCTTGGAACACAATACCAGGGGTGGGAGTAGAAGCAATTATGAAAACAATGTTCATGAGACATTTAGACAGAAACGCGAACAGGCAGGCAATAAAGAGAGACAGACTATGTGAAAGGATATGGTATCATTGTCAGCACAGGCACAATGGGCCCAAGGTCCTGTTCCTGCTGTATTGTTCTATGCTCGGCAAGTTTCCACCCATAACCAAAAGGCATCAACTATAGCCAGAGTGTTAATACATCATTGGTTGGGGGTGTTGATTTAGCTCAGTCGCTGGATGGTTAGTTTATGAAGCAGTGTGATTCCAGCAGCATGGGTTCAATTCCCCATCACTGGCTGAGGTTACTATGAAAGACTCGTTTTCAACCATACCCCTCACCTGAGATATAGTGGCTCTCAGGTTAAATCACCACACTAATGAGAGAGCAGTCCTATAGTCTGGTAAGACTATAGCAACTCTCATCATTGATTTCAGTTTTCAATGTTGAATTCATAGTGATAGGAAGCGCAATCTTGAGAGCAAGATTATAAAAGAGCTTTGTAAGGTCAATGGCATCGCCAAGAACCACACTAGCCCCAAACATCCAGAGGATATTGGATAGTCTAAATGACTCAGCCATACTCAAAATGACCATCTGCCTGCCTTGCCTCCTAAGAATAAATGAAAATGTACTTTCTGGAGTTGGTTAATGGTTAGAATAGCAGCCTGCAGTTATCCACAGCCTATTCTCCACATGCTGTCTTTTTTGGATAAGACACAGTCCTTTCTAATGAACCATTTTTTTTTATACACTTGTGGGATGTGGGCATCCCTGGCTGGCCATTATTTATTGCCCATCCCTAGCTGCCCTTGAGAAGGTGGTGGTGAGCTGCCTTCTTGAACCACTGCAGCCCTTGTGCTGTATGTAGACCGTCAACGGCCTTAGGAAGGGAATTCCAGGATTTTGACCCAGCAATAGTGAAGGAACCAATATATATTTCCAAGTCAGAATGATAAGTGGCTTGGAGGGAACTTGCAAGTGGTGTTCCCATGTATCTGCTGCCCTTGTCCTTCTAAATGGAAGTGGTTGTGAGTTTGGAAGGTGCTGTCTAAGGATCTTTGAAAAATTTCTACAGTGTGTATTGTAGATATTATACACTGCTGCTACTGAGTATCAGTGGAGGAGGGAGTGCATGCTGTGGATGTGGTATGAATCAAGCAGGCTGCTTAGTACTGGATGGTGTCAAGCTTTTTGGTCATTGTTGGAACCCATGTAGATAAGTGGAGAATATTCCATCTCAATCCTGACTTATGCCTTGTAGAAGATGGTGGACAGAATCTGGTGAATTACTTGCCACAGTATTCCTAGCTTCTGACCTGCTCTTGTAGCCATTGTTTATGGCAAGTACAGTTGAGCTTCTGTCAGTGGCAACCCCCAGGATGTTCATAATGGGTGATTCAGTGATGGTAACACCATTGAATGGCAAGGAGTGATTGTTAAATTGTCCAATATGGAGGTGGTCATTGCCTGGCATTTGTGTAGCCTGGATGTTCCTTGTCAGTTGTCAGTCCAAGCATGGATATTGTCCAGAAATTGTTGCATTTTAACTTGAACTGCTTCAGTACCTGAGGAGTTGCAAATGGTGCTGAAAGTTACACAATCATCGGCAAACATAATTGGGCCCAGGACACCACGTTGAGGAGCCCCAGCAGAGGGGTCCGGAAGCTGAGATGACTGACCTCCAACAATCACAACCATCTTTCTCTGTGCCAGATTTGACTCTAACCAGTGGAGTATTTGCTACCTGATACCAGTTGGTTCCAGTTTTGCTATGGCTCCTTGATGCCATACTCAGTCAAATGCAGCCAAGGACTGTTACTCTCACCTCACCGCTGAAATTCAACTCTTTTATGCATATTTAATCCATGGCTATAATGAGGTCAGGAGCTGAGTGGCCCTGGCAGAACTAAACTGGGCATCACTGAGCAGTTTATTGCAGAGAAGGTGCTGCTTGTTAGCACTGTTGATGACACCTATCACTTTTCCGATGCTTGAAAGTAGACTGATGGGGTGATAATTTGTCCTTTTTTTGTGTACAGAACATACCTGGGCAATGCTCCACATTGCTGGGTAGATGTCAGTTTTGTAGCTGTATGGAAATGGCTGACTAGGAGAGCAGCAAGTTCTGGAGCACAAGTCTTCAGTTCTATTGCTGAAATGTTGTCAGGGGCCATAGCCTTTGCAGTATCCAGTGCCTCAACCTATTTCTTGATATCATATGGAGTAAATTGATTGGGCTGAAGACTGGTATCAGTAATACTGGGGACCAGTGGAGGAAGCAGAGATGGATCATCCACTCGGCATTTCTGGCTGAAGATTGCTGTGAATGCCTCAGTCTTAGCTTTTACACTGAGGTGCTGGGCTCTTCCATCATTGAGAATGGAGATATTTGTGGAGACTTCTCCTCCAGTGAGTTGCTTAATTGTCCATCACCATATATAATTGGATGTGACAAGACTGCAGAGTTTAGATCTGATCTGTTGATTGTGTACTTGCTTGGATTTCTTGGGCTCATTGTACCTTTTGATGGAGATGGTGAGGTTTATGAGTGAACAGCCAGGTATCACACAAGATTAAACTAGAGATGGCATGCAAGACAGCTAAGAAAAACACAAACAGACTGACCTTCCAACTGGCATAAGGGCATTCCTCCAAAACTAGAATATCAAGGGTTGGGATAAGATACAGGATATCTGGGACCCTGAACACCACACCAGCATTAAGCAGCTAGACACAAGCAGCCACTGTTATCTTGCTGAACCAGTGGCTGAAGGACACCCTGGAATATGGTTCTCAGATGGAGCTGATTAATGCCAGGATTCTGGGAATGATACGGAGACAAGCAACTCACTCAGAGATACGTGATGACTCAAGTGAAGCGGAGTCGGATAGCAATCAGTATTCCTGGAGTGAGCTGTCTGTAGTGATTCCAGGACTGCATTTAGTGTGGGGAGGCCTACACCTGCATTGGCAAAATGGTAGAGTGATGATGTGCTAGCGGGGCAGAAACTAAAACATGTGCACTGACCATACGACTCCTGAAGACCTGACTGACATAGACCCCAATGTGGTTGATGTGTCACAGAACCGGAATCCCTTGGAAAGTACCTATACAGATCAGAGATGAAAAGGTTCTTTCGAGCAACTACTAGATACCACTACAACCATGGACCCTGGAGTGGCACATGGCTCGGCAGTTAGGATGTCACACAGCTATCATTGTCTTGAGAACTCTGGATTACAATATTGACATGGCTGTAATGAGTGAGGCATGGTGGGAAGGAGAATGGCATCTTAATGAACAAGACAGTGGATTTACCTTTGTCCAAAAGGGTAAATCTGAAGAAGAATGCCTCACAGTACCAAGGATCCAGGTTTAATTCCAACCTTGGGAAACTGTCTGCATGGGTTTCCTCCAGGTATTCCAGTTTCCTTCCACAGTCCAAAGATGTACAGGTTAGGTGTATTGGCCGTGCTAAATTGGCCATTGTGTCCAGGAGGTGGATTAGTCAGGGGAACACGTGGAGTTACAGGGATAAGATGTGGGACTGGGACTGAGTGGGATGCTCTTTGGAAGGCCTTGTGGACTCGTTGGAATGAATGGCCTCTTTCCATACCGTAGGGATTCTACGATCTGCCCACATTGGTGATGGAAGTAAAGAACGTTACTATTAATGCAGACCCAAACATTCTAGCCATCATGGTGCAAATAAATGTGCTAATCACACAGCTGCTTAGCACACAATCACAGTGTGCTATATGTAGTTGTCACGACAGAAATGTGCAAAGAAACCTCTAGCAGCAGGTGGTGATGGTAAGGAATAGCACCAAGCAGGGCAGCTGAGGCACGTATACCTGGATCTCCTATAACAGGTGGCAATGGCGAGAGAAGATACTGAACTGGAAGCTTGAACAGCCAATCAGAACTACTCTGGAGGAAGGGGTGTCTTTGGGGGAAAGGAGGTCTGATGGGGTCAAGGATCAGATAGACAAAGGATTCCCCCAATCAGATGTAAACCACAGGCTTGATTTCATATAAATAGTGTTTTCCACCTTTAACATTAATTTCTCTTCTTGTTTGTAATGATTTAATGCCAATTGAATAAAGGATCCTCAATCTATGAGTCATCCATGTGTTCAAATCTCATGTCACACATCTACAAATTCTACAAACGCATCTACCGCCAGTTAATGTGGTATAAGGCCTCAAAATTCTCCTTCCATACACCTCGTCAGGTCAACAGTCACACTACGTCTTTGTAAAAATAATAATAAACAGAAAGGATTGTGGTTACCCCTTTAACTGGCCCAATCATATTCTCAGACCCAAATCTAAATACTGAATGCTTTAAACCTGCATTTGAGGTAAAGAACTGTCTCATCAGATTTATATTGTCAAAAGAATGTTTCTTTTGCACTGTGAAGAGAAGTTTAAAGTGAGAACTGAGCAGTATAACTACAGTTCCAGTGCAAGAAAACACTACTTTAAAGAAAAGTTTTCTGAAGAAGGGTCCCGAGCCGAAACGTCAACTTTCCTGTTCTTCTGATGCTGCCTGGCCTGCTGTGCTCCTCCAGCTCCACACGGTGTTATCCCTGACACCAACATCAGCAGTTCTTACTATCTCTTTGAAGAAAAGTTGATCTTATTGAATGACCCCTAAAATAACTTGTATTGGAACTATTTCTTAGGCATCAACATGTCAAAGGAAGTACAGTCTCATTCCAGAAAGCTATTAGAAACATCTAGTAGTGGAAACATGGCTATATAACAACTAAACAGGAATCACAATCACATACAACTTCCTCAGTAAGCTGGTTTGGACAACTGAATAACTGAACACATGCAGCACAGTGTGTACTAACAGAAATTTACCAAAGACATTTCATTATTCTGAAAGACATAAAGTCTCTAAAATAGACAAAACATAACAGATAAATATTCAGAAAGTGTACTTTGTGCACATTTTGTATTTTCTTGAAATTACCACAATGTTCTGACAGTGGAGCTTCACATAAACATGATTAAAAATCTTACCTTCAAGTACTCTGTGACAAAGATTAGGAAAAGTGAGACGACTCTGAAGGTAAGGGTGCAGGGAAGAAAAATGACTGAAGCTGAAGGTCAAGCACAATGTGATCTCAATGAAAAGAAGTGTTAGAAACAGATGTAGTAATCAACTGTTATGCCCTGTTGAGAGATTGTGCAATCTCAACTGGCTGATGAATACATTAATGGATCAGGTGTAAGATATTCAGGCAGATAGAACAAGAATGCAGACGTGGGGGCTTCTGCGGTACAGTGGCAATGTCTCTGCCTCTGAACCAGCAGGCATTGTGTCAATTCCTGTCTGCTCCAAACAGTCGATTAAAGGCAACTACACCAATAACAGATTGTCCAAGCAACACTGTGGCACAGTTTAGTGTCCCTACCTCTGGACCAGCAGGTCCAGGCTCAAATACTACCTGACCTAGAGATGTGTTGGCTGAACTAGCTAATTAAAGTAACTGCAGATAATACAACACCCGCCTTAGGTATATGTCAATGCTTCTGGTTCTTGATTGGCAAGAAATCCTGCATTCAGAAAGATGAGGAAACGTTGGCAACTACGAACAGATTAAATAATTAATTCCAACAAATTTTATACAGAAGCTTTTCATACTGCACCCATCAGGGCAATTGCAAGAAATATCAAAATGACAAGGGAAAACAGTATTTATACTATGAGAAGACAGCATTGGTTGTTTGGCAAACAGTCTGTTTGATAGAGGCATTGCCATGGAGAAAGCACCAGTTAATTGTGACTGACAGTTAAGTTCCAAGCTTTGTTTACATTTTAACCAGCAGATTGACACTGATTTTCAAAGCATTGCTCTGAGAAAAGAATCAGAACCTACTTTATCAAGTTAAAACATGCATAATGTTCTGCAAAGAACAGGACCCCATATATGCAAGTGCCTACACTGTGAGCCCGACAGACAGTATATATTGATTGTCAGTGTCACACTTCGCACACTCAGGATTGTTTAGCAGATGTTTCCCAATCATAGCATCACATTTTCTGTTGGGGATTGTATTGTGTGTGTTGAAAGTAAGGCTGGTTGCGTATAGTCAGGACATTGCTTGTGAACAACTGTGGGTATATTCTGGTATTTTTGATATTATCTGCCAGTCTTTGGGTAGTATGATCTCTCTCGATAGCATCACACTGGCACTGAAATTCACATATCACATTACTCATTGGTGTATTTGACAGAATATCTTTTGGCTTGATGGCAGCATCAGTTAGGGGAAAGAACTCATTTGCTACTGCACTGTAGCAGAGTTTAAAGCGAGCTTCACCTGTTGCCCAAATCTTTGAAATACCTTGTCCTTCAAGGAAATCTGAGGTTGGATATCATGTTTGGTTCCAAAAACAACATTTTATAAATATAACAACACATTTTTGTAAAGTGCACGTGCTCAAAATTTAGCCAAAATGCCAAAAAGCCTGTAATTGACCATAGGAAGTGACATTCAACAGATATTCAAACAAAACATTTATCAGAGCTTATCAAGGACAACATTAGCAATGTCATTTTCTTTTTCGCCAAGTCTCTCAGCCACAAACACTCTCTCATTGTAATTCTTGCACCTAGCCAACAGTGTTACTCTATTCCAAACTTATCTCTTAGCATACAGTAGAAATCTCATCCCTATCCAGTCTCATCCCATTTCCTGAAGGCACTCTTCCCCATCTAAGCTCCTCTTCCCAGTTCATAAATACAGCCTCTCTACCATTAATGAATTTAACAGACACTCACTCCATACTTCAATTACCCACCTCCGTCCTAATTACAAATATATGTTATAAAGATATGTCCATTAATTGCTGCCGCTCAAAGAGATTCAGCACCATCATACTCCTGTGTGGGAATTCTGAATCTTAAAACGTTTCTCATTCACAGTGTATTTTCAGTCACCTGAAGGAGCAGGAGTGGAAAGCAGGTGATGATAGTTGTCCAAGGAAAGGTGCCTGGTGTTGATTTCTACTCTACAAAAACAGACAGGTGAACAATTCCCAAAAATGATTATCCCAGCTTGTGGTTGCCTGGCTTCAACAACTATGTAGTTCTCTATAGTCATATACTGCCAGATTCCTAGGGTATTCCATGTAGAAATCACACTATATCACCTTTAAGTTGTATTTTAATCCCACAGTAACTTTTCTCTCTTTGTAATTCCGTCCACACAGTGTGCACCATTCTCTGATAAAAGTCACCAGCATGCAGAGCAGGGCCAGCTGCGCCTCAGTTTCTGACAAATTACCCTTGAGGCAACCTGTTAAGTGTAAGAACTGGTTCTGATCTTTATTGTTCCACCTTAGTAAAGAACTCAGCTCCCTGGATGCTCAGCAAAGATCAGGAACTCAGAGCGCCAAATTTAAGAGGTCCATTCTGCATAAATATTAAGTTAAGGGTTTGATAACAAATAAATCCTCTCTAGCATTGCATAGTAAGTTACAAGCTCATTAATTTGCAGCTTACTGCATCATCCTACAGCAGATGGACTTTTCAACCAAGTCTTCAGCATAACATTCATGTCGAATGGATTTCTTTGGCTCAACAAAATTCTAGAAATTAGGGTGGAGGTTCGAATATTAAGCAACAGCCAAAATAATATACTAAGCTTTAATTTGCAGGATCTTTCAGTTATCTGAACAATTAAAATGCCCTTGAAGTTTACACTGTCCTGATAGACACAAATTAATCATTTTAAGTCTCATTTCATCATTCTATGAAAAATTACATCAGCTGTAAATGTAGAGTTGGCAAAGTCCTGCAGACTCAATGCACCATACCATCCAATAATAGGAATGTGATAGAATCGCTAAAGTGTTACAGCACATAAGGAGACCATTCAGCCCATTATGCCCATCATGCTCATTAAATGAGCATCACTACCTAGTGCCAATTTCCTGTTTTTCCTCCCTACCCTTGCTTGTTTTGATGACTACTTTAAACCTATGTCCTTTTTTTGGTCCTTTTACGAACAAGAACAGTTTCTCTTATGCATTCTATCTAGCCCATTCATGATTTTGAAAACCTCGATCAGATCTCCTCTCAGCCACCTTCTCTCCAAGGACAATATTCCCGATGTCTTCACTCTATAATTGTAGAATATGGTTTTATCTTCCTGTTACTGATTTCCCACCTCAGTCACTGTCAAGTGGGAGGTGCCAAGGTCCTGGAAGAGGAGAAATAATTAGAAGATAGTCATCCCTGGATCATTCTTATACGCCTCTCATCTGCTAGTTCAGACTGAGATTGGCGGAAGCCTGGGACAAAATAGACCCATTCAATCTCTAGGTTCCATTGATGTGAAGTAGAAACCACCCCCCCCATAAAGAAAAGGAGAAAACAAGGCTGCAGGAGAGATTTGTACATTTATCGAAATGAGAAGTAGCTTGTACACATTCTGCCAAAGCCTAGGGTGAGCCAATTCTTGTGCCAAATAATGTTTTACTGCTTAAACTTTCACTCCTTTCAGTACTTTTAAAGGAAGTGTGTAAAGATCGGGCAGCAAATCAAAACTAGACATTATAAGTGAGGGGATCAACAAGATCCAACTGTCTTACTGCAACACGAAAGAGGTGACAGAGGAGAACTTTACTAGAATCTCTTCTGCTGTAGTTCCCTAAATCAGAATCTTGTCACAAAGCACAAACTGCATCGATTTAAAATCTTATGATAGCAAAGATCCAAAAAAGGACAAAGTATAGAGAGACAAACATTAAACAAATGGGTGCACTTGAAATATAAATACAGGTTTAAGAGTCAAATGGTATTTAAGAATAGATGATTCTTCTCCAATTATCACTTGCTTTGTTATTGCTGAACTCAAGTATTCCTAAAGATGGCTGCTGTTCTGCTGTAGGTGATGCTCAACAATTTGGACATCTTATGTAGATAATGAAACAATGACATCTAAAGCTTACTGCAATTCATTCTTCAATTTCCTTTCCAAAGTCTATTGCTCTTTAAAAACTACTGTGGTACAAAAATGTGCATGCATGTGTGTGCTTCCTCTGAGAGCGAGTGACAGTGAAAGAGAATTGGAACATTGTCCTGGGTTCTGAAGTGAAGATCGGGAAGTTTTGAACATTTTTAACAATGCAAAACTTGTCTCTACCACATTGCCAAACAGACTGTTTTTCTTTTACTTCTATAATTGTCAAGGACTCATAGCTCTGCCAGGGAGAAGGCAGTGGAGGGAGTTAAAAGCATGCATTTAAAAAGCACTTTTCACAATCACCAGACAACTACAGTCAATAAGATAATCACTGATAAACCTATAAAGAATTCAGAAGAAATAACTTGAACCGGAGAGTGTTTACATGTGGAGTTGGCACTGCATGAAGTAGTTGAACTAATTAGACAATAGACAATAGACAATAGGTGCATGAGTGGGCCATTCGGCCCTTCGAGCCAGCACCACCATTCATTACGATCATGGCTGATCATCCACATCAGTATCCTGTTCCTGCCTTATCCCCATAACCCTTGATTCCATTATCTATAAGAGCTCTATCCATCTCTTTCTTGAAAGTATCTAGAGACTTGGCCTCCACTGCCTTCTGGGGCAGAGCATTCCATATATCCACCACTCTGGGTGAAGATGTTTTTCCTCAACTCTGTTCTAAATGGCCTACCCCTTATTTTTAAACTGTGTCTTCTGGTTCCGGACTCACTCATCAGCGGAAACATGCTCCCTGCCTCCAGAGTGTCCAATCCCTTAATAATCTTATACGTCTCAATCAGATCCCCTCTCATCCTTCTAAACTCAAGTGTACACAAGCCCAGTCGCTCCAATCTTTCAACATATGATAGTCCCGCCATTCCAGGAATTAACCTCGTGAATCTACGCTGCACTCCCTCAATAGCAAGAATGTCCTTCCTCAAATTTGGAGACCCACAATACTCCAGGTGTGGTCTCACCAGGGCCCTGTACAGCTGCAGAAGGACCTCTTTGCTCCTATACTCAATTCCTCTTGTTATGAAGGCCAACATGCCATTAGCTTTCTTCACTGCCTGCTGTACCTGCATGCTTGCTTTCATTGACTGATGTTCAAGAACACCTAGATCTCGTTCTACTTCCCCTTTACCTAACTTGACTCCATTTAGGTAGTAATCTGCCTTCCTGTTCTTCACATTTGTCCACATTAAACTGCATCTACCATGCATCCGTCCACTCACCTAGCCTGTCCAAGTCACGCTGTATTCTCATAACATCCTCCTCACATTTCACACTGCCACCCAGCTTAGTGTCATCAGCAAATTTGCTAATATTACTTTTAATGCCTTCATCTATATCATTAATGTATATTGTAAACAGCTGCAGTCCCAGCACCGAACCTTGTGGTACCCCACTGGTCACCACCTGCCATTCCAAAAGGGACCCGTTTATCACTACTCTTTGCTTCCTGTCAGCCAGCCAATTTTCAATCCAAGTCAGTATTTTGCCCCCAATACCATGTGCCCTAATTTTGCTCACTAATCTCCTATGTGGGACTTTATCAAAGGCTTTCTGAAAGTCCAGGTACACTACATCCACTGGCCCTCCCTTGTCCATCTTCATAGTTACATCCTCAAAAAATTCCAGAAGATTAGTCAAGCACGATTTCCCCTTCGTAAATCCATGCTGACTCTGACCTATCCTGTTACTGCTATCCAAATGAGTCGTAATTTCATCTTTTATAATTGACTCCAGCATCTTTCCCACCACTGACGTCAGGCTAACTGGTCTATAGTTCCCTGTTTTCTCTCTCCCTCCTTTCTTGAAAAGTGGGACAACATTAGCCACCCTCCAATCCGCAGGAACTGATCCTGAATCTATAGAACATTGGAAAATGATTACCAATACGTCCACGATTTCTAGAGCCACCTCCTTAAGTACCCTGGGATGCAGACCATCAGGTCCCAGGGACTTATCAGCCTTCAGACCTAACAGTCTGTTCAACACCATTTCCTGCCTAATATAAATTCTCTTCAGTTCATCCATTACTCTAGGTCCTTCAGCCACTATTACATTTGGGAGATTGTTTGTGTCTTCCTTAGTGAAGACAGATCCAAAGTACCTATTCAACTCTTCTGCCATTTCCTTGTTCCCCATAATAAATTCACCCGTTTCTGTCTTCAAGGGCCCAATTTTAGTCTTAACCATTTTATTTCTTTTCACTTACCTAAAAAAGATTTTACTATCCTCCTTTATATTTTTGGCTAGTTTGCCTTCGTACCTAATACCTAATAGTTTAGATCAACTTGGGAAGAAGCTAGGTTAGAACATTAGGGAGAAAAGGATATGCTAAAGGGTTATGTGGAGTCGAATGAGAGTTGGTGTTGAGCCAAAACACCAGCTCAGACAATTTGGGCTGAAAGAATTTAGACCACAGAAACAGGCCTATGTAATTCTTACAAACCCCAATCTAATACCAGCAATTGAGGGTATTACAAAAAGTATATTTTTTAGAAAAAGAAAATATACATGTCAGTAACTGAGCAAAATCTGTAGGAAAGGTAATGGTGTTCCAAGGAACAGGGATGAAGTAACAAGTGTTGGGGAGGACAAAAGCAAAGCTCCACAGTTTGAAACAACACAATAAAGCACAAGAACAGTAGGAAGTTACAGGACAGAAAGTGTTGCCAGAAATAGCAGAGTTACAGTCAATATTTCTTCACCTCTATCTTGCCCTGCCCAAACAATTCAGCCAAACCACAATCCCACAAAACTGGAATTAACTTAGATCTTATGTTATTTTTCAAGGCTACAATTTAGCAGATCTGATTTTCCTGGGTATGTTATAATCAAATCAAATGATAAATTATTCAACAGATATTTAAATATATACAAATGAACAAATGGAGTGAATTACAAATGAACAAGGAGCAGGAATGGACCATTCAGCCCCTCAAGCCTGCTCTGTCATTTAGTTAAATCATGGCCATTCTAAATGTAATCTCAAATCCATATTCCTGTCTAGGCCCAAAAACCTGTCATCCTCTTGCCAAAAAATCTACCCATTTCTGCCATTCAAAAATTCAAAGACTCTGCTTCCAATACCTTTTCAGGAAGAGAGTGCCAAAGACTTGTAACCCTCGATAAGAAACAAATTTGTCCCAGCTGCTTTAAACGGGCAACTCTTATTTTTAAAACAATGATCCTTAGCTCTAGAATCATCAATTAGAGGAAACTTTCTCTCCAGATCTACCTGTTATGATCACTTAGGGTCTTATATGTTTCAACAAAGTCTTACTCTTCTAAACTTCAGCAGATATAAATCTAACCTATCCAACCTATTCTCACAACACAACCCATATATCTGAGGTTTTGATTGGTAAAAGTTCTCTGAACTGCTTCCAACACATTTGCATCCTCCTTAAATAAATTGATCAATATTATACACAGTAACCCAGATGTGGTCTCATCAACGCCCTGTATAAGTGATGGATAACCTATCCACTTTTGAATTCAATTCCCTTCACAATAAATGATAACATTCTTTTAGCTTTCCTAATTACTTGCCGTACCTGCATTTTAGACATTTGCACTTCATTCACTAGGACATTCAAATCCCTCCGCATCTCACAAGCTTCGCAATCTGTCACAATTTAAATAATATGCTTTTTTTTATTCTTCCAAACAAAATTTCAAATATTCTATATTATAGCTGCTAGGCCTTTATCCACTCATTTAGCTTGCCTATATCTTTTTATACCTTCTTATGACCTCTTTGCAACTGAATTACCTCTCTATCTTTACATCATCAGCAATTTAGCAACTACACCTTCCATCACATCAACAAAGCCATTGATATAAATTGTAAATAGTAAGGTGCTCAGATCTGTGTGGCATGTTATTTGAGCCCTCAATTGTGAAGACTGATTCATCCACCATCTCTTAACTTTCTATTATCAATTTTCCAAACTCACTTTCTCTTGGGCCAATGCTCAATTTGTTAATTGTTTTCTTTTAAAATATTTGTAAAAGCTTTTACTATCAGTTTTTAAATTTCTAGCTAACTTTCTCTTGCACTCTAAATTTCCCCTCCTTATTAATTTTTAGTCTTTCTTTTTTTTCTATCCAATCATCTGACCTGCCATCTGTCCTTGCACAATTCTACACTTTTGTTTCAAGTTTGATTGTATCTTTAACTTTCTAGCTAACCAAAGATGATGAGTCCATCCCTTGGAATCTTCTTACCCTTAGGAATGTATCTATCCAATGTATTCCAAAATATACTCCTAAATATCTGCCCCGGTATTTCTATTGACACATCTTTTAACACAATTCAATACAGACAGCTCTGCTTTCATGCCCTCATAAGTCCTGTCATTTAATTTTAAAATATAATCTCAGGCCCGCTCCTCTCTCCCTCTATCTGAATTTAAAATTCAATCATACTATGGTCACTGCTACCCAGGGATGCCTAAAGTACATGATCCTTAATTAATCCTATCATGTTTCACAATACCACGTCCAGTGCAGCCTGTTTCCTGGTTGGGTCCAGAATGTGCTGTTCTAAGAAATTATCATTAACAGTCTCTATATATCCCCCGTGATTATTATCATGTTTTTCTGATAAATTTTCATTATTTCTTCCTTAATGCTCCATTGTACCATGTGTTTCCTAATAAGGTGCCCGAATTGGTGACTTCTTGCTTTTGTCACTTATCTCTATCCAAACCAGCCCCACACCCTAGGTTCCTGGACTTAGGCCATCTCGCTCTATGGTACTAAAACCATAATTAATAAATAGAACCACCATTTTTCTGGTTTCTTATATTTCCTAAGTTTCTTGTATCCCTCAGTATTCAGGTACAAATCCATATCATCTTGCAGCTATGTCTCTGTAACGGATACTCCATTGTATTTATTTATTTTTATTTGAGCACCGACCTCATCTGCTTTGCTTCAAATGTTACATGCCTTCAGATAGAGTCTTTAGTTTTATCCTTTTTTTTAAAAATAACCTTTAACATTATCTATGGAATTTCTCTTTAATTTGTGCTCTGTAACTCTTCCTCTCATGGACTGGTCACCATTTCCAGTACGAATACCATTTTCCTTTGCTTTGTGTCTACACCACAAAAAGTCATAGAGATGTACAGCATGGAAACAGACCCTTCAGTCCAACTGATCCATGCAGACCATATATCGTAAACTGATCTCATCCCACTTTCCAGCATTTGGCCCATATCCCTCTAAACCCTTCGTATTCATGTACCCATCCAGATGCCTTTTAAGTGTTCTAATTGTACCCGCTTTCTTCACCTCATTTGGCAGCTTTGCCCATTCATGCACAACCCTCTGCAAGAAAAAGTTTTCCCTCATGTCCTTTTTAAATTTTTCTCTTCTGACCTCAAACCATGTCCTCTAGTTTTGGACTGACCTACCATGGGGAAAAGACCTTGACCTAAACTATGCTCTTCATGATTTTATAAATCTCTATAGTGTCACCCCTCAGCCTCCGATGCTCCAGGTAAGAAAGTACCAGCGTTTTCAGCCTCTCCCTATAACTCAGATCCTCCAGTCCTGGCAACATTCTTGTAAATCTTTTCTGAACCCTTTCAAGTTTAACAACATCTTTTCCATTGCAGAGAGACCAGAACTGAACACAGTATTCCAAAAGTAGCCTCACTAAAGTCTTGTACAGCCACATGGCATCCCAATTCCTATACTCAATGCTTTGACCAATGAAGGCAAGCATGCCAAATGATTTCTTCACCACCCATTCTACCTATGACTCCACTTCCAAGGAACTTTGCACCTGCACCTCGAGATCTCTTTGTTCAACAACATTCCCCAGGGCCCTACCATTAGCTGTATAAGTCTTGCCCTGGTTTGCCTTACCAAAATGCAATATCTCACATTTATCTAAATTAAAGTCCGCTACACCACTAATTTTGGTGTCATCTGCAAACTTACTCACTAAACCTCCTTTATTCACATCCAAACCATTTATATAATTTATGAAAAACAGACTTCCCAAATTTGATCCCTTTCTCCCACTATTTAGTTTAAAATCCTCTCTTCTTTCCAGTGATGTACTAGAAGAACGCCAGTCCCAGCTCAGTTCAGGTGGAGACCAATGGTATAGATTCCACTTTCCCCTGTACTAGTGTCAGTGCCCCTTGAATGGGAGTACACCTTTCCTACATCAGTGTTTGAGCCATGCATTAATCTTTCTAACATGATTTGCCCCATACAATGTACGCATGTCTCAAATAATAATCCTAAGATATGGCCTTTGAGGTTTGCTTCTTAAATTGATGCCTAAGTCCTCGTACTGAATATGCGGAATCTTTTTGTTCTGCCTACTTTGTTAGTTTTTCATGAAGTCATGCACGTTATACAGTAATTATGGATCAGATGCCACCAAGATATTTTTAAATTGTTATTACTCCATGGGATTTAGTTGAGACTGGAAAAGTCAATATTTGTTGCCCATTCCTAAATCTTCTTGAACTGCATGGCTTGCGAGGGCTTTTTTCAGAAGGCCATTAATAACAGAACATATTACGATTGGAATGGTGTCATGTATCATCCAGACCAAATAGGAATGGCAAATATCTTTCCCAAAAGATCATTAGTGAATCAGACAAGCTTTTACAACGATGATAGCTTCATATTCACCATTACTGAAACTAGCTTTATGTTCCAGATTGACTGATTTAATTTAGAATTTCAATATAAGGCAATCAAGTTGCATTCCGGTATTATAAAAACTACGTAAGTATTCTAGAATGTGATCCGAACTCTCCCGACTCCATAATTCCACTGGCTTATAGTAAAAAAATCTTATGATTGCACACATTTCCATTATAAATTCCCATGTATACATTAAGGTACAATGAAGAAGCCATTACCCCACTGGATGTAATTTATAGGCCACCAAATAGTGGGAAGGGGCTACAGGAGCAAATTACAAAAAAGAATTGCAAGAATCTCCTTCAAGTTGCATGATATAAATATTGACGGTGTTTTGGATCAGCAGGAGCTTGAAGCTCTGTTTACCAAAGAGGTTAGTGACTAAACTTTGAGTTAAATCACAGGTCTCCTGTGGGAGAGGGTAGGGGGACAAGCAGGCAACCTGGGCAGTGGGTGGTTGGGGGTTTGATTGGGGAGTGGAAGCTGCGAGGGGCTAGGGAACAGGTGAGAGAGTCTGGAGTGGATTGGGATCAAGCTGGGGTCAGATGAAGGCCACTTTTGTGATTCCCTCAAGATTAAAAAGCAGAATACATTCCCTAGGCTCCCAGTTGCGGCAGTTGTTGATTTAGCAACAGGCCCATCAAATTTTATTATTGTAATCCAGAGACCCAGGAAATGTGCAGGACAGCACGTGGTTCAGGGGTTAGCACTGCTGCCTCAGACCGTCAGGGACCTGGGTTTGTTACCATCCTCAGGCGACTGTCTATGTGGAGCTTGCACATTCTCCCCACATCTGTGAGGGTTTCTTCCGGTAGCACTGGTTTCCTCCCACAGTCCAAAGATGTTCACGTTGGGTGGATGACCCATGGGAAATTCAGGGTTACAGGGATCAGATCGGGACTGGATGAGGTGCTCTTCAGAGGGTCAGTGTGGACTCAATGGGCCGAACGGCCTGCTTCCACACTCTAGGGATTTCATGGTTCTGTGAAACAAAAACAGTGATATTCGAGGACTTCGATGATATTAATATAGACTGGGCTAGCAACAGAACAAAAGAGTGAAGATAGAAGGAAATATTACCGGATCTAGCGAAGTGGGCAAATGAAATATGCTTCAGTGGGATGTACTTGATGATCATAATACTAGGTTTGAAACAGTTATTTGGAAAAGGACGAAAAAACCAAGTGTAAAAATATTTATTTGGAGGAGTCCTAACTTCAATGAGCTGAAAAGTGATTTTGCCTAGCTAGACTGGAATTAAAATTGGTGAGCAAATGAACAATGGGAGGCTTTCAAAGAGGATATGTTCAGTTAGAAAATGGAGTCATTTGCATGAGGGAGAAAGGAAGTACATCAGAGGCTAGAGTTCCCCGTGTGATGAAAGATATAATGGTTAAAAGGTATGTGTAATGTTCATAAAACAGCAGGGAGCCAAAATGAATATAAATAGGATAGAGGAGGTCTATGAAAAGGAATAAGGACAAAGGAGATATCTTTCTGGAAACAGAAGGAATGGTTTAGTTACTATATGAATACTTGGCATCTTTCTTCACAATAGAAATACCAGGGAAGGCAGTATTGATATTAGATGGGATGAAAACAGATCACAAGTAATTACTTAAAAGATCGGCAGCCCTCAAATTAGAAAAGTCATCTGCTCTGAATGGGATTCATTCAAGGGTGCTGAGAGAAGCAAGTATAAAATTGCAGAGACATTGGCACGCAATACTGCAGGAAACTGAATAATATTATATTTAAAGTACATATGTAAAGGAAGCGACAAAAGGTGCAGATTGAATTGATAGAAAGAAAAGGAGAACAAAATATTTCCATGTACTTGCAACGAGCAGTAACAACCCCAGAACATTTTTCTGCATATTAACTACAGTAACCACATTAATAAAGGAAAGCTTAAAGGTAATCTGCTTTGAGATAATCCATATGAAATCTACTGTCCTACAGCATAGAATTTGTTATCTGCACAGCAACCACAGGGATCTTATTTGAATTCTGTCATTTGCTGGCACGTATTCACACGTCCTGTGTGGGAGTAGGTTTAAGAGTATGCAGCATGTGTTGTGATGGTCCTAAGCAACAAGAACATTAGCTGCAGGCATGAGCAATACAAATGATTAGAAATGAATGTACTTGTTTCTGTATTTCAGAAAGAAAATACCAGAAATTCTGCCCTAGTGTCATCAAAGGCTGCACTGGAATCAAAGGCACAATTGTCCATCAGAAATAGATTGCAAGCTGTTTTTAAACAATCTTTACCTCAATTTTATAATCATTATCACAACTAGGCTAGCACTGAAAGAGTCAATCACTAATAAGCTGATTCTTCTTTGATGGATTCATCTCTCTTATGAAAAATTAAGAAATAACACTTTTGTTTACAAGCCCTGGAGAACTGAAAAGGAAAGTATACAACTGTCATAGAGTGATAGAAACATAGAGATGTACAGCATGGAAACAGACCCTTCGGTCCAACCTGTCTATGCCAACCAGGTATCCTAAATTAAGCTAGTTTCATTTGCCAGCATTTGGCCCATATCTCTCTAAACCTTCCTATTCATATACTCATCCAGCCACCTTTTAAATGTTGTAATTATACCTGCCTCCACCACTTCCTCTGGCAGCTCATTCCATGCATGCGCCAGCCTCTGCATTGCCCCTTAGGTCCCTTTTAAATCTTTCCCCTCTCACCTTAAGGCTATGCCCTCTAGTTTTAGACTCCCCTACCCTGCAGAAAAGATCTTGGCTATTCACCGTATCCATGCCCCTCATGATTTCATAAACTTCTGTAAGGTCACCGCTCAGCCTCTAACGCTCCAGGGAAAATAGCCCCAGCCTATTCAGCTTCTCCCTACAGCTCAAACCCTCCAACCCTGGCAACATCCTTGTAAATCTTGTCTAAACCCTTCCAAGTTTAACAAATCTTTCTTATAACACAGAAACTAGAATTGCACCCAGTATTCCAATAGTGGCTTAACCAATGTCCTGCACAGCCGCAACATAACCTCCCAACGCCTATTATCAATACACTGACCAATAGAGGAAAGTGTACCAAAAGCATTCTTCACTATCCTGTCTACCTGTGACTCCATTTTCAAGGAACTGAGTTCAAGGAACTCATTGGGGTGACTAGATTTTCTACTTTGTTGCCATAATCTCATTGGTCTGGGAACTAGAAAATGCAGGGACCTCACATGTGCATTGCAGTGCAATGTGAATCTGGAGATTGTTTTACAATTTCAAAACTGAACTGTGATTTGGCAGGTCAGACACTGGACTATGTGCAGCAGAGTCCCAACATAAAGCTTTCCTTTCAATAAAATTTATTCGGCTTTGTGGTAAAACCATGGCTAGTTACCCCAATGAGTTCCTTTACTGTAAACTTGTGCAATTTAGTTATTAAATATGGAACAATTCCATCCATTTAAAATGTTTCCCTGCATCACTGAACACAACAGTGGCAGTAATTACCATCTCCAAGCTTCTTCCCTAATCCATCAAGCAGATGTTCAAACATTGGTTTTACCACAAACCCAAATAAATTTTATTTGAAAGGAAAAATTTATGTTGGGACTTTGCTGCACACAGTCCAGTGCCTGACCTGCTAAATCACAGTTAAGTTGAAAAATTGTAAAACAATGTCCAGATTCATATTGCACTGCAACGCACATGTGTGGTGCCTACATTTTCTAGTTCCCAGACCAAAGATTTTATCGGAACAAAGTAGAAAATCTATTTTACTTTCTATTGGAATGTTATGGCTAGTAACCCCAAGGAGTTCTTTGAACTCAGTTCCTTGATAGTAATTACTGTAAACTTGTGCAACTTAGTTATTAGATGTGGAACAATTCCATCCGTTTAAAAAGTTTCCCTGTATCACTGAACACAACAGTGGCAACACCACCTAAAAAAGGTCACTGGAGGTTTGGTGGTTGCTAAGATTGCCGTAATAATTTTGACTAAACCCATATAATACCTTCATATGGAACATCACCTAGAGAGAGGTCTACTTTGCCCACTTTGGATGGGATTTAAGAATCTTTGACATTTTTACAACAAAGATAATTTAACAGCTTAAAGAAAGTTTATTAAATGAGAGCACCCAATAGGATTGATAGTTGAAAGTATAATTTAGTTTAAATACATATGTAGATTCCTATATGTTTTTAATACTGTTAGTTTAACTTCTGTTATGAAAACTGAAGTAAATATATATTTACCGCTTTATATTTTCTATTCCATCAGATCAATTTTCTAGGCTGTGTAGACTTGTGGTTCAGAATGGGTTGTTAGTAATGTGAGAGTTATAACAAAAAGACAGGTAATAGGCTTTAGGTTTAGTCCAGCTATGTTAAACTTTTTGACAAGTTTTGCTTCTTTATGTTCAATTAAGCAGTTTTCCGATAGCTTATGCAGGTGGAGGAGGTCTCAAACCTACATCCTGAAAGATTTTTTATAAGTGAAATCAAATGTTTAACAACAAAATCTAATCTCCTAGATGTATTACTTGTGGTTCTTCATACTAACCTGTGAAGAATAATGTCCTGCTGAACAATTTTTTTTGCACTTAAAAATGAATTATTCTATCTATTTAATTAAATGAATAAATGGAAAGTCAGCATTAAAAATTAAAGTATCAGTTAATTGGAATTAAATAGCAAAATAAGGGTGGCCTTTTAAAGATGAACTTTCAAGTGTCTGGAAACCTTCCAAGCATTCTTGTAGTGCAGTGGTAGTGTCCCTTTCTCTGCGCCAGGATGCTTGGGTTAAAGTCCCACCTGCTCCAGAAGTGTGTAATAACATGTATGTACAGGTTGATCAGCAAATATTCCAAAGCCATTCTAATAAACTTTCTTGCTTTCGCTTCCACGGAATATTAAAACAATTTTCCCTTTGGATAGGTTCCTTTGAGATTTAAAAATGAACTGAAGTTATTGAGCTAGCTTTTACACTTAAAATAAAGATGAGGCTTAAAGGACTCTCATTTAGTTGAATCAAGCAGCAACCTCGAGCAACCACATATGCACAGCAGATGTACAAATTGGGATGATACTTTCCACGATGCCCTGCTCCTCCAAATGTCGCGTGATAACACAATAATTGAATAGCTCACGACTGGAATAAGTAGAATGATACAACATTGCTGCATTTCCCTGTTTAGTGCCCACCTCACACACCAAAAAATGTAGGGGATATCCAGTCCAAAGTACACTTTAATAGCACAGTAAGTTTTGATTACTGGAGGACAACTTCCCTAGCACAAAAAAAAACTTAAAAATATGTAATTTCATTCCTTTGGATTGTAATGTAAATTTTAAAAAGTTAAACATCTTGAAAAAACCTTGCCTTTTATTGTCTGTATTGTCCCAATACAGCCTTACTTTTCTTCTTCATTTTCCTTTCTATACTTGATTTGGCATTGAAGTCTTTTCAAAAAAAAGTCTGTAAAGCACTTTTTATGACCACGAGATATCTCAAAGTGCTTCACAGCCAACAAAGTTCTTCTAAAACACAGCCACTGTTGTAATGTAGGAAATGTGGCCTGCAACATACACACAGCAACATCCCACAAACAACAATGTAATTTTCTTTTTGTCCAGCGTCAATCAGAAAGAAATATTGGCCAGGTCACTGGGAATAACTCCTTATCTCTTCTTTGAATAAGGCCGTAGGAACTTTTACATCCACTTGAGAATCCAAAAGGAGCGTTGGTTTGGTGTCCAAATGAAGAGATGGTAATCCTCACAGTATAGTAATACCACAGTACTGCAGTTAAGAGTTAACCTAGACTTTTGTGCTCAAGTCCTAGAGTTAGATTTGTATCTGAACATTGTAACTCTAACGGGAGAGTGCTACACACTGACCTACAGCTGATATTCTAACTAAAATCTCTTAGTTCAGAATCAGCACTCATTTACAATCCTTCAGTCATTGGTTAAGAAATCACATGCTTGGGTTCCCTGAATGCACAAGCCCAAAATACTCTGTGGCAGGCACAGACCTTTTTGGCTCCATTATTTACAGCAAGTTCCAGTGCAAAACCCAGTGGAAATCTATGACCAAGTGACTGGCACAGTTGCTTCTCCACAAAGAAAATTCTGGCCCACTAATGTCTTAGCATCTATAGTCAACAGAAAAGAAATATAGAGTTGTGATCAGAAATAGATCTGTTGCCAATTTCTTTTGTGTTTCAGTGCGGCATCTCACCTCCATTTCATCTGAAGGTTCTGCCCTAATCCATTCACTACTAACTGAAACATGAATGTTAACTGAGACTGTTACTTGAATATCATTGTCGCACACCCTAACACCATTCTACTTTGCCTCAGAGCCATCGAATGCTGATCATCAGTCCAGCTTCCCGGTGCAACATTGTATTCATTGTCATTATAAAATCATTCCTCACAGTGCTGCATTGTTACTCCAATATATATTATCCATTGTACAGCAGCTGAATACATCACACTTTTCTGCACATCTGTGATCAGTGTCAGTATTAACAGCTTTCATTAGATGTTGGTTATGTTTTCTTAACCTGAATTATCATTTACAGTATTGTGCCAACATATAAACAAGCAAACTGTATTCACCACCTCTTTACCCTAAAGGATGCAATAGAAGTTCAAAGCACAATAAACTTTACATTCTTATTCTTTTTTGAAAATATATTCTCATAGCCTTCAGTTTCTTCTGTTAGAACATGAATACTAACTTCTATACCCATGAACTTAGATTACCAAGGTGACTGCACATCAATAAGGTTTCATTGGCTGTAAAGCATTAGGAAGTACTGAGATGGTGAAATGTGCTATATATAGCTGCAACTCTTCATTTCGCTTTGTGTTGTATTGTATCAATTCCACCACTTGCTCGTTATTCTTCTTCACTGAAGGCCTACTCACCCAAGGAATTAAATAAATTTTAATGCTGAATCTCCTGCCAAAAGCGGAATCAGAGGCCGAGGTAGATACCCAATATCAAATGATCTTGGGATCATACTCATTCTCAGTTTCATGATTTGACCATATGCTGACCCTGAACAATCCCAGCACCATGTGGATAGCTGCATTCAGTCCTAGCCCTCTATTATTTAATGAGAGAGTGAGATAAATTGAATAGCATGCATCACAAATGAAGTGCTGTGTTCTGCATAATATATGCAAATAGATTAGAAAATCACAAGTAACCACATCTGCGCACAACAAAACTGACTATAATTTGCACAAATCTAGACATTGTGAACTATCTGCTTCTACTGGCATTGAATATACTGCAAATGCAACTATCTTTAAGACTTGTGCAACAATTAGCAGTACGCTATATAAACCAAAAGAGTTGGTGCTGAGACATGCAAAAAATCCAAGACATTACACACTGTTAGATCTCAAAACAGTATTTATTACCTCAGAGATGACAGTCCAGAAACAGAAGAGAGATAAGAAAACAAGAAGCTGAGATTTCATGTTGCTTTCAGTTGTTTTCTGCAAAAGATCCATTTACTGCGACTATGTGGTGAAGAACTGAATTATAGCCTAGATAATTACAGGTATTTAGTCCTTATTTTCTGGGCAGCCCAGCAATGTTTGTAAATGAGATCCTTACATACTGCTCCCGCACTAAACCCACGCCCACAAAATCCTGGTGGAATTCATTAGTGAAAACTTCCCCTTTTAACTCCTCGACTACCAACTTGCATTGTTCAATATAGCATAGTATCTACATGGTTGCCTTTTTAAAAACAAGTTTCCTTTTACTTGTACGTATAAAACTTAAGACAAAAATCAGAATTTCTAAAATCAACACATACTTGTCTAAATTGAGTTTTAATATCTTTAAAATATCATTTGAAACCTACAGTTTTTGAAATTACTTAACAGAGAATTTTTGTGGCTCTCTCAATGGCACAGTGCATGAAGTCATCACCCAATTATTACTGAGTGATCCAAACCAGTATTCTGCAGCCACTGCAATTCCATAACTGATCTTGGCATCTCTTGGTTGAGAGTGAGGAGTTCCCATTCTTAATTGCTACCTCATTATAATCCAAGGATCCATTGTAATCCATTTGCTCCAACTGAGGTAGGGTCAGTGAGGGATGTCAGGGGTGAACCTAATTGGGAAAGCATGCCAGAACATCCACACACTTTCTCCTGACCAGGGGCAAGTTGCTTACAACTATCTACGTTGTGACATAAAAATGATTGCCAAAGGACTTGGAATTGTACTCCAGTCAACATCTTCAGAAAAGGCATTGAAAAGGACCAAAGGATTCTGAAGGCAAGGCAAAACCACTTTCTGGGAAGCCTGACAAGACTTAATATCGTACTATCTATGCAATTTTTTCCAATAAAATTCATACTAACAAAATAATTAATTTAATTACAGACATTAAGGTAACTAAAATAAAACCTACAGTCGACGTTTATCATTTTCCCCCACTTCTGGCATTAGACGTAGTTAGGAAGTGATGTATAACAAGTATCAAGAATGGGTACTTAAATTTATGCTGTAACAGCAAAAGTAAACTGAATAAATGTAAGGGACTAAGTACAAAGTGAAATGAAGTGGGCACAAAATTGCTCCCATTAGTAAAATAGTTAGTAACCAATGGTTATGAATTTAAGGTAATTGGGAAAAAGAATCCAAGAGGAGATGAAGATAATTTTGTTTGTTTACCCAATGGGTTATGATGATCCAGAACGCGCAGCTCGAAAATGTTGTGTAAACACATTCAATAGTAACTTTGAACAGGGAATCTGATATACTTCAAAAGAAACATTTGCAGAGGTATGGGGAAACAGTCAGTGTGCTGTAGATATATCCACAATGCTACTGGGGAGGGAATACCAGGATTTTGACCCAACAATGCTGAAGAATCAGCAATATATTTGAAAGTCTGGACAGTAAGTGACTTGGATGGGAACTTGTAAATGGTGATATTCCCACGTATCTTCTGCCCTTGCTCTTCTCAATGGAAGAGGTTGTGGGTTTGGAAAGAGCTATCTAAGGATTTTTGGTGAATTTCTGCAGTGCACCTCGAAGATGGTACACACTGCAGCTACTGATTGTTGGTGGTAGATTGACTGAAAGTTCGTGAATGTGGTACCAATCAAGCAGACCGTCTCGTCCTGGATGATGTCAAGCTTCTTGAGTATTGTTTGAACTACAGCCATTAAGCAAATGGAAAGTATTTCATCATGTGCCTGATTTGTGCCTTGTAGACGGTGGACACATTTTGGGGAGTCAAGAGATGAGTTACTTGCTGCAGGATTCCTAGCTTCTGACCTGCCTTTGTAGCTACCATATTTGTGTGTTTGGTCCAGGTCAGTTCTCGTCAATGGCAACCCCCAGTTATTAGTTCATTCAAATATTGAGATTGGTTTAGGATATGTATGTATGATAGCATCAAAAACGCAGAAGCAACTGCTGTACCCAAAGAGTGGTGAGAATGTGGAACATGATGTCACAGGGGCTGAGATGAAGTAAATAGTGTAAGATACTGGAGGTCCCGCTATTTGAAGGACAAATGAATAGTAAAATAACAAGAAAAAGAAGGGTTTATTTCCCATAAGACTCAACAACTTTTAAGTCCAGACAAATTCTGTAAGTCTTCTTTGTTGCAACAATCAAGAAGTTTTACACCAGCATTTGTTCACTTCATATACAGTACACAAATCAAGCAGCTTTTAAACAATTCTAAACAGTTTTAAACTATTTCATTTTAATTCTTACTTTAGAAAAGTGACTGATTTGGTTTTGGTTCTTCATTTCAGACTTTCTTGTTCCTGTCTTTTTTGTCTGTAGGCCTAAGGGTCCAAATTTTCCAAGCAGGTTCAGGAGTTGTCTATCCTTTAAAGAAAATGCCCAGTGTTGGTTTTTCTTTCATGCAGCTTAGCAGCGTAAGTCTCTGAATAGCATAACACACTGTCATTTACAAACCATGGCACTTTGTCTGAGCAGTGTGGTAGGTGATTATGACATCTAAGAATGTTCAAGACCTTATCAGTGTGCCTGAAAACACCTTGCAGGCAGCTTATTGACAGGGTCTTTTTATGTTCTAGCAGTGAGATGTCATTGTCAAAATTTTCTTCTGAATGCTTGCATTTCCACCAGGTCCTCATTAGAAGTTCTTCAGCAGGACTCACGTAACTGTGTGATTTCATCCTCGCCGGCTTCCTCAAAACCCACATGACATGCCAGTTTCACCAACTTGTTACAAATGGTAGTTGGTTTGAATCCAGCGAATTTGTTCACTGCTCCTGGGAAAGACTTCTTCTACACACAGACCACAATTTTTTTCCTCATGCAGCAAGGATGTTAACAAGATTGATGATTTTCATTTGTTTCCATAACTCTTGGACATATGGCATCCCTTGACTAATAGGACAACTGTAGATTTAGAGTCATTTTTGTCAATTCAGTCTTGATGGATCAAGATGATGATGATTCAAAGATTTATTTTCTTGAGGAAAGTCTGGAAATTCTCAGAAATTGTAGGCTTTAAATGCTGCAATGATGCCCTAGCCCATCAGCCATTCGAGGAGGTGGAAGCACAACACTGCCATTTGGACAGAGGTTCATATTCCAAATCATGAGTGCTGTTATTATTTAAAATAAGAAAAATCTTAAAACTCTAATTTTCCCTGGCTCGATAATTTTTCATCTCATGCAGAAAGTAGTCCATGAATCAGACACAGAAAATCTGTCTCATTATCCACACTTTAATGCATGGAATTCCAGGTAACAGGAAGATAAGATATGACAAATTTTCATCGCACATGGGTTCTCATTCTGTTAAATGAGCAAAGAGTTCAGTCTCTTGTTGCCTTTGCATTGCAGCCTAGCAAATCAGTGAGGCAGTCTTTCAAAGCCTCAAAGTCAGGGCCACTTCGCTCATTGACAAAGACGTAGGTTCTTGGCAGCATTCATTTCCAATGCAGATCCATCTCATTTGCATTGAAGATTTGGCAAGGGTTGTAGCCACTGTCCTCTGCATCATCTACCACAACATCTCTAGGAATTTTTCAGCTGCACCAGTGTCAGCATTCATAGCTTCTCCTTGCATATACACATGCTTAAAGCTGTACCTTGCCTGGAAACAATAAAACCAGCCGTGGCATATATCAAAAGATTCTTGTTTCTCATTGGGGTTTATAATAGAGCGCTCACTCATCATTTTAACGTTTCCATAAAGGCTGATAGCCTTCCGCTGGACAAGGGCAAGGCTGATTTTGGCATGTTTTTCTCGATGACCAATAAGCCTACATTCCATTATCTCTATTGTTTTGCTGCCATATTATCTTTTGCATTGAATGACATGTAGCATGTCTTCTCACTGATCTTGTCACTCTTTTCTAGGGTGGAACAAATGTTTGGTGGCTACAATCCAAGATGGAGTGCGAAATGGACAGCAAGATCACCACTTTTACTTTGCATATCTAATTTCACATCGGATCACATTTTTATTCTGTTGCTTATGTTGAGAAGTTTCAGTGTTTGCACTCGTGATGTATTTTCAATCATTGTTGCATGATTAGACGATTCAATACAATAAAAGTTAAGCAGCAATGTTGAGACAGACATTCACTATGAAAGCTACAAATATTCGTGTCAACAGGGAACACTGCAGGGGATGTTGGATAAGAGTTACGTGATGATGTGACATCACTATGGGAGAGCTGCTGGAAGCACTCAGCAGTATGCCTAAATAATGATGGAAAAACAAAAAAGCTGAATGAATATCAAAAATTTTTTGATTTTTAGATTTCCATTTTGAAAATGCGTGGATAAATTGAATTTTTTTTTTTAGATTTCTATATCAAATTGAAATGTATCAAGGAAATCTGTTTTAAAAAAATTGTCGCATGTTTTTGAACACCATGTGATCGAGCTAGCATGTGACTTTTGCAAAAACATGCTATGGATTTAAATTCAGTTATAATGGTATAAAAGCAAGTTACTTCATTTTTGCCAAAACATTTAAATTAAAACAAAAGTTTTTAAATCTGCTAGAGATTACCCTGAAAGTATTCTCAGTAACATGGAATAAAAACCAAAAGAACTGCAGATGCTGTAAATCAAGAACAAAAACAAAGTGCTGGAAAAGCTCAGCAGGTCAGGCAGCATCTGTGAAGGAGAAAACAGAGTTAACCTTTCGGGTCTGAGGTTCTGAGTTCTGAGGAAGTGTCACCGGACCTGAAACGTTAACTCTGTTTTCTCCTTCAGATGCTGCCAGACCTGCTGAGCTTCTCCAGCAACTTTGTTTTTGTTCTAAGTAACATGGTCCTTTTAAAAAGGCCAAAATACTGGCTGAAGCGTCAGAGCAAAGGAGTTCCATACAAGAACGGCCAAACTTAGCAAAAGTTTCAAGGAAATGACTTTCTCAGACATGAATATGAGAGAGTTCCGCTGTACTATTTAAAGACTTGCTTTATCTAATTATGCAGTATTTTGAATCTTCAATTTAGGCATACAACAGAAGCCTTAAAACTGCAGAATAAAGCACATTTGAAGATGTGACAATAACCCTATTCAGGTAAAATGCACAGCAATTTAAACAATATTGACTATTTTATTTTAAATAGTCATTTGGTTTTACAGAACTTCAGTGTTACAGAAAAAAAAGAGACATTTTCATCAAAGCTTTTTCATCTTGCCCTCATCAGGACAACACAAGAAATACCAAAGGTGAAACCAATACTTACACTGTAAGAGAGGAGAGTGCCAATTGGTTTGTAAGTGAACTCTGATTAGTAGGGCTTTGCCATGGAGAATGCGTTAGTTAATGATAACTGACTGCCAACATTTGTTTAAATTTTAAACTAGGCAGGTTGGTTCTGATCTCACAGGGCAATGCCTTGACCAACAAACCAGACTACAGAGTCCACCTAGTTTGTGCTGTTGAAATAGGTACAGGTATGTGTGTACATGATCGTTCCATCTGCAAAGTGCTTTAGGCATTAATTTATACAGCTTCTGCCAATGACAGCCTACTTGTCAACCCATCATCACTCCCTTGCATATACTGTAAATATTGCTTTCCATTAACTTTAGCATTTTTTGTGAACTGATCCAATGAATGCAAGACAAAAATCTTCAACTGTGCATTCTTCAGCAATTGTCACATTTTATTTCTGTTCACCCAACATATTCTCCTGCAACACGTCTCCAGCTCCCCAACCCTTGGTTTATGTTCATCCTTGATCATTTCCCTTATGTTTCCTGGTTATTTTGAACAAGCTAATGATATTTTCCACAAATTCCAATTTACACGATTAAAGTTCTACTTAGCCATTTTGTATTGCATGTGGGAACTCTTATCTATTTTGGAGGTGACGCTTCAGCAAAACTGAAATCTAACCTTTGGGATTATTTTTTCAATAAATCGAGAATCTAGAAGTCAAAAGATCACACATGCCAGTAGGTTTACATTTGATACATTTCTGAATATCTAACCAGAAAACAATTCCGTATGACAAGTTCTCTGCCTTCAAGCCAAATATATTATTGTACTCTAACAAGATGTCCTTTGTGGTCATCGTGATGGGTAACTGAAAATTTCTCAAGTGCAGTTTAGACTCTAATCAGTAAGTTAACAGTAATCCTCTCTCATCACCATGAATCTGGAGGGAACAAGCTGTAAAAGATATAGATCATTGTTTGTAAGAGTCACCATGATCAGTAGTTGATTAGCCCTTATGTACAGGCTATATCAAAACAACCTACCATTTAGAAAGTGGAGTTTACAGGGAGATCTTGTGAGATGCCATTGAAAATCTAATATCAGGTATATGAATGGGAGAGCAAATATTGAATGGTGGTGAAAGCAAGGAATACCTGTTTAATTTAATAGTGATTATTACTATCAACACTGAAATACTTAAAATTATCAATTCAATTATGTAAATTTAGATGGATGCACAGACTTAATACTCAAAACACTATAGAATTATTATTTTACATAAAGTATTAGAGGACTACAGGAAAACTAAGAAAAGCATTTTTGGGTACTTTCCTGGGAGTTTCCCTTAAACACAATTGGTAAAGCTTGCCAGCAGCACAGTGTATTTGATCAGTTGCTATGCTGTCATCCTTGAGTCACTTGAATTGGAAATGGGCCCTTTTCATAAGGATAAATGATTAATTTGACATATTATGCACATACAGCACATCAGTCCAGCTAATTACTGACCTAATAATCTACTTAAGGGATGGTTTCTCAGGGTCTATGAGCCTGTTCTGCCACCCATCTGTAAGTAGAGTGACCAGTACTGTACACTGTACTCCAGTCATGGTCTGACCAATGCCATGTTAACCTTCTGTGCTTCATGCACAAGGACACCCAGATCTCTCTGCATTTCAGAGCTCTACAATGATTCACCATTTAGAGGTTTTCTTTGTTGCTGCTGAAAAAAAAATGGATAATTTCACATTTCCACATTGTGCCCCGTTTGGTAGTTCTTCATCCACTCAAAATATATCCCTTTGTAAGCTCCTTATACCCTCTTCACAACTCACTATCCTATCTATTTTTGTATCATCAGTAAATTTATCTACCATATCTTCAATCCCTTCATCACAATTTATATATTTGATTTAGGGGAGTTGATTCCCCAGCACTAAACCTTTCACCATTCATGAAATCGTGCCAGGTTGAAAAAGACCTACTTATTTTTACTGTGCTTTCTGTTAGCTAGCACATCTTCTCTCCATTATCAATGTTATCCCCTACACTGAGCTTTTATTGTCCACACTAACCTTTAATGTAGCAGCTTATCAAATGCCTTTGGGGAATTTAAATACATTTACTGGTTCCCCTTTAGCTGCAGCCCAATACTTCTTTAAAGCCCTCTAATAAATTAGTTAACTAAGATTTCCCTTTGACAAGATCATGTTGGTTGTAGCTGATTGCCTTGAAATTATCCAAGTGCCTTGTAATAATGTCTTTAATAAAAGCTTTCATTTTCTGACAGATATTAAGCTAACTGGTCTGTAGTTCCTGCTTTCTGCCTCCCTCCCTTTTTCAATAAATGAGTTACATCAGCAATTTTCCAATCCAAAAGAACATCCCATAAATCTTTTTGGGAAGTTAAAACCATTAACTATTTTACTGGCTGCTACTTTTAAGACCCTAGGAGGAAATCCATCAGTACCCGGAGACTTGGCAACTCGTAGTTCCAACAAATTACTCTGCACCACTTCCTTGGTAATTGTAATTTGAGTTACTTCGTCTTTCAAATCCCAATTTCTAGCTACTTCCGGGATCCTATTTCTATTCTCTCTGGTGAAGACCAATGCAAAATATCTGCTCAATTCATCAGCCATCTATCCTGCATTACTAATTCCTCAGACTCATTTCTGTAGGACAAACACTTTGTTAACTCCTTCATTTTTAAAAATATCTGAAGAAACTTTTCCTATCTTTTTATACTAATTGGTCAAAAACCTGATGATAGAATAGGCTTCAGCCAATTAATAATACTGTGGACAATTAAGAGTGTATCTCAGCTCTTGACCCGAAATTTGGTTTGACCTTCCTGCCTTCAAATCCTCTTTCCAATCCTAGACAGCAAATTTATAGACCTTGTGCTGCTATTCACTTCCACCTTCCCTCTCCCTACCACAAAGAACTCTTCCCAGTGTGCAACAGTGACTGCAGGCCACTTTTCCCTTTATTGACATTAAAGATTTATTTGGGCAACACCCACTCAGCTCCTGGCATAATTGATAAAACAGCTCAATTCTAGAAATTAAGTGTGTCTGCCTTTGATGTCAAGGCAGCATTTGTCAGAATATGGTTTCAAGGAGCTCAGCACAATCACAATCAATTGAAGTCTCCTCACGAGTCATATCTATCAATATTTGTGGTTGCTGGAGTCAATCATCTCAGTATCAGCACACTGCTGTAGAAATTTCTCAAGTGTCTCCGGCCCAATCATCTTCAGCTGCTTCATTGTAAGAAGTCAGAAGTGGGACGTTAACTAGTGATTGAAGGTGGTTTAGTAACATTTTCAACTTCTCCAATACTGAAATACTCCATACAAACAGAGAAAACCTTGGACAACTTCTTTCAGGCTTGGTCTGATGAGTGGCAAGTAACATTTGTGCAATATGTGCCAGGCAATGGCCATTCATGCCCCACTGAACATTCAATGGATTTGGTGTTAAGTAGAGCCATCATCAACATCCTGGGTAGGCCATTGGCTAGAAATAGAACTGAATCAGCCATATAAATACGGTGGTTACATTAGCAGGTCCAGAGGCTAGAGGTTCTGCAGCAACTCACCTCCTTACCAGCCTGTCCACCATCTACAAGACAAGCCAAGAATGTAATAAAATAGGTGGTGTCATCCTGGTGAAGCCACAAAACCAAGTGAATGGTACATCTCAGCCTCCACCAGCAGCCCACCATTCTTCAGCCAATTCGATTCACTGCACATGATATCGAGAAATGGTTGGAGGCACTGCAAAGGCTATGGGCCTTGACAACATTCCAGCAATAGTACAAAGAACAAAGAAAACTTACAGCCCAGGAACAGGCCCTTCGGCCCTCCAAGCCTGTGCCGATCCAAGTCCACTGTCTAAACCTATCGCCCAATTCCTAAGGATCTGTATCCCTCTGCTCCCCACCTACTCATGCATCTGTCCAGACGCACCTTAAATGAATCTACCGTGCCTGCCTCTACTACCTCTGCTGGCAACACGTTCCAGGCACCTACCACCCTCTGTGTAAAGTACTTTCCGCGTGTATCCCCCTTAAACTTTTCTCCTCTCACCTTGAACGCGTGACCTCTCGTTATTGAATCCCTCACCCTGGGAAAAAGCTTATCTCTATCAACCCTGTCTATACCCTTCATGATTTTGAAGACATCAATCAGGTCCCCCCTCAATCTCCTTTTTTCTAATGAAAACAATCCTAACCTACTCAACCTCTCTTCATAGCTAGCACCTTCCATACCAGGCAACATCCTCGTAAACCTTCTGTGTACCCTCTCCAAAGCTTCCACATCCTTTTGGTAATGTGGCGACCAGAACTGTACACAGTATTCTAAATGCGGCCGAACCAAAGTCTTGTACAATTTTAACATGACCTGCCAGCTCTTATACTCAATACCCCGTCCGATGAAGGCAAGCATACCATATGCCTTCTTGACCACTCTATCCACCCGTGCAGCCACCTTCAGGGTACAATGGACCTGAACTCCCAGATCTCTCTGCTCATCAACTTTTCCCAAGGCTCTTCCGTTTACAGTATAGTTCGCTCTAGAATTAGACGTCCCAAAATGCATCACCTCTCACTTGCCCGGATTGAACTCCATCTGCCACTTCTCCGCCCAACTCTCCAGTCTATCTATATTCTCTTGTATTCTTTGACAATCCCCTATGCTTTCTGCTACTCCCCCAATCTTCGTGTCATCTACAAACTTACTGATCAGACCGCTTATGCCCTCTTCCAGATCATTTATGTATATCACAAACAACAGTGGCCCCAGCACTGATCCCTGTGGAACACCACTGGTCACCTTTCACAAGTTCTGGAGCACAAGTCTTCAGAACTTGCCACGCACCTAGCCAAGCTCTTCCGGTACAATTACAACACTGGCATCTGCCAAACAATGTGGAAAATTACACTAGTGTGTCCTGTTCACAAAAAAGCAGGACTAATCCAATGCAGCCAATTACTGTTCCATCTGTCTAATTTTGATTATCAGTATGAAAGGTATCAAGATTGCTATCAAGCAGCACCTGATCAGCAATAACCTGCTCAGCGATGTCCAGTTGGGTTTCTGCTGGGGCCAATCAACTCTACCTCATTACAACCTTTGTTCAAATTGGACAATAAGAGTTGAATTTCAGAGGGGAGTGTGACAGCCCTGACATCATGGTAGTATTTGAAAGAGTGTGGCATCAAGGAACCGTAAGAAGACTGAAACCAACAGTAACTGGGGACAAACTCTCCTCTGGTTGGGATCATACCTGGCACATAGAAAGATGGTTGTGGTTGTTAGACGTCAGTCATCTCAGCTCCAGGACATCTCTGCAGGTGCTCCTTAGGTACCGTCCTAGGCACAACCATCTTCAGCTGCTTCAATGGCCTTCCCTCGGTCAAAAGACCAGAAGTAGAGACGTTCACCGATGATTGCACAATGTTCAGCACCATTCGCAACTCCTCAGATACTGAAGCAGTCCTTGTTCAAATGCAGCGAGATCTGACAATATCCAGACTTGGTTTGACAAGTGGCATTTAATACTTCCACCATACAAATAGCTGGCAATGACCATCTCCATAAGGGACAGTCTAACCACTGGCTCTTGACATTCAATGGTGTTACCATTGCTGAATCGCCCATTAACATCCTTCTGGGGGGGGGTACAACTGACCAGAAACTAGACTCACCATGTGAATAGAGGCTATAAGAACAGGCCAGACACTAAGAATACTGTGCAGAATGACTCATTTCCTGACTCCCTAAAGCCTGTCCATCATCTACAAGGCTGAAAGTTTGGAGATGGAATACTCTCCACTTGCCTTGACTGGGGTAGCTCCAACAACACTTGAGAAGCTTGACATAATCCAAGGAAAAGCAGCCCATTTGATTAGCATTACATCCACAAGCATCCATTCCCTCCACCACCAATGCTCAGTTGCAGCTGTATCGACAAGATGCACTGCAGAAATTCAAGAATTCTTAAACAGCACTTCAAAACTTCCAATTGGAAGGGCAAAGGCAGCAGACACACCACCTCTTAACTAGCTCCCCTTCAAGACACTCACCATCTTGTCTTAGAAACATATCACAGTTCCTTCACTATAACAGTCAAAATCCTGAAATTCCCTCTCCAAAGGGCATTCATTATGGGTCTATCAAAGCACAGGGACCACAGTGGTTCGGGGCAGCAGCTCACGATCACCACCTTCTCAAGGGCAACTAGGAACAGGTAATAAATGCTGGCCAGCCAGCAACGCCCACATCCCACGAGTCAATGAAGAAAATACACTCCATTTGCTTGAATAAGTGCAGCTCCAGCAACATGCCAGATTAAAGACTCACTTGATTGGCACCCCATTAGGCACACATTCCCTGCACACCAACATAACATATAATGGATGTAAAAAGCATTGCAGCAATATGCCATGGTGCAACACACAGCCCCTACTAAACCAATGATCTCTACCACCAAGACAAAGGTAGAACCTCTCTCAATTTGTATATTTCACCCCCACTAATCCCACATTTGTTTTGGAACTTCAATTGCCATTTCTGCACTATTTTGGATCAAACTCTGGACATTTACTTTCTAGTAAATGTATAAAACATATCCACATCAAATGTTTCAGCAGTTCAAGGCAGTGGCTCACCATCACCTTCAAAGCAAAGTACAGATGACCATGACAGCACTGCTCTCATCCCATTAAAGATTAGAAATAAATCTTGCTGTTTTACACAGTTAAATAAAGCAGCATATGATTATAGTACATATTTAAATGGGGTGCAGGAAAAGTTGGTCCCAAATACAACTCTTTGCAGGGTTACGGTAGGACAAGCTGACAAGGTTGTGTAAACTGAAACTTTAGCTTTATAAATAGATGCATACAATATAAAAGAAAGGACATTATGGTAAACCTGTATAAATGTTTTTATTTCAGATATCCAGCAAAATATAATTAGAAATTCAGCTCAAGTCGCTAAGCGGTAAACAAATGTAAAATCAAATGTAAAATTGTTGCCTATCTTGCACAAAGGTTTTAAAAATTACCATTAGTGGCTCTGACAGACATCTCATCAATGTCTCAACATATCATCTATGTTCTAATGGTATCATGCCCAGGTAAGTCAAAGCCACTTGAATGTTCCAAATAAAGTGGGGTTACGACCGGAAATAATTCGAAATAGATACCAAATTATTTTGTCAATGCCTGGTCTAATATTAGACAATTTTTATGAAATCCCTTGAATTAAAATTGCAGTAAATAGAAGAACAATGATCTGACTTGGTTGCAGCAAAAAAAGCTTTGCAGTATAGAAGAAATAAGGCTCCAGAATTGTTCAATGAGTTGATTTACAATTATAGTGTTAATATTTCATTAATTTTCATTATTGATGTGCGCTAAGGAAAATTTAAGTGGAAGTAAATGGAGACAAAATTAGAACAATAAAAATCTCATCTTGGTGGATATAGACAGATCATTTGAAATACATTGAAAAAAATTGAAGAGTTAGAATGCATACAATCTAGCTAACCTAGGAGAAACGTAAATTATATTGGCATGTGTACATTGTACCACATACATTGGTATCACAAATTTGGAAACGTGAATCACCCCTGTGCAGCCAGTAATGATCACAATCACCAGCTCCCCCTAAAAAAAACCATTAACTTCAACCTGCATCACATCCAAAGAAACCCTGATGTGTGGTGGTGAAGTAGAGCCAAGAATCACTCGTGACTTCCTAACTTTTCTGGCATTAACTGATCTGTATTGTGGCCATGAAGGATCAACTCTCTATGTGCAGCAGCAAGAGAAACAGATTAAAATAAATGGGGCATTGTTCCAGATCAGATTGAGAAAATACATGAGAAATGCTAGGAATGTTTTAACCTGGTTGTTAATGCACACACACTTGAAATTAAGAAACAGTGTAAATGCAGAAATAAAAAAAGCACAAGTTCATACAAAGTCAAATTGACCACCAGGAAAAAGCAGCAATACTGTCAAGGAGGGGAACATTATGTGTTAGATTCTGAAAAGTAGAAGGCTGCCCCTGACCCCCACCTGATCCAATATATCAACTTCTCGCAAAGCTCAAAGTCCAATCCTTGAGACCGACAGGCTATTATGACAATCACCATTTACATTTTATTTGAACAAAATAAATCTTGATACATTTACAAGTAACAAGATCTATGATTTGTGTATCTGCTTCATTAGTTCAAAAATCAATAAATGGGAAAACAGTTTTCTTTTTAAGAATTAACTTTTATTGCTTGACCTGTCATCATTAGGACACTCTATAACAAAAGGATTATTTTAGCACATACATCTGATCTTATACAGTCATTGGGAACAATACAAAAAATGGTCCTTGGATAATCTACATATTATCACGCTGTATTCTCACTTTGCAATTTTTTTGTAGGTAAGCTAGCTGAGGATATCTCTGATCCCCACATAAGATAGCTAAGGCAAACTACATTAAACCGTGGTCATTTGTACGTACAGTTCTGATTGCACACAATAGTTAAAGCTTCAACTGCATCAGATTATTCAATAAATTTATCAGCTGCTTTATAATAAAATTATTTAGGTAAATAAAAACCTTAAGAATGTGCAGCAAGCCAAAGACAATCCGCTAGGTGCTAGGGTTGTTGCAGTTGGACTCTAAGAGTTTCAAAATTACTGGAATACGGTGTTAATGTCACTCTTACTGGTAAATCAAAAGTACTGGTAAACTCAATCCTGGAATAACATTCATCTACTTTGTTAATTTTTCCAATTATCAAGATAAAAGAAAAATTAAATATAAAGTAATAGATTTCATCTATGCAACATAGCAGTATATTTGGAAGGACACCTCCAATAAGCAGCTGACTTAATTTTGTCCAGGTTCGGATTATCAAACCAAATTAGGTTAATACATTTCAGCCTTACTCTCAACTCTTAATTCCCAAGCAAGTTTAAGTTGATGAAACAGGAATTAACTCATTAGAAAAGGAATTCCAATCAACATCAGGCATTAAAAGTTACTCACAAAAGTCCAATTTACAGTTTTCTATTTAGCAAAAGCTCAATAAATGTGACTCACTGCCACAACCACAACCAGAAGAATTGGACCTGACATTCATAATGGCTAGAACATGATTACTTGAGGCATTACTCTGATATCAAACAAAAATCACCACCCCCCCCAAAACTATTACTTCAATTGCAGTAAAATGGAACTGGCCCCTGCCAACGTCTACTCAAGTGAAAGTCATCATGCCCTCAACACACAACTAGTCTTCGTTTATACAGATTTTTATGCACCTTATTCACACTACACAGTATCTTAAGGGAAGTGCATGGATAAGCTGCTAAAAACATGCAAGTTACATCTAATTATTTGTACTGCGCACATTGCACAGACAGCTGAAATGACTAACTTTTCATCAGGTTATCTCACTAATAGCAATATTGGTGCCTAATAAATTTGGTATAATTACATAAGGAAATGCAATACCAGCAGAGGAAAATCTATGAACATCCTATGTCCAACCCAACTCCAAGCAATTTAGTTTCAGCTTGCTGTACAATCCAAATAATTATTCTAGTCTAAATCATTGTATATAGAATAATGGATATAATTTCATCTAATTACAGCTGTGTGGAATTTGTAAAATGTGTGAAATGAGCGCATGTAATACAAAGCTGAGAGATACTGAAATGTCATTAAGACTCAGCAATGAGTTTCTAGCTTTCTTGAAAGTCTCAAAATAAAATTGCATGTCATGCCATGCTAAAAAGCTGTTGTAGTACATTTCAGGATGCCAGTCTGTCAGCTAGTTAGGGATGAAACATCCAGTTTTTGGTTTCTGCATTTTACTAGTGTGTCTGGGTGTACACTTGTATAATGTCAGCTGAGCTCTGGTGTTTGCCAATAATGGAACAACAGTGCCAGCTACTGTGAACAGCAAAGAAGTGCAACTATAATTAAACACAAAATAACATGGGTACTAAAGCACTGCACCAACTTAAATGTCAGCCATTAATCTTCATTTAAATAGAAACCACATCGCACCATCCCAGTCTAGCACAGGACAACGACTTAATACCCAAACATGTCCAGTGCTATTAATAAGAACCAAGTAGCAGTGGATAGTTTATAGGCTGGGTCAGGACTGCAGAAGAGTTAGGATGCCATCACCCAACATTGCGCAGCCAGTGCTGGTCAAGTACAAATGCACACAGTACCTGTACCAGTACCTGTGAGAATGGTACTGGTTTGTTACTAAAAAGGAATGTTTACTTTTTTGCTCTTGGAATGAAATTACATCTGGTTAATACATAAAAGGTTAATTTTGCAACCCTTTCACTGGCTCTGTCTCAACAAATTGAAAGCCAATTGTATGTAAAATTAGGGAGAAAAAAATCAATCTACAAATTATGTATTCTGAATTAACTAGTTATCATGGTCACTAGCAGGATCACTTAACAAAAATACAGATTAAAAGGTTACTTGTTAAATATAGGAGTGTCAATATATTACAAACATATTCCCAAAAAAATTTTTTAACCTTATCAACGTATGATTGAGATTGTCTGCAGTCAATGTTTCAAATTATTGCCCTAGCAAATAGCAACAATTGACCGTGTTTGCTGCCCTACTTCAGGAAAGGCAATACATTTAATCTCAAAAACAAGTGATCAGTAAAATCTGTACTTCTACTTTATGCCAGTAAATGTAAAATTACCTGAAGCATACAAAGCCTTTCAACTGAATCAGTTATGTCTTACCTGGTACAGAGCAGGTCAACATATCTAGCTTTGTTAATCCATCCCTACAGAATTCAACACTGCGTATTAATCTCAATTTAGGCTGCAGAAGTTTCTACAGTTTACAGCAATAAAACTCCATCACTGTGCAGCAGGAAGCACATTTCAAGTGTAGCAAGACTATTTTAATTTCCCCATTGGAGATGGAATGGCACAGTGTACCTCTATGCAGTGCTCCTTCACTACTGGCAAAACACACAAGAAAAGCAAACAAGTCAGACCGAGAACTGGTGACTTTCTGGCTGCATGTCAAATATACCCATGAGTATTAGAGAATTTAGCTTCTGTTGTCAGGAAGGGAGGCTAATGAGAAAGGACTGCAGTAGCTCTCAGTGTTAAAAGTGTACAATGATATGGGCTGAGAGCCTAGTATGCCTATTACTGCAAGATTTCTGTAATATATACAAATCTCTACTATTTCCAAGGCCAACATCCATAAGAATACGATATCAAAAGCATCTGAATGCCAAAACAAATGAGATCCTGTTAACCTAAGCATCAGTGAGTGCGTTATAATAATGTTGCTTTTTTAGACATTTGTATTGTATATAAATGAATGTAAATGTACCTTAACCTTTTTGCAAGCAAAGATTTTGCTACAACTGCTGCACAAAGAGAAGCAGGTACCATTAACTATTTGGGAGACTACTAAATTATGTCAGAAATTACTGACAAAAAAAAAAACAAGCTTTAACCTTATGCTTTTGGTAAGAAGGTCTGAACGAAACTGTGTGCAAATGGAGTGATGCAAATAAATTTGGCAAAAATCACAGGCCAAAAGAATCCTCAAAGCATGACCTGAAGCTACTTAAAAAAAACACAATTTCAAATGCTTTTAAAATTGCTTCCAAGAAAAAAGTTAAAATGTAGCTTTTTTTAAAAACTAAGACGTGTGAAGAAAAATCTAACATCTCACTTTAAATGCTTTCACCTTCCCCCCCCACCCCCCATGCACTGTGTTGTCAAGTGCAAATGCGACATAGAAATATTTTAGAGCATGTTTATATTTAACCATTTTGTCTTGGCCATACTAAAATAAACATGTTAGCTTGAGATGTCCCAAAAATAATTTTGAAACTGTCCAGCCTAAAACCCAAGATTTTCCAGGAGTACAATTTTGAGAGATTCAAGGCTCATGAACGCACTACAACATACCTTGAAACAGAGCAAGTTAAAAGGGTTCAAAATCCTCTGCTCATATCGCCAACCTAAAGCTTTATTATCTGGGTATCAATCACACTGTTCAGTTAAAACAGCAAAGTTTTAATCTTTATAAATAAGAACCAATGGGAAGAGTTCTACACACAAGCACCAAACAAAAAAGATCTTAAATGAAGCTGTATTGACTGTGTAGAAAGCTGATGCAGTGTGAGAAAGACGCAAAGCAAATGTGACATTGAATGCTACAAAGGGAATGCTTTCTCTGACGATTAGGAAGCTGTGGGACTGGTGGTGGTCTTGCCACAGGAAGCGGCATTTTAGACAAATGAGGCAGTTCGCTCTGGCAGATGCTGCAGCAGCGGAGGAGAGGATTTCAGACAGACAGCGATACAAAGCTGTTGTACTGCTGGATGTTTCGTTTGAGTATGTCGGAACAAGGACCCAGGACACGTTCAAACCGAGGTCTGTCCAGTTTCACACACTTCAATGGACCACGTGCTACCACAGTGGCAGCACGGGGACGATTCATCAGAAGAGCAATCTCACCTGAGAGATAAAGAAAAAATGATTTCAAATCCATCTTGAAAAACTGATACCACAAACCAAAATGAAGTTCATGCTCTTGATGACCTGGGGGAATTTACCATGCTTTAAGATAACTGAGCTTTTTAGACTAAGTTTGATTCCAATTGTTAGTCATTACACAATCTAAGCTGAAGAAGTCAAACTACAACCACTCAGTATCCTATTGTTAGAATCCTATCTAACAGCAATGCTCTCTTTCATGTTCTAAGCAGCTTTATTGCAAGCAAAAATCCAAACTTCCTAACAACTTCAAACATTTAAAATGCTTACAGTATTAAACCTTAAAGTTTATAAGCTTTGTCAAACTCACCAAAATAATCTGATGGCCCCAATCTTCCAACTTCTACAAACTCTTCGTTTTCTGACCTGCGCTGTAACACAGCTGCTGTACCCTAGAACACAAATTTCAATGTAAAGTACATTTGAAGCATTAACATTGGAGGAACAGGGAAAAAAAGGTGGCTGTAAGAGCTGCTTTTTTAAAAAAAGGTATTTTCATTGTTGGAGCTGATTTCCTTAAATTCTAGGAACAGCAATTACTGTTTCATAAGGTGCTGCACTGTTTGGAACTTAGGAAAAAAAGATCAAAACAACAGCACTTTAGAAAGGTAGAGACACAAAGGCATGACCACATGGGAAGTGAATCAAATGGAGAAATAAACCTGCACAGCTGGCTTCCCCTTCTGTTTGGTTTCAAGTGTCTCTGGACATCGCAGTTTGTCTAAGAAAAATAAACAAACAGCGAAATTCACAGCTGACCTTAGAGAAACCTGTGTGGGGGAGATCACAACAAGGGCGCAGCTAAGTGGCGAGTCTTTAAAAGGCGTAACCTTACTGTTTTTTAAAATTTACAAGTAAGTAGAGTGCATTCTTGTTGGTTTTTATTGAGATCTCTCTCGATTAAACTTTAAAAGATAACAACGGTACTAAAGTTAACAAGGTATAGAGCTGGATGAACACAGCAGGCCAAACAGCAGAGGAGCAGGAAAGCTGACGTTTCGGGCCTAGACCGACTGCTTTCCTGCTCCTCTGATGCTGCTTGGCCTGCTGTGTTCATCCAGCTCTACACCTTGTTATCTCACATTCTCCAGCATCTGCAGTTCCTACTATCTCTGATACTAAAGTTAGCTTGGAACACTGTTTTTAGAGCAGTAAAAGAGTAAGACTATGCTATTTTCTGGGTCTGTAGATTGTTAAGGTGCAAAGGTGGCTTCTAGTAGAGTGATGTGCTCTTCCTGTCAGATGTGGGAGATTAGGGAGAATTTCAATGTTACTGATACTTATGTCTGCAGGAAGCATGTTTGGTTGCAAATCTTATCAGATCACATGGATCAGTTGGAAGCAATGAGGAATTTACAGGAGTTAGGGGTGGGATGGATGTCAGTTGCAGGAAGGGAGAAAAACTGCAGATACAGTCAGGTAAACCTCCAGGAAAGATAAGAGAGGAAGGCAGGTGGTGCAGGAGTCTCCTGTGGCGTTTTTAAATTTGGGATAACATTACGGCTGTACTTAGGGAGGATATTCCCAGGAATACATCCAGGTAAGTTACTTGGGTAGAACTGAGAAATAAAGGAATGATCATCTTATTGGATTGTACTATAGACACCCCGATAGTCAGTACGAAATTGAGAAACAAATTTGTGAGGAGATCTCAGCCACCCATAAGAATAATAGGGTGCTTACGGTAGGGGATTTTAACTTTCCCAGCAGACTGGAATTGCCAGCGTTAAGGGCTTGGATGGAGAGGACTTTGTTAAGTGTGTACGAGAAAATTTTGAGATTCAGTATGTGGTTGTACCTAGAGGTGGTACGAAACTCTACCTATTCTTGGGAAATAAGGCAGGGCAGGTGACTGAGGTATCAGTGGGGAGCACTTTGGGGCCAGTGACCATAATTCCATTAGTTTTAAAATAGTGATGAAAAAGGACAGACCGGTTGAAGTTCTAAATTAGAGGAAGGCCAATTTGGATGATATTTGGCAAGAACATTCAAAAGCTGATAGGGGCAGATGTTTGTAGATAAAGGGACAGCTGGAAAATGGGAAGCCTTCAAAAAATGAAACAATGAGAATCCAAAGACACTATGTTAGGGTGAAGCAAGGCTGCTAGCTGCAAGGAATGCTGGATGACTAGAGAAGTCGAAGTTTTGGTCAAGAATAAGTAGAAAGCATATGTCAGGTACAGACTGCAGAGACCGAGTGAATCTCGTTACGAGTATAAAGACAATAACAGTATACTTAAGAAAGAAATCAGGAGGGCAAAAAGGGGATACGAAGTAGCTTTGGCAATTAGGGTTAAGAAGGTTCCAAAGTGATCCTATAAATTCATTAAGGGCAAAAGGTTAACTAGGGAGATAATAGGGCCCCTTAAAGATCAGCAATGCCACCTATCTCTGGAACTGCAGGAAATGGGGGAGTAACTAAAATGAGTATTTTTGCATCAGTGCTTACTGTGGAAAAGGATACAGAAGATAGACAATGTGGGGAAATAAATAGCAACATCTTGAAAAATGACCATATTACAGATTTGGTGGTCCTGGATGTCTTAAAAATGCATTGAAGTGGTTAAATCCCTGGGACCTGATCAAGTGTACCCAAGAATTCTGGGAAGCTCAGAAGTGATTGCTGGGGCCCTTGAGATATTCGTATCATCAACAGCCAAAGGTGAGGTCCCGGAAGACTGGAGGTTGGTTAATGTGGTGCCACTATTTAAGAAAGGTGGGAGTAAGGACAAGCCAGGGTACTACAGACCAGTAAGCCTGACACTGATGGCAGGCAAGTTGTTGGAGGGAATCCTGGAGGGTAAGGTTTAAATTTATTTAGAAAAGCAAGGACTGATTAGGAATAGTCAACATGGCTTTGGGTGTGGGAAATCATGTCTCACTGACTTGAGTTTTCTAATTAGCAACAAAGAGGATCGATGAGTGCACGTGATCTATACAGACTTCAGTAAGGTGTTCGATGAGGTTTCGTGTGGTAGACTGACTAGCAAGGTTAGGTCACATGGACTACAGGGAGAACTAGCCATTTGGATACAAAACTGACTCGTAGGTAGAAGACAAGGGGTGGTGGTGGAGGTCTGCTTTCAGACTGGAGGCCTGTAAACAGCAATGAGCCACAAGGATTGGTGCTGGGTCCACTGCTTTTTGTCATTTATACAAATGATCTGGATGTGAACACGGGAGGTATGGTAAGTAAGTTTGCAGATGACACCAAAATTGGCAGTGCAGCAGACAGCAAAGCGGGTTACCTCAGAGTACAACGGGACCCTTATCAGATGGGTCAATGAGTGGCAGATGGAGTTTAATTTAGATAAATGTGAGATGCTGCATTTTGGGAAGGCAAATCAGGGCAGGACTTACACAGTTAATGGTAAAGTCCTGAGGAGTGTTGCTGAACAAAGATACCTTGAAGTGCAGGTTCAGGGCTCCTTGAAAGCAGAGTTACAGATAGACAGGATAGTGAAGGCAGCGCTTGGTCTGCTTGCCTTTATTGGTCAGTGCATTGAGTATAAGAGTTGGGAGGTCATGTTGCAGCTGTACAGGACATTGGTTAGGCCACTACTGTAATACTGCATGCAATTCTGGTCTCCCTGCTATAGGAAGCATGTTGCGAAACTTGAAAGGGTTCAGAAAAGATTCACAAGGATGTTGCAGGTTGGTGGATTTGAGCTATAGGGAGAAGGTGAACAGACCAGAACTATTTTCCTTAAGAGTGTCACAGGCTGAGGGGTAACCTTATAGAGGTTTATAAAATCATGAGGGGGCACGGATAGGGTGAATAGACAAGGACATTTCTCCAGAGTGGGGGAGTCCAAAACTAGATGGCATGGTTTAAGGTGAGAGGGGGAAGACTTAAAAGGGACCTGAGGGGCAACTTATTCATATAGAGGGTGGTGCGAGTATGGAATGAGCTGCCAGAGCAAGTGGAAGAGGCAGGTACAATTACAACATTTAAAAGACATCTGGATGGGTATATAAATAGGAAGGTTTTAGAGGGATATGGGCCAAATGGGACTAAATTTATTTAGGATATCTGGTCAGCATAGACAAGTTGGACCAAAGGACCTGTTTCCATGCTGTACAGTTCTATGACTAAAGGTTCTGCATATTCCTACATCTCAAATACTGACATTTGATTTTCAGAACTAGAACAACCCCTAAAGATTTGTTCAAAACGTCTAACAAGTGCATTGTACTCTCATTGTAATGAGAGCAACTAACAAGTGACAACGATCATACTCAGTGGCTCAGTTGGTCACACTTTTGCCTTTTATCCTCAAGCTCCTGGGTTCAAATCCCATTCCAATTAATCTATCGAGTTTTTTGTTGCAGAGGGTTGTTCAGGCTATGTGACGAAGTATATTCAGACATTTTTAGTCAAGGGAATCAATTTAAGGTTTTAGAATAGATTTGTAGCTCAGGTTGTGGATATTGTGGTTGGTTGGCTTGTTGTTCCGCAGATGTTTCATTACCCTGCTGGGTAACATCAGTGCAGCCTCCGATGAAGCACTGTTGTGTTTTCCTGCCTGTTATTTGAGCTCTGCTGTCTGTCGGGCTGGATTACCTCACTGCCGGTTTTCCTTCGCAGTGGAGTATATATGGTGTCGAGCTCTATGTGTTTATTGACAGCTTTCTTAGTGGAGTACAAGGCTTCTAGGAATTCCCGTGCTTGTCTCTGCTTTATTTGTCCCAGGGTCCTGGTGTTGTGCCAATCAAATCAGTGGTCATCTCTATCCACATGAATAGAGATGAGTGAGTATTGGTCACTTTTTTTTGTTGCCAATTGATGTTCATGTGCCCTAATTTCCTTCCTGTCGGTCCGATGTAGTGTTTGTCACAGTCTGCGCAGGGGATCTTGTATAGGACATTACCCACAACGGACAGGACCAGTGGGTCTTTGGTTTGGGTGAGCAGTTGGCGAAGGGTTGATGTGGGTTTGTGTGCTACTCTGATGCCCAGTGGTCGTAGGAGCCTTGTGGTCAGTTCAGATGTGTTCCTGATGTAAGGTAATGTGATGAGTGTGTTGAGGCGTGTAGTATCTTCCTGGTGTCGTTCATGTGAAAGGCATCTTCTGACCCAGTTTTTTGGGTATCTAGAGGATACACATGAACTAATAAACTACACCCTCACCGGAATCAGATTCACCAGAGAAGAACAAACAGCTCGCATTCCTGGACATCATGGTGGAACGGAGGACAAATAGGGAATTTACAGGAAAGCCACACACACTGACCAAGTACTGAATTTCGACAGCAACCAACCTAACACACACAAACGAAGTTGAGAGAGAACATTATTTAAAACGGCAACAACACACTGCAGCAGCACAGAGCTATGCCAAGAAGAAGAGTACCGCTTCCAGGTATTCAAAGACAATGGATACCCAAAAAAAAACTGGGTCAGAAGATGCCTATCACACGAACGACACCAGGAAGATACTACACACCCCAACACACTCATCACACTACCTTACATCAGGAACACATCCAAACTGACCAAAAGGCTCCTATGACCACTGGGCATGAGTAGCACACAAACCCACATCAACCCTTCGCCAACAGCTCACACGAACCAAAGACACACTACCCACTATGGACAGGACCAATGTCATATACAAGATACCCTGCAGAGACTGTGACAAACACTACATTGGACAAACAGGAAGGAAATTAAGCACGAGTACACGAGCATCAATTTGCAACAAAAAAAAATTACCAATACTCACTCATCTCTATCCACGTGAATAAGGAGAACCACCAATTCGATTGGGACAACACCAGGATCCTGGGACAAGTAAAGCAGAGACAAGCACGGGAATTCCCAGAAGCCTGGTACTCCACTAAGAAAGCCATCAATAAACACATAGAACTCGACCCCATATACAGTCCACTGCGAAGGAAAACCAGCAGTGAGGTAATCAAGTCTGACGGACACCAGAGTTCAAATAACAGGCAGGAAGACAACAGCACTTCATCGGAGGCTTCACTGAATATGCTACCCAGCAGGGTAATGAAACATCTGCGGAACAACGAACCAGCTCGGCAAGCCAAACTACCACAACAAGGGAATCAATTATTATGAGGAAAGGACAGAATTGGAGTCGAGGGTTATCAGAACAGCCATGATCTCACTGAAACGGCAGGGAAGACTTGCTGGCTGATAAACCTATGAAGAGAAGTAGAATCCCTATGGTGTGGAAAACAGGCCATTCAGCCCAACAAGTCCGCACTCATAATATAGAGATAGTAGGAACTGCCGATGCTGGAGTTTGAGATAACAAGGTGTGGAGCTGGATGAACACAGCAGGCCATGCATCAGAGGAGCAGGAAAGTTGACATTTTGGGTCTGGACCCTTCTTCAGAAATGGGGGAAGGGAAGGGGGTTCTGGAATAAATAGAGAGGTGGGGAGGCAATGGTAGAAGTTGGATAGAGGAGCAGATAGGTGGAGAGAAGACGGACAGGTCAAGGAGGCTGGTATGAAGCCAGTACAGGTGAGTGTCGGTAGGGAATTGGGATGGGAGTTAGTCAGTGAGGAGGGAGGGGCGGACAGGTGGGAGGGAAGACGAACAGGTCAAGGAGGCGGGGATGAGGCTGGTAGTTAGGAAGTGGGGGTGGGGGTTGGTCAGTGAGGTGAGAGGAGCAGATAGGTGGGAGAAAAGACAGACAGGTCAAGGAGGCAGAGACGAGATGGGCTGGTCTTGGGATGAGGTCGGGTTTGGGGTGATTTTGAAGCTTGTAAAGGCCACATTGAGACCATCGGGCTGCAGGGTTCCCAGGCGGAAAATGAGTCCACACACATACTCTGAAGATCATCCCACCCAGGCTCACCCCCACCCCCCACTACCCTGTAACCCTGCATTTCCCATGGCTAATCCAACTAACTTATATCCCAGGATACTATAGACAATTTAGCAGGCCACGCCACCTAACCTGCACATCTTTGGACTCTGTGGGAGGCAATCGGAATACCCAGAGGAAACCCACTCAGACACAGGGAGAACGTGCAAACTCCACACAGACAGTCGTCCGAGGCTGGAAGTGAACCCAGGTCCCTAGCGCTGTGAGACAGCGGTGCCAATCACTGAACCACCACGCCACCCTTATGTCTTATCGTAATGTTACGTGAAACCATCTTGCAGAACTTGCAGTTCCAGTCGTCACACTATAGGAAGGATGTGAATGTATTGGAAGGAGTGGAAAGGAAATTCACCAGGATTCAGCAATGAAGACAGACTAGATAAACTTGGGTTGTTTTCGTTAGAGCAGAGAAGGTTGAGGGGAACCTGACAGAGGTGTACAAAATTATGAGGGACATGGGCAGAAAACAGCTGTTCCCCGCAGTCGAACGGTCAAGTACAGAGGCACATTAAACAACTAGTCATTCAATAATTCAAGCTCAAATTGGTTATTTTCTAAATTTTAATTATTCATACCTCTAAAATAATGAAAAACTCATCGCCTGGTTCTCCTTGCACGACAATCTTCTGTCCATCTTCAAACTGTACTGGTTCCAGTGCATCAGCCACAGTCAAACGCTCCCATTTATCCAGAGATTCTACAAGGAGAAACTTCTCTTTACATTCTGAAAATTGATTTAAAAGCTTTTTCTCTCATCAGGATCACAATTTTTACAAAATAAATTTTGGATTCAAAACTGAAATTTCTGACATTATGATGTGCCCAATAGAACAATTAAAACTTTCTGGAATTATTGCTTCGCCTTATAATTAGAATGTAGTTGTATGCCCTGGCAAATATTGCTAATTTTCTGTCACTTATAGTTAGCAGAATGCTTCATTTTAGAGTTTGAATTGTCCAAAATGAGCATAAAACAGAAGTCTCACATTCCACGATAGAAGTAGCAAGATAAGTAATCCAATTAAAAATGAGTGCCCGATTGTCCTAAAAACAGTTGAAAAATTGATTATGGCACCTGTTTGAACAGAAACATTTTCAGTGTGGAAGCCAAGAATTCAATCAAATCAAAATCATACCTTTGTCCTACTTGTGTTGCATAAGTATTAACATACACATTGGTTGCCACATTTAACCTGAACACAAGTGGGCTGTGTTACACCCTTAACTGGGTCCCAACCCAAAATGTCAGCTTTCCTGTTTCTCTGATGGTGCCTGACCTGCTGTGTTCCTCCAGCTCCACACTGTGTTATCTGACTCCAGCAACGGCAGTTCTTGCTATCTCTAGCTACACTATTGGCTGTGAAGCACTTTAGGATTTCTTGAATATTGCCAAGGCACTTTAAACAACTTATTTCTTCAAGGTGCTTTAAAATTGCACGTTGGTCAAGACTTTTGTACAGAAAAGAATATATTTCGTGCTTACCCAAAATGGAGACCTTACTAAGGAACTCTTCGTACATCTTTCTCTTTCTTAATGTACTTCCCTATGAAAGGAAACATTTCAGTAAACCAACATGTTAACAAAACTCAACTTTCCAGAAATTTTATTCAGTTAAAATACTTGAAGTTGCAATGTTTCACAAAAATCAGAATTGATATACAGAAAATATTCTTCAAGAACATCTTCATTTTAAAAGGCAAACACAAACAGCTCATTGACACATTTGTGCAAATAACGCTCAAGTTATCAAATAATACTAGATGAAAGCTCAGTCATGAAGTTTTAATTAATATGTATTGTTGGGATAAATTTGTGATATGTTGCTAAAGACTCTTAGCACTGGTATTTATGTGCCAAATATTGACACGTAGCTTTAAGAGCAAGTGGAGTTATAGCTAGGGCACACGTGGCCTTGAGTCTAGCATTATGGGTAAACAGAAGTTGAGGCTTCAATGCTGATGTGCCGAGGTCATTTTGCCAGCCCAGGATTTACAATTAGATATGTGTATTAAAGGTTAAATTATGGGAAAAGCTATTAGCACTTTTCCCACTGATTGGAAGTGCAAATATTTGGCTAGAAGTGTTGACACAGGTGTACACACATGGGCTAAATGTTATAGAGGTTACCTGCAAAGCAGGTATAAAAATAGCGGCGCATCACTTAGGACTATGCACAAGCCAAGAAATAGTGTTCGTCACAGGACACTAGCTTTCAGTAAATTTGCCTCAGCAAAAGTTAGGAGCAGAACACTCACCAGGAGATTAGCATTTGTGTATGACATTACCTGTTGATGGGGATATGTCCCTGGCTGAGGGGTTGCTATAAAAATTCAATAGTGACTAAAGTAAATGTCACAAGTTGACAATTATGATAAAGTTCAAAAATAAGAGATGAGTATTCGAATCCAACATTGGGACTTAAGTAACCTGAGAGAGTAAATAGTCTTTGCTTGACACTCAGTAGTAGGGTGCGTGCAGCTACTGTAGTCTAGACAGTCTGGAAAGTTGTGGGTTGAAAAAGGATTCAAGACTCAGCAGAGCTTAAGCTGCAAAAGGATTTGTATGTGTGTTAGAATTACGTTGACTAGGCTAAAATCTCCAAAGGCATCATGAATCAAAGACCATGTTCATGAATCAAAAGAGCCCCAAAAGTTCTGGGACCCACTTGAAGAACAGACCAGCAATGCGCTACAACATTACAAATGCTAAATAACAATCTTCATTGTTCATAAATCTTATAAATTTGCATTCTAAATTAGTGACTGTCCTTTCTGTAAATAAGGTTATTGTGCAACAAATATCTGTATACTGTAGGATTTAGTACTGAACTCAATTTTTTTCATAGGTAACTTCCGGTTGTGTTGTGCAAATGCAGTCAAGGCCAGTTACAAGAGTGGTCAGTTGTCGTGGTGAGGTCACAATTTAATTACAAACTTCGACTGAAATAGCTAAAGTTGCAGTAATATAGAAAACAGAAAAGGTTGTTTGCAACAACAAACTTGACTTTATCCAGGCTAAGCAGTTGAGAGCTCCAAAACAGATTGTCAAATACCAAAGTCAGAAGGATAGAAATTCTAAGTCTACGTTGGCAAGTATTATAATTAACAAGGTCACAGGGATTTAATATTAAATTGGCATATGTGAATATGATTACCTCTTTAGACAGTAAATGCAACAGACATGCAAGTAAACAGTCTGGATCTCAGTAAAAAGAGAGAAGTAGGAAATATAGTCAAAGTTTGAAAAGTAGCATTTCCTGAATAGCAGGGTGTGAAAAGTGGAAACCACCAGTTGCGAATGGAAAGTTTGAGCCCTATACCACGGCTGAAAACACTTAAAGGACAGCATTCAACTCAACTGGTTCATATAGGCATGCTCCACAAGTCTCCTCCCAGCCCATTTCTATTCCTGTACCACAATTCATGTTTGTCCCTCTTCCTTTGATATTTGTCAGTGCTATTTGGCAGCTCATTCCACAATTTTATCATTCTAGATAAGGAGGTTTCTCCTGAACATACTATTCTTTCTTTCTAAAAAATAATTACAATGACATCTTTTAATTAAGACTTCTAATCTTGGACTGCCTTCAAGAGAAAACATTTTCTCTACATCCAACCTATCAACCCGTTTCATTATCTTTAAGACTTTCATCAGGTCAGCCAAAAGACTTCCTCTTTCCAGTGAGAAGGGCAGATTGCTTAGTCTATCCCGATCCTTTGTTATCATTGTTGTGAATTTTCTTTGCACCCATTCTATGGAGAGACCAGAACTCAGCACATTTTTTCAAAACGTGGCCTAGCCAAGATTAAAACAAGTTAATAGCTAACTTTTCTGCTCTTCAATTCCATTTCCCTAAAAATAACTTTGCAAATATTCTGTCAATAATAAGGGAGCCCAGCACACCAGTGTGAAAAACAAAGCTTAAGCATTTGCAACTGTATACAAAACACACTCTGGGTGGGGATTTCAACGTCCACCACCAAAGGTGGCTCGGCAGCAGCACTACTGATCGAGCTGGTCGGATCCTAAAAGACTTAGTTGCTAGACTGGGTCTGCAGCAGATGGTGAGGGAAGCAACAAGAGGGGAAAAATATAACTGACCTCATCCTTACCAGTCTGCCAGCTGCAGATGCCAGTATCAGGGAGAGTGACCACTGCACAGTCCTTGTGGAGATGACATCTTGCCTTCACATTGAAAATAACCTCAATCATGTTGTGTGGCACTATCACGATGCTAAATGGGACAGACTTCGCACAGATCTAGCAACTCAGGACTGGGCATCCATGACGCGCTATGCGCCATCAACAGCAGAATTGCACTCAGCACAATATGTAACCTCACAGCCTGGCATATCCCTTACTCAACCATTTTCATCATGCCAGATCAACTCTGGTTCAATGGAGAGTGCAGAGGGCATGCCAGGAGCAGCACCAAGCATAGCTGAAAATGAGGTGTCAACCTGGTGAAGTCACCAAGTGGGACTTCTTACGTGCCAAACAACTCAAGCAGCAAGTGACAGAGTTAAGCAATCCCACAGCCAACTGATCAGATCTAAGTTCTGCAGTCCTGTCACATTCAGTTGTGATTGGTGGCAGACGATTAAAAAACTCACTGGGGAGGTGGCTCCACAAATATCCCCATCCTCAAATGGTGGAAGAGCCCAGCACTTCAGCCATCCTCAGCCACAAGTGCCGAGTGGATGATCCATTTTGACTTCCTCCAGTGGTCCTCAGCATTACAGATACCAGTCTTCAGCAAATTCAATTCACTCCACGGGGCATCAAGAAATGGTTGGAGGCACTAAATACTGCAAAGGCCATGGGTCCTTACAACATTCCAGAAGTCTTGTGATCCAGAACTTGCTGCTCCCCGAGCCAAACCGTTCCAGTACACAGTTACAGCACTGGCATCTACCCAACAATGTGGAAAATTGCCCATTTGATTGGCACTGCAACAAGCACCCACACCCTCCACCACAGATGCTCAGGAGCTTCAGTGTGTACGATCTACAAGATGCACTGTAGAAATTCAAAGATCCTCAGACAGCACTTCCAAACCCACAAACACTTCCATCTAAAAGGACAAGGTCAGCAGACACATGGGAACACCACCACCTTCAAGTTCCCATCCAAGCCACTCATCATTCTAACTTGGAAATTTGGTGCCATTCCTTAACTGTCACTGTTGGTCAACTCACAGCAGGTGGACTGGCAGTGGGTCAAAAAGGCAGCTCAACATCACTGTCTCAAGGGGAACTAGGGATGGGACAATACATGCTGCCCAGCCAGCGATGCCCATATCCTGCAAAAAAAAAGTGAATTTAAAAAAACCACCTTAAGCCGGGCGTGCCAAGTGGCTGATCAATCTCAGCTTCTTCCAGACATCACCAGCATTACAGATAACAGTCTTCCACCAATTCAATCTGCTCCACGTGATATCAAGAAATGATTGAATGTACTGGATACTGCAAAGGCTATGTGCCCCGACATTTATACTGAACAGCCTGCCAGCCAATTTGTTCCAGGAAAGCTACAACACTGGCAATACCTGACAATGTGGAAAACTGCTCAGTTTTTGTGTACGTCATGTACACAAAAAAAGGACAAATCTAACTCAGCCATTTACCACTTACTCTCAATCACCAGTAAAGCAACGGAAGTGGTCAATAACAGTGCAATCAAATAGCACAGCAACAATTATCTCACTGTCACCCGGTTTGGGTTCTGCCAAGGTCACTCAACTGTTGAGCTCATGACAGCCTTGGTACAAACATGGACAGGAGAGCTAAATTCCACAAGTGAGGCAAGTGACTGTCCTTAATATCAAGGTCGATTTTGACAGTGTGATCTCAAGGAGCCCTAGCAAAATTGGTGTCAGTGAAAATCAGTGATTCTCTCCATAGTTGTATACAAAAGCTGATGGTTATTATTATTGGAGGGGAGTCATCTCAGCTTCAGGACATCTCTGCAGGAGTTCCTCATAGTAGCTTCCTAGGATCATCAATCTATTTGGAAGGGAGCTCCATGATTCTGACCTAGTGATAGTAAATTATTAGCACTGAAGTTCAAAAAGTCAGAACAGCATCTGACTTGGAAAGAAACTTGCAGGTAGTGGTGTTCCCACATATCTGCTGTCCTGGTTGTCCTGGATGGTACAGGACACAGATTTTGAAGTTGCTGTCAAAGGAGCCTTGCCACGTTGCTGCGATGTTTTGGTAGTACAGTTTGTATGGCTGACCCAGTTCAGTTTCTGGTCAATGGTAACACTCCAGGATTTTGATAGGAGGAGCCAACAATGGCAATACCACTGTATGTCAAGGGGAGATGGTTAAATTCTGTGTGAGATGGCACTTACAGCAAATATTATTTCCCAAGTACGAGCTCAGGCCTGTACGTTTCCATGATGCCATGCTTGCAATAAAGAGCAACTTGATCAAAAACATTTACTCTTACAAGAAAGGGGAGGTAAACATTTGAATCAGAGGAAGATACAAGACCATGGAAAGACAACATTGTACAATTAATTCTGGATTGCTCCAGCTTTGTGGGGAGGTGACAATGTAGTGGCATTGTCATTGGACCAGGAATGTTTTGGAGACCTGGGTTTGAATCACACTACAGCAAAACAGTGGAATCTGAATTTAATTAAAAGCCATCTGGAATGATCCATTGCTGATTGCTGTAAAAACCCATTCAGTTCATTAATATCCTGCAAGGAAGGAAAACTGAAGGCCTTACCTCATTTGGCTCACAGGGGACTCTACAACTACAGCCAACGTGATGGACTCTCAACAGGTCTGTGAACAGGAAGTAAGTCATCCAGACATACCAAAAAGATTCAAAAAGGAATGAAACAGGATAGACCACCTGGCAACAGAAACTCAGCACGTTGACTTTCAACATCATCTTGACCAATATCTGGGGGCTAGTACCAAAGTTAGGAGAGCTATCTCACAGAATGGTCTAGCAACAGTCTGTCAGAGTCATACGCATGGAATCATACCGTGCACACAAATGTCCCACCAGGATAGGCCAAAAAGAGGCGTCATGAAGGTGGTATATAGTCATGGAGTTGCCCTGAGAATCCTCAGGAGTGACCTAGCACTCCATGAAGTCTCATGGCATCAGGGATATAGAAATTTCCTGCAGAATACCAGTTACCACTGGCATACTCTACATGGAATAGATTTTAAACAGATTTTAAACAGATCTAGCAATTCAGTGCAGAGCAGTCACAAAAGGCTTTGGGCCACCAGCAGCAGAGCTCTACTCAAACTCAATCTGGCTTATATGACATTAGGTTGCACTGTACCAACCTTGATTTTATAAGAACAGAAAAAGGGCAAGCCAGGAACAGCTCAAGGCATGCCTAAACATGAGATGTCAACCCTGGCAAAGCTGCAAATCAGCACCACTTGTGTGGCAAACAGCATAAGCAGCAAGTGATAAATAAGGCTAGGTGATTCCACAACCTACAACTCAGATCAAAACCCTGTAGTCCTGCCACATCCAGCCATGAACAGTGGTAGACAATCCATCAACTTATTGGGAGGTGGTAACCAATTCTCAGTGCAAAAAATAAGGTTGAAGTATTTGCAACAATCAATCAGGCTGGGAGGGTGAATAGTTGTTAATGGTGTAATGCCCTTGTAATGGTGTAATGGTGTAATGTCCTTTATCTGTCCAAATGTCTCTCTCTCTCTCTTTTGGGCTCTATCCTATCGTTTACTCCCTACCCCACCCACCTCCCTATTTTCTGCATATAAACTGACATTTTCCCAGCCACCATCAGTTCTCAGGAAGGGTCACCGGACCCGAAATATTAACTCTGTTTTCTCCTCCACAGATGCCGCCAGACCTGCTGAGCTTTTCCAGCGACTTTGTTTTTGTTCCTGATTTACAGCATCCGCAGTTCTTTTGGTTTTTATCTAACCATCACTGTCTGACATTCAATGGCAATACCGTTACTGAATCACTAACAACATCCTGGACATTACCATTGACAAGGAACTGTACTGGATCTGTCATTTAAATACTGTGGCTACAGGAACAAGTCAAAGGCTAGGAATCCTGCAGCAAGTGAATCACCTCCTGACTCCCCAACGTGATGTACAAAGCCCAGATCAGGAGCATGATGGAAAACTCCTGATTTCTATCAATACCATTGATATGTCTAGATGAGTGTAGCCATCCAGGACTAAGCAGTCTGCTTGATTGGCATTTCATTCACAGAAGATTCACTCCCTGCGTCACCAATCTCAGAAGACGTGTAACATCTACAAGGTGCACTGCAGAAATTCACCAAAGCTGCTTTGACTGCAACTTCCAAACCCACAACCACTTCCATCTAGAAAAACAGGGGTAGTAGACACATGGAAATACTGGCACCTGCCAGTTCTTCTCCAAGCCATTTGCTGTCCAGACTTGTATGTACATTGATGTTATTTCAATTTTGCCCGGTCAAAATACTGGAACACACTCCCAAAACCAGATATACTGCAGCAACTCAAGCCAGCAGCTCACCACCAGCTTCTCAAGAGCATTTAGAGATCTTCAACTAATTCTGGCCCAACCAGTGAAGCCCGCTCTAAAGAATAAAATGAAATAAAGTTTCTTTCTTCAATGATATTTTCAATTTGGGATAGATCCAGACCCAAAAAAATCTGCTAAAATATCTACAAGTGCAGTTATTTGTCACCAATTCTGTTGCAACTTTTAAACTCCAGTGAAAAGCATATGTTGACTAGAAAATATCTTAGAAAAAAGAAATTAAATTCAAAAACGTTGATTTGCATTAAGCAAAGCAATATTGTCTGTATTAATCACTGTCTTACCATTAAGATTCTTCTATAACTGTCGCGGTCAATACCCCATAATTTCACGTTCGTCTTTGCTCTGACAGTTGCTGCTCTTGGGGTTCCATAAATCAATGCAAGTTCTCCAAAACTGCCACCTTCCCCAATGCTGGTTACCCATTCATTGTTAACGTAAACCTAAAGCAAACAGATTCAATAACAGTCAGAATCAATACCAGTTTCAACTGTCAATCAACTTCTCATTTATTTAGTTATGGTGTATTGCGAATACAGCAAATGACAGATGAAAATTAAATTGTTAAGATCTATCAGGAATACGGAAATATTTTTGAAGTACTATCCCGGAAATACCACACTTAGTAATTCAACTCACTTCAATAAATTCTCAGAAAAATGACAAATTTCATTAAAAATCTGAACATACAACTTAATAGTTAGTTGAAAAATATTAGAGTCTGCATTCTTATAAAATCGGAGAGGCAGTAAATCGTGTTTCCTTCACAGTTAGAAATTGATTTTCTTCGATAATAGCATGGTACCAAATTTGTGACTACTACTGATATCCCAGAAGCAATATGTTACGAAAGCAATAGAAATAATACTTTAGTAAAAAATTGAACATACACAGCCTTCCTACTTGTATCACACTTCGGTTCAATTGACGAGTGATTCAGTAATTACTGCAAGTCCGCCAAGAAGGGAAGTGCTAAATTTTCGAATTTGCAGGGTGTCACAGTGCCTATCTTGTTTCCTAATCGCTTATATTTTACTCAGCCAGAAAGTCTATTTACCAAACAAAAGGGAAGGAAAACGCCATCAAACTTTCAGTTAACTTGTCTGACACAGTTGATACTTTGAGTGCTGTGTTGCTATCAGCGTTGCACTGGAGTTGTGTTACCGAATGTCTCAAATTCTGCGTATTGACTTTACAAGAAAACAATTTCCAGATTTCTGCATTTGTATACCACCAGTTTGATATAGATGTACAGCTTGATATTAGGTTTACCACACAAGGACATGTTATTACACGAGGGCATGTACACATTGCCATAAAACTTGTATCAAAAATTAAGAATTCCAGCTTGGACCAAGTTTCAAATATTAACAGAAAGCAAGATGCTCCAGTCAAGAAATGAAATAGATGAACCTCTGCATATCTATTTTGAAATTATACAGTGCCAGACTAAAAAATAATTCTGCTGTTTTATACTAATTCATCCAGCAGCCAAACTTACATCCATCTCTCCTTGATCAATGACATAGAAGTTGTCCCCTTCATCACCTATGGGAACAAAAATATAAATCAAAATTTCTGCACAGTACAACAGTCCAATGAAAATGCAGAGGTGTGCAAGTATTTTTAAAAACACTTCCTCTCTGCCCTGAAAAACAATACTTACACTCAACACTGCCCCCACCTCACCATCCCCTCCCCAAGAACTAATCTAATTCAAAGACTTTCAAATCTCCTCCATTAAATAACAGTTTGATTGCAAACTCCAAAAACCAACATACTAGTGGATTCCTGGCTCTCAACTCATTTCATTCAGTGAGCAAAAACTTAAATATCTTCTTCATCTCTTCTACATACGCATCTTGTCTCTCAAGATGCTCACTTGTTTCTAAGCAAACTAGTGTGAAACAGTGAAGGCCATATAATCTACGCCTGTTCCAGCTCTTTAAAAGAGCTATCAAACAATCCTACACTCATGCTCTTTTCTCAAGCCCTGAAAATTTAAATTTGAAAGGTGTTACTGCATTTGCTGCTTCCAGCCTTTCAGGCAGTGCATCCCAGAGTTTAGCAATTCATTCTGTATTTTATTTTAGCCAACTAAATTTGTTTCCAATACTCTCCACTGGAAACAGCTCATTACTTACTCTACTACGTTCATTGGAAGATTTAAACATCTCTATCACACTTCCCTTTATCCTTTCTTGCTCCAGGGAGAACAATGCATTGCTCCACTTATGAAATATTTCATCCTTATTACCATTCTAATACACCTCTTCTCCACCATCTCTTAAAACCTTGAGCGACCCTTCAAGGATGTCACCTAATGTCAAAATCCTCCCCTATAGGGGCATCTAACGTGCAGTCCTAAGACCATAAGACATAGGAGTGGAAGTAAGGCCATTCGGCCCATCGAGTCCACTCCGCCATTTGATCATGGCTGATGGGCATTTCAACTCCACTGACCCGCACTCTCCCCGTAGCCCTTGATTCCTTGCGAGATCAAGAATTTATCAATCTCTGCCTTGAAGACATTCAACGTCCCGGCCTCCACTGCGCTCCGTGGCAATGAATTCCACAGGCCCACCACTCTCTGGCTGAAGAAATGTCTCCTCATTTCCGTTCTAAATTGACCCCCTCTAATTCTAAGGCTGTGCCCACGGGTCCTAGTATCCCCACCTAACGGAAACAACTTCCCAGCGTCCACCCTTTCTAAGCCAGTCCTACCTTAACTTAATTCATTTGAACAAATCAGCTCCCAAAATAGCTGTATTTCTCCTTCCCAATGGTTGTCTGTTGCATACCAAAATAATCTTTTGCACATGAATCCAAAGGAAGGTGCAAGTTGAATCCAAAATTGGCTCAGAAGAACAAAAGCGTTAGTGTTTTTGCATGGACATTTCCAATGCAGTTCTGCATAGTGCATTTCTAGACCTTTTGATGTTCATGGCATATATCAATGATTTGGACTTCAAAGGGAGGTGGAACTGCATGCTAGACAAGAAAAATGTGACTACTTTAGAGAGGCACAGCTGCTTAGACTGAAGAATTTTATTTAGGAGAAAAGACTGAACAAGTGGGGTTTTTTTGGAGCGGAAGACAGAGATATTGAATTGAAGTACATTAAATGCAAAGGGCTGAGGTAGAGTAGATAGAAAGGTGTTATTTCCCGTGGTTGAGGGATCCACCTCTAAAGCTTTGTCACCTGATTAAGAGGTAGGAGATTCAGATAGGACTCGAGGTGAAAGCCTCACTACCACATAGGTGACAGAATGTCAGACTTTTTGCCAGAAAAAAGTGGTAGGATAAATCTTCAAAAATCAAGCTGGTGAATATATTCATAAGTGTTATAATTTACAACTGGGATGAGTACAAAGACTACTTATCAGAGGGTCAAATGTGCTCCCTGTAAATTTCCATGTTTCAATCCAGTTCACGCTTGCTGGTTAGTGACCAAGTAGAATAATGTTATTTTCCCTCAAATGCACTTTTCCTCCTTATGATACACAACTGCTATATTGCACTTTACCAAAAATGTTGTATTTTGAACAAACATGTACAAGACAAAAGTGCTGCAGATAATCATGATGGCACCAAGACAGGGACAGACACGGAAGCAAAACTGAGCTATTGTATCAATCTACAGAACTTAGGACAAAGAAAACATTGTAAAAGGTAAATGGAGGGGGAAAAAAAAAAAAAAAACGCCTTTAAAACAGTAGGTGTCTTTGGCATAAACCTAAAAATATTTATTTTGACACTACCCATCTCTGCATTAATGCTACTTGAAGTAAAAGCAAATGCAAAGGATGAACTACATTGTTAATGACGATCCTTTAAATGCAGACATAATCTACTTGTAAGTAGTAAAAGGGAGTAGACATTTACCTTGTTGAATGACAGTTTCACCAGCAATGTAAGTGACTGGAAACATTGCATCAAAAATATCACTATAAGAAATAAAAATTCAAGTGAAAATCTGCTTAACTGAATTATTTTAATAAACATAGCACGGGCAGAGGTAGCTGGCAGGCTAAATTCCTTATGAACTGCTAGATAAAGGTCTGTCAAAATAAAACTCACCACATTTTCATTCCATTGGCATTCATTCCTACCAGAACAATATAGTATATTAAGCTCTGGAGCACTGTTTCCTCTAAACTGCAGTCACAAAGCTGGCAACAGCCCAGAAATTCTCTCAGACCATTCAAAAGCCACCCTCTAAGATGATGTGTTCCCAAAGCTGCGACAAAATATTAAAGGCTAGTATGTATTTTAAGAGTATGTTGTGTGAAAGAAAACAAACATTGCTCAGTATCCCCATAAACCATAATTCTGTGCTTTCATGATTTTGAAGCAGTTCTTGTGCCCTAAATACTAATGAGATAGGACAGAGGAGAGAATTTTGTGACGATCAAATATGCAACTCAGGTACCTAGATATCAAAAAGACTGTAAAAATGAGAAACCTCAGCCAACTAAACTAACCAATTTGCCAAATAGTATTCAAAATTGTGGGTCTTCAAAGATCAAGCAAAACAAATTACTACAGTTGTCCCTGGTCAGGAGTCAACTTATCCTGATATGCTTGAGGGTAGGAAACTATTGAATGCATTCTTGACCTCAAATTGTTTCCTTCATTGTTAAAATTCAAAAATCTCCCTAAATACAAGGCTGCATTTATATAGAACCTTTCCTTTTCTCCCCAAGCACATTGCAAAGCATTTTACAAGGAATTATTTCTAAAGCATTATGTTGGGTGGATTTGGAAATCAATTTACAAGTAGGTTCTATAAAGGTTCAGTTGAATCAATGTTCAATTAATCTGAGTTGCAAGATTTAGCGGAAAAAAGAAACTTGACTAGACCACCTATCCTACTTCAAACAAAGGTTTTCACATCTTGTACACCGACCTGACCAGGCAGAAGGGGCTTTAGTTTAACATCACAGACATTACTCAATTGTGTATTGCACTGAAGGACTAATTATACAGCGAGATCTAAAGTGGAACTTGAATGCACAGACTTATAATTCCGTAGTGAGTCTAACCAAATCAACCAAAGTTGATCAAACAAAAATCAGTTGCATTGCAAAAAATAGCAATTTTTTTTTTGCAATTTGTTAGAACCTCAAATCCAAACCACCTTACCTTCTTTCATTGTCATCCAAATGCGAGAACAGCACATTCTTTTCAATGGCCTTGGCCAGAGCTGCCATAGTCTTGTAATCCTTAGGAATTACCTATGCAGTGATTTTAAAAATGTTTTTAATAGATAACTGGTAGAGTTCCCATTTTGGAAAATTACACTGGTTACATGATAGTTCAAGTTTCCAGTATAATGCCAGCGCACTTTAACAAATTTAAAATCTTCAATTAATCCATGCAATCAAACATTAAAAGCGCACATCTGTAGTTTTTCCTCTTCCAATTAATAATATGCTTTTAAGAATGCTAAACACTAAATAAGCATCCATTTATCAAAAATTTTAAAATGCTGAGCACGATACTGAAAAACTACACAACCATTTAATTGCAAAACTAGTAGACACTAGTTAATTTCTTGGCAAAGAGCTTTTTAAACAAAAATTTTTTAAATGTACATTCTAATGCGAAGAAAATGATTACACAATAATTTGAAATTTTCCTGAACGAGTCAAATCTTGCAATTTCAACAATGTGCGTAGATTGTTTTGTTGTTGATCAGACAAGTTAAATTCTAATCTAACAGGAAAATGCCCAGGTGGCTTTGTCACAACTCACTCATATTACCTTTGATCTTTCATATCAGATGGGCAGTCTGTCCAGATTACATTGATATTATTAGCATAAACTGTACTTTTGTCTTGCAATTAAATGGTATAGCTGAGAATGAGTTTTACTATGTGGCCTGTGAAACCCACGTATAACTTAGTAAGCTAGTATACAACCTGAAGTAACTGTGCACCAAAGAGGTGCCTACACAATACAAGTGAATTATCTGTTTAAAAAAAAATTATATTAAGCATCCTATATCTGAAGAGGATATGTTTCTACCTTTCTCACATAAGACGCAGCATCTTCTTCCGTGTAAACCTCAGCACTAATAGCCCCGCGCCGCCGTCGGCCCTTCACCACTGGGTTCATGGGCGGAGGTGGAGAAATTTCATCCTCACGTGAGTCAGATCGAGAACCTGATTTCTGTTGATTGTGCATCTGTTTTGCCTCGTCCTTTTTGCCAAAAAAAATACAAGAAATGTTATCTTCACTTGAAATCAGAGGCATAACAGGCTGAATGGCTTCTCCCAGCACAGTGGGTGCCACTCTATGATAACAGAACAAGAAGTATTCCAAACAAAAATCACAGCTTGTACCAAACCCTTGGCCAGTTATTTTTCTTCCACAGGCTCACCAGTCTTTGGGTGAAGAAATGTCTCATCTCCATCCAAAATGGTCCACCCTGAATCCTCTGACTGTGACTCCTGATTCTGGACACACCCATCAATGGGAACATCCTCCCTGCATGGTCCTGTTAGAATTTTATAAGTCTCTATGAGAACCCTCCTCATTCGTCTGAACAGCAGCAAAAACAATCCTAACCTAGTCAATCGGTCCAGTCATCCCTGGGATCAGCCTGGTAAATTTTCACTGCACTCCCTCAAGAGCAAAAGCATCCTTTCTCAGAAAAGGAAACTAGAAGTGCACATAATATTCTAGGCCTGATCTCACCAAGGGGAGATCCAACACCACATCACTGCTCCTGCACTCTAAACCTCTCGCAATGAAGGCCAACATACCGTTTTCCTGCTCCTATGATGCTGCTTGACCTGCTGTGTTCATCCAGCCCCATGCTTGTTATCCCCAACATACCATTTGCCTTCTTTACCGCCTGCCACACCAGCATGCTCACCCCAGCGATTGGTGCACAAGGTCACCCAGGTCCCGCTGCACACTCCCCTCTCCCAACTTACAATCACTCAGGTAGTAATCTGACTACTTTTTGTTTCCCAAGTAAATAACCTCAGTTATCCAAATTATACTGATTTGCCATTGGATTTTCCCATCCACCCAACTTGTCCAGATCATGCTGAAGGATCTCTGTATCCTCAAAGTTCATCCTCCCACCCAACTTGGTATCATCCGCAAACACAGATGTTACATTTTGATCCCTCATCTAAATCATTAGTATATATTGTGAATAGCTGGGCTCCCAGCACTGATCCCACTGACACTCAACAAGTTACTGCCTGCCAATCCGAAAAGGACCCATTAATTCCTACTCTTTGTTTCCTCTCTGCCAACCAGTTTTTTATCCATTTCAATACACTTCCCCCAATCCCATGCGCTTTAATCTTGCACAACAATCCCTTATGCAGGACTTTCTCAAACACTTTCTGTAAATCCAAATATATCACATCAACTGGCTTCCCTGGTCATCTCTACTAGATACAACTTCATAGAATTCCAACAGATTTGTCAAGCATGATTTCCCCCTTCAAAAATCCATGCTGACTGTCTGATCCTGCCACTGCTTTCTAAATTTTCTGTTATAAAGTCCTTGATAATGGATGAGTATTTTCCCCACTACTGATGTTAGGCTTACCAGATCTATAATTACCTATTTTTTCTATACCTCCCTTTTTGAATATTAGAGTGACATGAGCTACCCTCCAATCTGCAGGGACAGTTCCAGAGCCTACAGCACCTTGTAAGATGACCATCCATTATTTCTAAAGCAACTTCCTTAAATACTCCGAGACGCAGATTATTAGGCCCTGGGGATTTATCCACCTTCAACCCCAATTTCCACAGCACCATTTCTTTACTAATATTGATCTCCCTCAATTCTTCTCTCTCACTATATATTGCGTTCCCCAACATTTCTGGTATCTGATTTGTGTCCTCTTTTGGGAAGGCACAACCAATGTATTCAGTTGCTCAGCCATTTCTTTGTCCCCTAATATACATTCCCGCAATTGTCTATAGGGGACCTACATTTGTCTTCACCAATCTTTCTCTTCACGTACCTACAGAAACCCTCAGTGTCAGTCTTCATGTTCCCTGCAAGTTTACTTTCATACTGTGTTTTCCCCTTCTTAATTAATCCCTTGGTCCTTCTTTGCTGAATTCTAAACTGCTCCCAATCCTCAGACATTTTTCTTGGCCAATCTGTATGCTTCTTCCCTGGATGAGATACTCTCTCTAATTTCCTTTGTAAGCCATGCTTTGGTCCTCTTGCCCATTTTGTTTGTATGCCAGATGGAAATAAACAGTTGTTGCAGCTCTGCCATGTTCCTCGAATGCTTGCCGTTGCCTATTTCAAGGAACTGTACACAATAGTTTACAAATGATAACGCAAATACTTTCAAGAGGCATAATAGGGGATCCTTCCCTATATTATCTTATGTGCAGTGCAAAATAAAAATCACTGGAAAGGCAAAACAATGATTTCTGCAAACTAGGACTCAGCATCTTTCTGCAAAGATACCTGGATAGCATATGATTCTTTTACCATTACCTTGAAAAAGACCACACCTTTTACCTCTAAATTGATAGTCCGGTTTAAAAGGAATTCTGGCTTGCACTCATGCATCACAGCCATATAAATGAACCACGTGACCTAAAATACTGGCAAGTATTTTAATGTAACTTTAAGCAACTCCTGTTAAATGCTCTGATTTTAATTGACAGTACTAAGACAATTTGCCATACCAATGAGTAGTAACACCTAGTGTTTGTTGCAAGGTCATGAAATACCCAAGTTGATACACTGTATCTAACCCACCACGCAAGTATACAGGTATTGCTCCTATAACCTGATAGTTACGTTCCTGCGTGACCTCGTACTTTACAAAAATCGCATTATAGGGAAATCACTATACCTATACAGCAGAAATTTCACGTTATCCAAACAGCATCCACTATTCAATCACATTAACAAAACACGTTATAGCAAAAATACCTGTTCAAAATCTTATCTAATTTAATATCGCGTACTTCCTGCATATGGCAGAAAGCCCCTGTGCACATTAATCTTATTTCCCAAATATTTTTTTCATCCAGGCATTATAGGGCAGCATCTACAATTGTAAATCTATAATTCAAATTTTGCATACATATATCTTGTATAATGGCTCAGTCTTTATACTGCTGACCTCAAAACTACCCATAAGGACTTAACAGTTTTATAGCATTATTTAAAATGCATTATAGCATGAATAACAACATTATTATTCACCAAAAGTGAACGGAAGCTTCCAAAAACAATCACATTGAAACATATCACACAACCAATTAAATTAACAATATTCACAAACAAACCAGTTAAAATCAAATTATAATTGACTCAATTATTTCACAGAAAAAATAAAGAATTGGAACATATACATGACTAAGGTAGAAGGTGAAATAGCAAACTAAATCAAATTTTTAAGAATAGTAGAAATTTTACTCAAAAGGCAGAGAACATGTACCCAGTCAGTTTACCTGACTGATTCCTGGATAGCAGGACTGGATCAGTTAAGGCTATAATCACTGCAGTTTAGAAGAATGAGGGGAAATCGCAAACCTGTAAAATTCTGGAAGGTCTAGGCCATTTAGGACTGGAATGGGGAGAAATGTCTTCTCCCAGCATGCAGTGAGCCCATGGAATTCTCTACCATAAAAAGTGGCCTAGGCAAAAACAATGAATGTTTTCAAGGAGGAGTTAGATATAGTTCTTAAGGCTAAAGTGATTGAAGGATATGGGGGGGTGAAAAAAAGCATGAACACGATACTAAGCAGGATCAGCCAACATCAATACTCAATGACACAACAGGCTAGAAGGACTATGTGGCCTATTCAGTTTCCTATTTTTGATGTCTCTAAGTTTGTTTTTCTTTCAGGGCTGAAGACACTTCTGTAGTAGGTAGATCCTTGTGACAAAAGAAACACAAAACACCTCATTTGAGGAGTTCAATATTGTAATTAAAACAAAGAACTGGGGATGCCGAAGATCTGAAACAAAAACAAATTGCTGGAGGAGATCTGCAGATCTAACAGCATCTGTGGAGAGACAGCATAGTTAACTTTGAGTCTAATGACCTCTTTAGAACTGCAGAATATTTTAATTGTTTGCTTACAATAAGATTCTGCTGCATCTAAAATTTTGGGCATAAAATTTACAGCCTGCTCAAAACCAGTGTGCAAGTTCAGGAAATCTTTGGATTTAATCTTATGAATGGGGCAAGGTACTACAAACATATGAACAAGAAACCAGATTCAGCCACTTAGTTCTTTGAGCCTCCTCCACTATTCAATCAGATGACTCATCTGACTTTAACCTCAACCCTACTTTCCAGCATATCCCCAATAATCGTTCACCCCATGGTAATTAGGAATCTGCCACTACCTTCAAAATATTTAAAAATTCTGCATCCACTGCCTTTCAAAGAAGGGATTCCAAGGACTCGATCCTCAATTTTTTTCCTCATCTGCATCTTAAATGCCCCTCCCTCTCATTTTTAAATTGAGACCCATTATAGATTCTCTATCAAGTGGAAACAACTTTTCACATCCACATGGTCAAGTACCCTCAGGATCATATGTTTCAATTAAGTCACCTGACTTCTAAACTTCAGAAGGTAAAGGCCTAACCTGTCCGGCTTTTTCTCACAAGGAAATCCGCTCATTCCAGATATTAGTCTCAAACGTTCTCTGAACTACTTCTCATACATTAACATCCTTCTGTAAGTAGAGCAACCAGAACTGTACACTGTGCTCCAGACATGGTCTGACCAATGCCATTTTTAACTGAAGCATAACCTCCCTACTCTTGCAATCAATTTCCCCCTCACAAACCCAACATTCTACTAGGAGATAGCAAGAACTGCAGATGCTGGAGTCGACATCCACAATATGGAGGTGGAGGAACACAGCAGGTCAGCCAGCAGCAGAGGAGTAGGAAGTCGACGTTTCAGGTCAAGACCCTTCTTCAGCACTGTACTGAGAAAGGAGATGTGGCCGTAGTACTGGGATTGTTTAAGTATGTGGTCGGAGAGCATCAGGGCAGAGATTACCAGAGATTTGCAGTGGGAGAGAGATTTACTGAGGTCTTTCCAGAGGGAGGAGGACAACTTCAAGATGGGCATCCTTGGAAGAGGCTTTGCAGCAGGTCATAAGTCACTAGCAGATAGAGAGAACTGCAGATGCTGGAGCCAGAAACAACACAGTGTGGAGCTGGAGGAACACAGCAGGTCAGGTAGCAAAGGAGTAAGAAAGTCGATGTTTCAGGTCAGGACCCTTCAGAAGGTTCCGACCCAAAATGTCGACTTTTCAACTCCAATGATGCTGCCTAACATTCTATTACCTTTCATGATTACTTGCTATATCTGCACACTAAGCTACTGCGATTCATGCACTAAGACACTCTGATCTCTCTGCATCCTCTTACCATTTAGATATTATCTCGCTTTTTATTCTGTGCCGAAATGGGTAGTTTCACACTTTCCCACACCTGTACTCTATTTTCCAGATCTTTGTCCATTCACCTAAGCATCCACATCCCTTTATAGGGTCCTTATATCATCTTCACAACTAACTTTCTACCAGTGTCATCTGCAATTTAGCTATCATTCCAACAACCACTTCATCCAAATAATTTATACAAAATTGTGAAAGATTGAGGCCCCAACAGTAAATCCTGTGGCACTCCATGCACAACATCCTGCCAGCCTTAAGACAACCCATTTGTTCCTACTCTCTGCTTCCTATTAGCCAGTCATGTTAGCCAAGCCGTGGCAACACATTACCTCCAACACCATGAGGTTTCATTTTCTGCAATAACGTTTGATGTGACATCTTATGAAACGCCTTTTGGTACTTCACATACAATACATTGGCTCCCCTTTATCTTCAATCCAGGTTTCTTCTGCAAAGAACTCCAATAAATTAAAGATAACAAGGTGTACAGCTGGATGAACACAGCAGACCAAGCAGCGTCAGAGGAGCAGGAAGGTTGACATTTCAGGCCTAGACCCTTCTTCAGAAAACTAAATCTCCAATAAATTAAACATGATTTCCTTTTGACAAGACCATGTTGGCTCTGGCTTATCACATTGACCTTATCCAGTGCCCTGTTATAGCATCTTTAGTAAAAACCTAACATTTTCCCTAGGATAGCTGCTCAGTGAACTGGCCTGTAATTTTCTGCTTTCTGCCTACTTCTCTTTTTGAATAAAGGTGTTACATGAGCTTTTTTTCCCAATCTAAAGGAACGTTCCATGAATCTTGAATTTTAGAAAATCAAAACCATCGTAACTACTTCACTTCTTTTGATACCCTAAGATGAGAACCATCAGGACCCAGGGACTTGTCAATTCAGTTAGAATTTATTCAGTAATGTTTCCTTAGTAATTATAAATTTTCTTGAGTTCCTTCTGTCATTTCTGGCATGCTAGTACCCTCTTTGGTGAAGACTGACACAGATGATGCAGAATCAAGGAAAATAAAAACAAACAGGATCTCTGGCATGTCAACCTTTTTCTCTGAAAGTTTGCATTACATAATTGCCGGTCATATTTTCAGGAAACTTCAAGCGTTTCTTGTTTCAATTGCAGAGAATGAACGTAAACATTTAATAGTTCGGACTTCCCCGAAGATGAATGTCAATCATTTTAGGTAATATTTTACTAAACAATATTTCCCCTGATTAGGGATTGTGATGCAGAAAAAGAGAAAAACACATTTTTGATACAGAATTCTCTTTTGTTTAAAAAGACATTAGTCACACCATCTTTCTAAGTACACAACAAACTCCAGGTTACCCCAGATTCTAGGATTTGTTTCTCAATTATGTAAAAGCAGGTTTTCCCTAGCACACTCAATAAGCATTAACGGAGTGTTATTGATTTTTTTTTTCATTTCTGCTTATAATAGACAAACCTACCACCTGATGAGAAACATCTGAATAGATGTTACAAACTCACTCAAAACCCTTTGCAAACCCTTCTCTTCCATGAAGTTTAGGAGCCCACCTTTCCTGGTAGCATCATTGAAAAGCCACCAAATTGTAACACCGAATTGCCGGAACTGTATCAGAAATGAATAGTAATTTATACACCTCACTTTTAAAGACCCAACTCAAGTTTTTGACACATGCAAGATTAAATGAGGTGATCAAAGTGTTGCCTAATTTCACTACTATACTGAAAGATCTGGCTCTAATTTTTAGATTCCCTAACCAGAAATAATTATTTTCTCCATCAGTTCACCTTTATATCTTGAAACATCCACTAAATCACTCCACAAACTTAACTGCAGGGAATAGAATCTGAGTTTTGGTAATCGTTCCTTGGAATTTACTCAGCTTTACCTCCTACAAAGCATGTAAATTCACATTTCGGGATGCCATGATTCCAGAGTTCTATATATTAGGTTCATAGAGAATCACAGAATCCCTAGTGTGGAAGACCATTTGGCCCATAGAGTCCACACTGACCCTCTAGAGTATCACACCCTGATCCACCCCCTATCCTATCCCTATAACCCTGCATTTCCCATGGCTAATCCAGCTAGCCTGCACATCCCTGGTCACCATGGGCAATTTACCATGGCCATTCCACCTAAACCTGCACATCTTTGGACTGTGTGAGGAAACCCACTCAGACACGGGGAGAATGTGCAAAGTCCACACAGACAGTCGCTCAAGTATGGAATTGAACCAGGGTCCTTAGCACTGTGAAGAAGCAGTTCTAACTGCAGAGCCATCATGCCATTTAACACTATCACACAAACTGAATTAGCTCACAGACTGCTTGTTAAGAAAATAGGAGAATGGAAAAGGAACATGTTTTGGAATCAACCAATTTTTGTGAAGCAACTTACCGTCAAGCTACATACCCTTAGTGACATTTTAGTTCAGTATGTTTTACATTTGAAAGAAGTTTACATTTCCCTATACTATAAAAACTACCTTTTAACAAATAGTTTACACTGAAAAGCAGAAATGTTAAATCTATATTGCAAGAAACAAGTTAGTAGGGGGATTGACACATTTTTCCCTGTATTGACCATTATTTGGTGCTCAGATTTATCTCTGACCATCTAATTTTAGGCGTCAGCATTGACATTCTTCCTAACCATATGGCTACAGTCAAATTCCTGTGCAATACTTGCATTTATACAGCACTTTACAAACGGGAGGACATTAAAAGCAATTTGATATGTACTGTTTTTAAGACAAGTAGTGTTATGAGGAACTCTTGTACTTATATTAGTCCGCAGCTATTAGATAAACCACTCAATTTGGTGACATTTGCTTTCTTTGAATAGAGAAATGAAAATTTTTACACATAGATGACACCAGTCCTTTATTTAATAGCTCATGCAAATTCAACATCAGACTAACATGATGGATCTGACTTCAGTAACTCAATGTCATAAGCAAACCTTCCACAAGTGACACCAGGCAGAATGAATTACAGGTACAACAGCATAATGGGTTATGTTGCTGCACAAATAATCCAGAGACTGAACTATTGCTTCAGAGACAAAATATTAAATTCCAACACCAGTTGGGGAATTTAAACTCAGTTCATTAAAAAAACTGGTAGAAACACAGTCACGGTAACCAAGTAACTGGGAGATTATTGTGGAAAAACCACTAACATTCTTTCGGCAAAGTCCTATTCTGTTCTGGCTTACTTGTAGCTCAAAACGACAGCAATGTATTTCATTCTTAAATTACTCTTGTGAACTAGCAACCACCACATCAATACACAACAATAAAGCCAGGCAGACCAAGCAGACATCAGAATCTTCTGAATTTGACTGACTGTACAAAATCCAACACACTAACAGCAAAAACCAGTGCAAAAATTAGGAGATCTGTCACACAGACTAGTCAAACAGTCACACTCAAAAATATTTTTCTCAGCCAGAATCCATCTCCATCCCTCGAAATGCCTGGATCCACCAGTGCTTTACACCCAACTAAGGTGATGGTGTAATTGTATACTCAAAAAAGGTAGACCTGAAAGTGCTGATTGACTTCAGACCCTATGAGGTACCATGGCAACAGGCCAAAAATGGGCACAGAAACCTACTGATAACCTAATACCCATGCTCAGCTGGCAAATTAACACTTCAAGTTAAAGTTCACCTGGACGAAACAGGAGGGTAAGAAGGGGACAGAACATTCACGATGAGGAACTGCAATATCCAGAATCTCAAGTGGTTCAGTAATACTACCTACTGAGCAAGCTAGTTGGATTCTGAAAAATACGGCTACCAGACCAGACAGATCTAGAGCAGGTGAAGAGAACACCAAGGGGGAAAAACAATTACCCTCACCAACGTGCTTGTCACAGATGCATCTATTACCATATTCATAGGAGTCATCACTAATCTTTATAGAGACAGTCGTCATTTCTTCATAATGGGGATACCTGCATTTTGTACTGCACGACCATGCTAAATGGGATGGATTCAGAACAGGTCTTGCAGCTCAAAATCAAGCATAATACAGGCACGCTGGTCCATCAGCAGCAGCATCTTAAACATTCACTGACCCCAGAATCACTGCTGAATTGTGGCTGTTACAACTTGCCAAGGGCTCTTTGACATCTGGTCTCTGGAATCCCACCCCCGCCACCTCAGTATTGAGAAGTTGGAATTTTCTTATGTAGGAAAACTCTGAGCTTTTCCTACAAGTTTAAAAAGGAGCAAGGCTCCTGTAAGTTGAGACCATTTTGTTCCCATAAACAATAATGATTCAATTGAAAGAAGTCAGACCACAGAAATTTACAGAAGAGAAGGCCTTTCATTTCAACATGGCCATGTTGACTGAGGAAAAGCTATTCAGCCAAATCCCAGTTTTCAGCTCTTGGTTGATAGCTGAATTGATTATGGCACATCAACTGCATGTCCGAATACTTTTTTAAAAATGTCATGAGATTCTGCCTCTCCCACCACAGAGAGTTCAGGCCCTATCAACCTACAGGCAGAAATTCAATTCCCTTGTAAGTCTCCTATCATTTTTTGGAAAGGTATATACTGACCTCACTGTTAAGGCAAACAGACCGTTCTCATCCACTATCTTGACCCCATAAACTTTTATACATAACTAATTAACCCCTCAGCTTCTCTATTCCAAAGAAAATCTCAGCCTATACAACCCTTCACCTTCACTAAAACTCAGCAACATTCCCAACTCTTCTCAGTATTTTCTTCAGGGCAAGCACATCCATCCTTATAGGTTGTATGCTGTATTCTAGTTGTGGCCAAGTATCCAGACATTACTGGCAATAAATTGTTGCTCTTGTATCCTACAACTCAGCTAAATGAAGAAAAATAACCAGAATATGTACCTGACCAATCACCTCCAAAAAAAGAGGAGGACAGGTAAAGTTCCTCTCTCTGCACTTTTCAATGTTCTACCATTTAACATTTTCTCCCTTACCCTCATTAATTGATATGTTCCTATAATCTTTTTTCCTCCCAATTAGATCAACATTTTTTTCGATCTGCAAACTTCTTAATCATATCTCCTACATACTTTTCTAAATTATTGAGATATATCACCAGATGTAAAGAACCCAATACTGAGCCCTGCAGAATGCCTTCCAATCCAAATCACTTTGTGCCTTGCCACTACTCCAGATAAAATTCAGATAGGCTAAACTAATTCCACCACTCATCAATTCCCCCCTAATTCTACTGTCAAAGTCAAATCAAATTAGACACCATCTTCCTCGAACAATTCCACATTAATCAGGCATGGCCAATCTATGCCACCTTAAGCGTTGATTTATACAAATCCACAGACCTTTTCCCAATATATTTCCTATCAAAAAGGTTACATTGACTGGACTGTGGCTATCCAGATTATCCCTCTTAATAACAGCAGATTACCAGTCCTCCAGTACCACCTCTACAGCCAGTAATATAAGCAGCATGTATTAAACAGGACTAAGCGATTCCACAATCAACAGGTCATATCTATGCCCTGCAGTGCTACACATCCAGTTAAAAACTGGCAGAGGACAATTTAGCAGATTGCGAGGAGAGGGAAGCTCCACAAAAATCCCTCAACAATTGAGCATATTAGTGCAATAGACAAAGCTGAAGAACTTATATCCATCTTCAGAGCTGAGGATGATACATCTCAGCCTCCTTGAGGTTCCCAACATCACAGATACCAGCCTTCAACTAGATTCACTCTACATGATAAAGAAATGACTGAAGATATCAGATACCATAAAGGCCCTGCCATAATTCCAGTATTCATACTGCTATGTGGTCCAGAACTGACTACACCCCTAGCCAAGCTGTTCCAGTACAATTACAACACTGGCATGTGCCCAGCAGCATGGAAAGTTGCCCAAATGTGTGTTGTGCACAAAAATCAGGACAAAAACCCAGCCAATTACCACTTCAATCTACCTCAAGCATCAGTAACATGATAGAAGGAGTTGTTAACAATGCTTTCAAGCAATACTTGCAAAGGAATGACTTGCTCATAAGCCTGGAATAACCCAAACTCAGGGTGAAATCAGCATTTGACCTCACTAGAGGTTTTCTCATTTCTGAAGAAGTGTCCTGACCCGAAACGTCAGCTTTCCTGCTCCTCAGATGCTGCCTGGCCTGCTGTGTTCCTCCAGCTCCACACTGTTATCTCAGAGTCCAGCATCAGCAGTTTTTACTATCTCCGCCTTGGTCCAAACATGGACATAAGCTAAACTTCAGCTGAGGTGAGTATAACAAGGCAGCATTGACTAACTATGGCAACATGAAGCCTTGCAAAATGGGAGTCACACCTAGCACAACGGAAGATGGGCACGGTTGTCGAAAATCAGCCACCTCAGCCCCACATCACCACAGTAGTTCCTCAGAGTAGTATCCTAATCTCAATCATTTCATCTACTTCAGTGACCTTCACTCCATAACGTCATAAATATTGGTGCTTGATTGCACAATGTTCAGCACCATTCACAAAGTAAAGCAGTCTGTATCCATATGCAGCAGGACATGGACAAAATTAAGGCTTAGGCTGATAAAAAAAAACTAACATTTGTGCCACACAAGCCTCAGGTAATGACCAACTCAAATATGATGCCTCTTCATGTTCAGAATTCCCACTGAGGGTCAAAACTGGCCAAAAATGGAACAGAAATAGTCTTTATAAATAACGTGGCTACAAGAATCAGTCAAGAGTTTCGGAACCCCGCAGTAACTCATGATCTATCTCCCCTAAGCCTGACCACTATTGATAAGGCTCAAATCAGGACATTTGGTATAAAGAGGCCCACTTGACTGGCATCCAAATTCATTAGTGATACAGTTGTAGGATTCTACAATTGAGCGGCTAGCTAGGCCATTTCAGAGGGAAGTTAAGAGTCAACCGCACTGCTTTGGGCCTGGAGTCACATGTAGGCCAGACCAGGCAAAGATGGCAGTTTAACTTCCCTCAAAGACATCACGGTGACAAATAGTTTCACGGTCATTAGTAGATTCTTAATTCCAGGCTTTTTCTTTTGAAGAATTCAAATTCCATGCCATTATCTGCCATCAAATTATCTGCCATGGCAGCATTTGAACCGTAGATCACAGATCATTAGGGGAGTTTTTGGATTAATACCACTAGACCACAGCCTCTCTCCTTTATCAACTATAAGATGTAACTCACCAAGTGTCCTCCACAGCACAATCCAAACCAGAGACCACTACCACCTTGGAGGTCTGGGACAGCAGATTAATGCAAGTTTCCTTCCTAGGCACACACCATATGGGCTTGAAACTATATTATCATTCACTCCTTTATTCTTACTGGGTCAAAATACTAGAACTTGTAATAGCACTGTGGGTGCCCCTACTGTGAATGGACTACAATGGTTCAAGAAGGCAGTTCATCACGACTTTCTAAAAAGAGTATTTATAGATGGCCAATAAGCATTAAACTAGCCAATGACACCCACATTCTATGAGCACAATAAAAAAAAACACCTATACTTAGGATCTGTCTTCCAACTAGCAATGGATGTCAGGCACAAGTTACTCCTCTGCAACAACTTATTTTGCAAACTTCCAGTTCAGTGTCATTCTGAAGTAATTCAGTTTTTAAAATGTTCACCTTGGCTTATCTTCCCCAGTCTCTCAAACCTTTAGGTCCCGTCAAAATCTCACTATTTTAAAAAAAATCAAAATATGCCAAAAATAAATATTTTTTGCTGGTAAAAATAAAAAAAAGTTTCCCTCTTGACTCAGTTCAATTCTTGAGAAATCAGCTTCATTGCCCCTTTTGCTACAATCATGTCCTTTGGAGGTATAGTGTTCAAAGATGATCAGGATATACTAAGCCAACCTCAGTAATACGTTATGGTGCCCTTAACACTGAACCATACTTCCGGTTGGTGCTGCTGGCTGCATACCAAAAATGGGAATTTCTGAAGATTCCCCAATGATTTTGTTCAATTATTGAACTGAATGTTTATTCCTTTAGAATTCCCCAAAATTTTAAATCTGAATTTTAAATAATTTTAAATTATTTTGTAATGCTAACTTTGTTAATCAGTTCTAATAACTCCCAGTGTTTTTTGACAAATTTGACCTAGTTTGTAATCAGCCAACTTATCTGCAAACAAACTGTTCTTAAAAGAAAAACAACTAGTCAGAATTAGCACTGTTTTTAATTAGATTTATAAACAAATCATTGCCAATTTAAATCAACCTTCATCCATCCATCAAGTGACATCTAGTACAAACGTAAAACAGGTAAATGACTAAGCAATGTTAAAACTAATGTAATGTAATCAGAACTTTTGCTAAAAGCAGCTCAATATTCTATACACAACAATCACGCTACACAGGTTACAAGTCATGTATCAATTGTCAAATGTGTTTGATTTTGTCCAGGACCCAAAGTAAAAGAAAATACAAAATAAGTATTTCCCTATCAACTGAAATAATGATATTTTAAACAACAAGCAAATTTTACTGGCCAGCAATATGTTACAGATTTTTCTACATACATCTGAAATTATACTGGGTCACTTTTTAAGAGGCTTCAGAATTTCATTCCCTTCACTAAGCTTTAATTCCTGCAGAAACATTGCTGATAACATTGTGAACAAATTATATAAAAACAGCCCACTTATTTGATTATTACTTCCTTCCTTACTTTTGAAGAAACAAAGTACTTTCACAAAGTATGCAAAGCTCTGCCACCCACAGCCAACTAAGTGCTTATGCCATCTTTAAAGAAAAAGCACTGTAGTCCATGCAGTAACAATACTGCCATAGGACCAAGTTTCAGGATTTTGACCCAGTGATGAAGACAGACTGGTATACATCCAAGTCAGAACAAAGCACGATTTAGAGTGGTGAATGTTTACAATGATGATGGGTTGTTTTGTACATCATTGAGCTTCAAGTGTTTTAGCAGGCACATTCATAATCTACATGCAGAGTATTCCACAGGGCTCCTGATTTATGCCTTGTAGGTGGTAGAAAGGTTACAGAGTGAAATATTGCTTTCAGTCAATAACAAGACTTTAGGTACTTGGCGTCACTGAAGTAATATCATTATCTTGTTAGTGAAGAATTATGAATTAAGTACAATTTACTATTACTCATGTAATCTTTATTCAGTCATAATCAGATGACAAGGGGCAATATATAGATCTGAAATTAAATGGAAAGCTCAGAGACACACTATGTGCATTTTAGTGGGCGGGGGGGGAAGAGAGAACAGAAAAGGCATAGGAAGAAATTTACTGGATAGACAATCTTGTGTGAATACGTCCAATTACTTCATTCAAATCCTGGTAAATCATAAGATGATGCAAAGTGATTTCACATTTCTAGCAACTCACGATTTACTTAAAGAGTTCTGACGTCAATGTTGCAGTCACCAATGGCCCTCGAGTGTCACTAGTATTTGGAGCAAAACTGCAGCCATGAGCATAGATCACAGGAAAATGATTACCTTGAACGTCCAATACTTTTGCGCCTAGCTAAACAGGTGATTTCTCTGTCCGAAAAAGAAGACTTTTACATTAATCTTTTTGAGCGTGCGGATACTCACCTTCATGATGCCTAGAACGCTGTTAACAATCAAAGGACTCACTGATGATACCTTAACGAGTGCTTACATTCTGCTTGGCTTTGCCCTTGTCTCTGGTCCGTTAACTGCTTAGTAATATGTGCACCAACACGAACAAAACACTTTTCTAGGTCAGCATTAAAACGTCGGCCTGCCACGTTCGCCATCAACCAACCAACTACAGAAGCTTGAATCATACACGAAGCAAAAAAAAAGTTAACCTGTCCTTCAATCGTCAACCACCATCCCCCCCCCCAACAAAATAAACAAAGCTACTCTCTCCTTTCCTTTGAGAAAATGAAGCCTACTGCCCTCTCAACTCACTTTCTCGAGTTTCTCGAAGTATTCCCTGAGGTAGGTGATGGGTTTCTCGGGCCTGGCGATGCAGAGCTGAACAATGCAGTCCTTGAGGACCTGCTGGATGTTGTGCTTGTGGACATACTGCTCACACTCTCGCAGGCTGCGCTCTTCTTCCCCGCTCCCCGCGGCCGCCATCTTAGCCACCCAGTTAACGCTTCAGAAGCCTGGAGAAATGATCGACAGCGAGTTAACTCGGCGCCGACAGACCACTCGCCGCCTTCTCCTCCAATCCACCCCCTTCCTCTAACCTACCCACCCCACAGAAAACGAAGTAGGCGGTCGGAGCGGGAGGGCGGTGGACCTGTCTCTCCCCACCGATCCCAGGAGCGACAGGCTGAGCAAGTTTATCCGTAGGAACAGAGGCCTGTTGGAAAGCGGCCGCGACAGGACGAGTTTCCTCAGTCACTGTCACCTCCACCGGAAGGCAGCCGCGCCGCTGACGTCAATGCGCCTCGCTCTCAGCCGCGGTGGGGGGAGGGGAGGCGGAAACCACAGGTCTGTGGAAATGGTATGTGTACTGCACTGCCTTGCACGCACACACACGGGACACCAAACTTGCAACACGCACATTGCATATTTACACGCTGCACTCAAGCATTCGCTCTGTACCCTCACGGAACCAGCATGTAGATACCCCTGCACGTCTCTCACAGTCTACAAATTTCACGGAGGGGGGGTGTAAACTGACACACGCACCGCGTAGGCATTTAAGCAAGCGTAGGCCCTTGAGCCACTCTGTACACCATTCAAGGACATCACGGCGGATACGCCACCGGATTCTTCAAATGCCCACCTTTAACCCGCACAATCGATTAAGAAAAATGTGTCAGGCTCAGGTTTTAAACTAACAACTGACAGTGCAACAGTTGTCACTTGCGAGGAAGAGACTTCTACCATCTCTTGCAGTCCTGAAAGATCAGATTCGTTTTCAGTTGTAGCCCCCGATACTACACTTTCCGACCATAGAAATAGATTCTTTCTTCACTGTAATATCTTGAAAATTTCAATCAATCATAACATAAGGTGTAGGAACACAAGTAGACTATTCAGCCCATCAAGTCAGCTCTGTCAATTTGGTCATGACTGATCTCATAATCCTGAACTCCAGTTTTCTGCCTTTTCCCCGATAACACTTGACTCCCTTACTAATTAAAACGCTATCTCAGCCTTGAATATACTCAATGACCCTGCCTCAATGGCTTCTACAGTAAAGAATTCCACTGAATCATTACACTCAGAGAAGAAATTCTTCATCTATGTTTTAAATGTGTGACCTCTTATTCTGAGATTAAGTGCTCTTGTTCTAGACCCCTTCTTGTTCTAGAAGGGGCAAACAACCTTCCTGGACCTATACTGTCAAGTCCCCTAAGAATCTTGTAAATTTTAATAAGGTTGCCACTCATTCTTCTACATTCCAAAGAGTACAGGCCTAACCTACACAACCTCTCTGCTTGAAACAGTCCCTGCATACCTAGTAGCAGCCTAGTGCGCCTTCACTGAATTGCATCCAATGCCAGTATATGTTTCTGTAAATTCGGGGCCTAAAAATGTTCACATTATTCCAGCTATGGTCTCACAAATGCCTAATAGAGTTTTAGCTAAACCCTCCCTGCTTTTATACTCCCTTTTAAATTCCCTTTGGAATAAAGGCCGACATTCCATTTGCCTTCCCTATTACCCACTGACTTTGGATGCTAACTTTTTGTGGTTCATGAATAAGGACTGCCAAATCCCTCAGTTCTATTGCTTTTGGCAGTCTGTCTCCATTTAAATAATATTCAGCTCCTGTATTTTTCCTGCCAAAGTGCATGAAGTCACATATTCACACATTAAATTCTGTCTAAGTTTTTGCCAACTTGTTTCAGCTATCTGCATCCCACTGAAGACACTTTGTGTCCTCCTCATCACTTGCCTTTCTACCTATTTTAATGTCATCCACAAACTTGGCTATAATACATTCACTTTCCTCATGCACGTCATTATATATTGTAATGAATTATGGCTCCAGCACTGACGCTTGTGACACACTAACACCTACAGATTTCCGTCCTGCAAATGCCTCCCTTATCCCAGTCTTTTATACTTAATCAATCCTGTATCCATACCAATATACCACCGCCAACACCACTATTAAGCAGCCTAATATATGGTGTCTTATCAAACACTTTCTGAAAATCTAAATATCTTACATTCATTGCTTCCCCATTATCTATCCTGCTTGTTATTTCCTCAAAAGAATTCTAATAGCTTTCTCAGGCACAGTTTCACCTTAGTCTTAATTTCCTGGATTTGAGGGAATACAACATTAATTTGTGTAACCTTTCCTCATAAATTAACCGTTGGTGTCTAGATATCATTCTAGTAGACCTATGATCCTGTTGCTACAAGACCAATTTATCCTTTGAAAGCTATGTTGTCCTGATCTGTTCATAGTACTCCAGCCATAATCTAAACAGGCTTGTATCATTTGACAACTTCAACTGTCTTGTATTCTATATGTGCCAACATTCCATCAGCCTTTATGATTTTTTTTTTACCTTTTTATGGATGCACAAATCTCTTTATACCTCCATTGGTCAGTTTTCACCATTTAGAAATTACTTTGTTCTATTCTGTTCAGAAACAAAAAATAAATGGCCTTATGCTTACCTACTTGAAATCCACTTGTCACATTTTTGCACATAAACTTTATCTATTACTTTAGTTTAGTAATGTGGCACTTTTATCTACACTGCCTACAATACCACCTATTTTTATATCACCTGCAAGCTTGGGATTGTGGCATTCTATACCACCAACTAAGTTTTTAATGACTACAGTGAACAGCTAAGGGCCTCGCACAGATCTTATTGGGATACCACCAGTTACATTCTGGTTTATTAGATTCCCTGGCCATTATTCCTACTGTCCAGCTTCTCAGCCAATTTTCTACCACGTCAGTTCCAGGCCTTCAATTCCATAAGCTTCAACTTTAGCTAAAGGTCCTTTGGGAAATTCTTTCTCAATAGCCATATCAAAAATTAACATACATTGATATTTTCTTTCAATAGATATTTCTTATCCACTAAATTAGTCACCTCTTGGGAAATTACTAGATCATCAAGCATAATATACCCATTATAAATCCATGCTGCTCTGGTCAATCAGCTGAAAATTTTCAAGGTGTTCAGTCACTTTATCCTTAACAGCTGACTCAAGTCATTTTGAAACAGCATATTTAGGCTAACTGACCCATAGTTCCCTGGTTTCCCTCGCTCATAACTCTAATTTTGCAGTCTAAAAGAAGGACATCCCAAAGTGAGTTACAAGCTGAAATATTGGGATCATGAGCTCCAATGCAGAAAGGCAGCTGTGGAGTTCTGGCCAAGTTATGACAACTGTACACATGTGCTCCAGTTCCAATAGTTCTTACTGAGGAGTCATAAAAAAATTCAGGACTTAAAAAGAGATCACAGAGGAAAAGAAAGATTGGTAAGCATTGATCTAAAGGAGCAGAAGTTGAATTGAGAGAACGTCAGAAAACGATTGGTGGGGCATTTGCAATGCCCTCACCTACTTCACAGAATCAGAATCAGACAATTGTTAAAGCACTGAAAGCAGGCAATCAGTCCATCATGTCAGCACCTGCTCTTCAAAATACTACATGAGAATTTCTTTCTTTTAAAACCATGGGATGGAAATTATCTGCTGTAGTGATTGTAATGAGGTCAGCCAGGTGGTCCTTATAGAATATGAGTTCTCTGATTGGGCTATTAATCTGGTCCAATCAGAGAGCCGTGGCTGACAGATAAGAACATGAATGTCAGACATCCTATTCGCTCTGACGGCAAATTCTGAGGATTCTGGATCTGCGTCAAGGGTTCTCCATGTGTAAATAAAGGATGACTTGGTGATAGGATACTGGTTTCTGTGGAGTTATTTCATTGTTTTAATTGATCTATTATTTTCTTCATTACTGTTATTTTACTTATATTCTCTTTTTCATAACACAAATGATCTTATAAAATGCTGGTTTTGGTAGGAGTAAATTACTGCAGATGCTGGAATCTGTACTGAAAGTAAAAAATGCTGGAGATCACAGCAGATCAGGCAGCATCCATTGGGAGAGAACAAACTAATGTTTTGTGTCTAGGTGACTCTTCAGCAGAGCTGCTGTGAAGTGTGGAGGGAGCAGCATTTATGCAATGGTTGGTGGGGGGTGTTTGCAATACTGGGGAACAAAGGGTGTTGATGGTACAAATTAAGTGATCGGAATGTGAGAATGGCTGAACAATGGTGTGTCGAACTGCCAGGCTTTACAACATTTTGGACTTAATACTGAGTTAAATGCCTTCAGATTGTGAACCCACTTCCATTCCTTCCTTTCTTTTAATTTTACTTGTTACATTATCTGTCACCATGTCCTCTCTCCCCTCCCCCAACTCCAGTGGACTGTTTGTTTTTCCAGTCTGCCAGTGACAGACACCTTCGATCTGCCATTCTCACATTCAGATCACTTAATCTGGATTATCAGCACCCTTTCTACCCTAGCGCTCCACATCCCCCCTCCTCCTCCCCACCTCCCCCACCTAATGCATAAATGCTGTCCCGTCCACACTTCACATCAACTCTGCAGAAGAGTCATCTTGACTCGAAATGTTAGCTTGCTGTCACCATGGATACTACCTGACCCGCTGCGATCTCCAGCATTTTTTGTTTTCAATGCTGTTTTTGGCAACCCTTGCAAATTCTTTTCATACTATATTTTATAAATTTTACAATTGATTTTGCCAGTCTTTGCTATTCCTGAAAGCTCTTCCACTCAACATGATTTTTTTTTGCATTCTTGTCTTTAGTTTTCTTTCAGTTTTATGTTGTCTTTTGCCACTTGAGCTTCATCCCTTAGGAATATAAACTGGTTCTATATGACATTAAGTTCTTTTTTGAATGTGACTGTCCTGTCTTTCTAAATATTTAACAAATTTTCCCAATTTACAGGACCTTTGGGACAGGCTGATTCAGGTCCTGAGTCCGCACCTACCACTCCTAGCCTAGCCAGCTCAATGCTGAGTTGGCATGACAGATTCCTCCATTGCTTCATTGACCCAGAGAGAGAAAAACAGTTAAAAAAACAGTAATACTTGGAAAATGAATACACTGATCATACCAGAGTACTGTTCCGAGGTACACAAAACAAGTTAAATCAGTGACCACTCCCTCCGCGACTCCCTTGTCCGCTCCACACTCCCCTCCAGCCCCACCACACCCGGCACTTTTCCTTGTAACCGCAGGAAGTGCTACACCTGCCCCCACACCTCCTCCCTCATCCCAATCCCAGGCCCCAAGAAGACTTTCCACATCAGGCAGAGGTTCACCTGCACATCTGCCAATGTGATATACTGCATCCGCTGTACCCATTGTGGCTTCCTCGACATCGGGGAAACCAAGCGGAGGCTTGGGGACCGCTTTGCAGAACACCTGCGCTCAGTTCGCAACAAACAACTGCACCTCCCAGTCGCGAACCATTTCAACTCCCCCTCCCATTCCTCAGATGACATGTCCATCCTTGGCCTCCTGCAATGCCACAGTGATGCCACCCGAAGGCTGCAGGAACAGCAAATCATATTCAGCCTGGGAACCCTGCAGCCCAATGGCATCAATGTGGATTTCACAAGCTTCAAAATCTCCCCTCCCCCAACCGCATCCCAAAACCAGCCCAGCTCATCTCCACCTCCCTAACCTGTTTTTCCTCTCACCCCAAGCCACACCCCCATCTCCTATCTACTAACATCATCCTGCCCCCTTGACCTGTCCGTCCTCCCTGGACTGACCTATCTCCTCCCTACCCCCCTACCTACACTCACCTTTACTGGCTCCATCCCCGCCTCTTCGACTTGTCTGCCTCCTCTCCACCTATCCTCTCCTCTATCCATCCTCTATCCGCCTCCCCCTCTCTCCCTATTTACTTCAGAACCCTCTTCCCCTCCCCCATTTCTGATGAAGGGTTTAGGCCCGAAATGTCAAGTTTTCCTGCTCCTATGATGCTGCTTGACCTGCTGTGTTCATCCAGCCCCATGCTTGTTATCTCGGATTCTCCAGCATCTGCAGTACCTTTTATCTCTGATTAAATCAGTATGTGTCATTCATGAAAAAGCTTTCTCTCCACAGATGCTGCCAGACTTTCTGAGTTTCTCCAGTAATTTCTGTTTTTCCATCAGATTTTACTTCAGTGTTTCCTTTTGGGTAGGACCAGATTTTTAAAGAGTGTGGTTCACCGTAAATCAGATGTGACACGAACAATAGTCTGCATGAGGGGACTTCACTAGTAAGTTAATAAGTTCCTCCTCAGGCCGCCTTGCCAAGGTAATGATCACCAAACATCTTGCGTGGCCACTCATGATTTCCAATACTAAGTTAAATCACCAAACACTCCACTTAGCTCCTCATTTATCCATGCCAAGGTACAGCACTTCCAAGCTCAGTAACACTGTATACCAAAATATCTCACACCAAGTGCCATTCAATCATACTTGTCTATGACAAATAGCCTGCAACTTTAAGTTCAGATCTTCATGTTTAAATAAAGGCTCTGCCCTCCCCATATCTGAAATAGCTAATTATCCCATATCCTTACTTCCGCAAATACTCTGTTTCTTGAATAGCATATTGTGGTTAATTGAGGTAATGTGTTTTAACCCAAGACCATGGTTGAGTTGAGATGTACTAGATCATTGAATATTGCATATCTGATTGAGATCTTGATCATTGGATATTTCTCTCCAATTTGTGTTGTCACTGGGTGCTTTGTCCTCAACCTGTTATCGCATTTCCATCTTTATCTGTCCCATTTGGACTTTAGTTGCCTTCAACTCTCTGTTTCTGGCCCATACTCTCAGTTTAACTTCTCCTGTAAAATGCCCTTTTAGAGCACATCAAAATCCATTTACTTCTGACAACACCACCATGAAGGACATTAGGATTCTCTCAATGTAGAAGTATGTCATGATGCTGGTAAAATATGAATCAATTTTCTAATTCCATCACTTGATTCTAATACCTATAACTTATATAGACTGAATTGGTTTCATACAGGAACATCACAATTATAAAATGGCCACAGTGATCATGATCTAACCACATGCTGGGACAAACATATGAAACCATCAATAAACCACCAAGCAATATGAACTGAAATAAACATGTTTTCAAAGGGGAAACCAGTCAACCGCATCTTGGGGATAAGATAAATCACCTGCAATTAACCGTCTTGAAAACATTGAACTTAGACATTGGAGTACACAAGCCTACTGTATTTCTAAAGTTTATTTCTGGCAGAGCTGTGAGATAATTTAGAACTAGAACTGCAGGAGTGTCTCTTTCTCTTTTTTTCCCTGACTTTCCGAGAGACTGCTTTCTCTCAGTCTCTCAAAGAACAAAGCACCTGATGATAATACAAACTGGAGAGAAATATCTGATCACTGAGAACTCAGAGATTTACAATGTTCACAGTTGCCACTAATCCAGGATATCCCTAATAAAGTGTGGTCTCAGGTTAAAACCTATTACTTTAAGAACACGCTAAAAAAGACATTACACTGCATATTCTTTCATCTTCCCTTTTTATACTGCATACTATCCAGTTTTAAACTTAACACCTGTGTTTGTACGTTTGTTTTATGTTGCAGTTTTGTTGTTTTTCTTGGGATTAGCAAGTAATAAAATAGCTTTTCCTCTTACTCAAGAAAATCTTGTAATTGATTCCTTAATTGTTTCTGCTAAACTAGTTAACCACGCTTTTATTGAAGTGAGAAATAGCTGCCTGGTAAAAATATCATTATATTTTTGTTGCAGCCAAGCAAAAAGAGGGGAGCCAATTCATTCCTCCTCACATACTCGTAACAAATACTATGCTGATGCATGTGGTTAGTTGAATGAATAGTCTGTAGAGTCACTCTGTGATTTAATTATTTTTGTGACATTCAGTGTATGACAATGAAGTTTGAAGAAGACTTCGGAAACGTATTTCACAGAGGCACCAACTAGCAAGAATCTGCAACTATATTGTTACCGACAAATGACTAGAGTTGAATCTGAATGTTTTACATACTCAGCTTTAAAGTTAAATGTTGACATAAAGTGCAACCAAGCGTGAGGATGCCATGAATTAGATTCACACAGCTGATTATTTCATAACGCGGAGATATTTTAAATATATTATGAATAAAAATCGATCTAAGTGTGTATTCATAAATGCATGGTGGAAAACAGAGTAGACCAATTAAAAAGGTAGAAATTCAGTGACGTGTGGAATTATTGTGAAATAATGCAACATCATGCACACTTTCTACACACATTTACATACACACATAGGGTGATTTGATGTGAGTAGCACAGTGTAGTGTGCCATGTATCTATATATTGAAGTAGTAATTGATACAATAAAAGGAAAAGAAGAGTTAACGCATTCAGTTCAGCAATTGGAATATGGAGTTGTGTAATTATGAATTAATTTGCGGTCAATTTCAGAGAAGTAGGCACTCACATTAAACACAAAGAGATAAAGGTACAAAAGCAGTAATGTTGCATAAAACAGACTTTTAGTCTAAAAGTTGGCAGGGATATGAATTGCAAGTCGAATGTAGAAAAAACAAACTAACATGCAGATAAATAAACAAATAATCAATAGCCTAAGTACATTCATCCCACCCAAATGTTAGCACTTGTGGAACTGTTGAGTTGCCATGCTTTTCCCTAGGCACTGTGGATTCAACCAATGAATTTTAATCTTTCTATATGCTATTATGTTACTTGTATCCTTTACTTGAGCTGACAATGTCTGCGTTGACCTAAGTGGCTTCAGAAGAGCTATTCTTAAAGGCTAATGGTAGTTGTCTTTTCCCTAGGATGGGGGATTTCAAGACTAGTGGGTGTATTTTTAATGTGAGAGGAGAGAGATTTAAAAAAGATATGGAGGCAATTTTTTTACACAGAGAGTGGCTCGCATGTGGAATAAATCTCCTGAGGAAGTAATGGATATGGGTACAATCACAACATTTAAAAGACATTTGGATAAGTACATGAATAGGAAAGATTTGGAGGGATTTGGGCTAGGAGACGGCAAGTTAGTTTGTGATTATATTCGCCATGGACTGGTATGACCAAACGGTCTGTTTCCATGCTGTATGACTCTGTGACTCTATGACTCTATATGATCACTCATATAATACTCAATTACCTAAAATTCATTTTTATCAACTTTGAGCAACAACATTTTTTCTTCAGGGGATCTACTTTTCAATAATAATCAGTAACTCGACACGATAATATAGATGTTTGGTAATTACTAGATTTAAGTAATTGCAATATATTAGAAGGTTGGGTTGAACCTTAAATATAGCAGTATCCAGAATTTATTAAATTGATATTTGGTGAAAAAAGAAATCTGCTTGTTTCCCCTTGATTCTTTCAAATACATCTTCAGCTTCTGGTCTAAGTGTGTCTACAGCAATGAATGCAAGTGCTTTAGGATTTAGCAGGTCTATGGTTTTCATTGCCCCGACTTGGATTATTTACTGCTTGGATTCTGAGATTCCACCAAACAGTTAGACCATCCTGAAGAAGACTATATTTAAAGATTACCTTTATCTCACAATGTATATTATTTTGCACAATGTGCTATAAGGAACATGTCATTGTTCCTGGACCCACTAAAGGACATGAGGTAATTTAAAGAGTGGGCCTTTTTGGGTTACATTTTAAGTCTTCAGTACCACACAGAACAGCACAAACTTCAGGACACCACTGGATAAAAGGAAATCAACTCAAAAAAGCTTATTATGGAAAAGGTTTAAACACAATAATTGAGAAGTAGAGGCATAATTTTTAATCATACAGTTAGGATCAGGAGAAAGCAAATAAAGACTGAAGTTAACAGTTCAGAGTCAACCTGGAATGGATGGAGAAAGAAAATGATTAATAAAGCAATGACTCTGAGAAATAAAAAGAAAATTAACATGACGTACATTAGTTGAAAGCTTAGTTCCAATACTCATGAGAAGTTTGGGTGGTTATTCAAAAGATATAAATGAATAAAAACCAGGATGAAATCTGAAAAGTAATTCTTAAATCTGTACATTGAAGAGATTGAAGGGAAAATAATTTGAAAATGCATTTAGCAGGCCGGATTAGATGACTAAAAATTAAATTATACTTGAATGTTTAAAACATAATCAGGGCAATCACATCCCAGAAGATGACGATTCAGTCAGTTGCACTATGCGTTACAAGCTCAATTGGAGCTATTTATTATTTTCCCACATATGGGGCTCTTGTGGCTCAGTGATGGAATCCCTGCTGCTGGGTCATGAGGTCCAGTTTTAAGTCCTACCTGCTCCAGAGGTGTGTCATAACATGTCTGAACAAGTTGATGTGGAAAACTACTTGCTCATATATGGGTATCAAGCAATATGGAAATACAGCTTGCATAATCAAAAACACGTTATATTGCTAATGCACTTGGGGAAAAAAAGCCATAATTCAACAGGCAGATAACCTCTTTCATTTAGCATATCAATTGGTAAGTCAACTCATATTTGTTGCTTTGCTTGTTTAATACTGTTTTTCAATTTTCAGAATTGTTTCTGAATTCCCCTAATTGCCCTGTATCATGAACTCGCCTAGATTTTCTGACTAAAATCAATGTGTGATATAAACAACCTCAGCAAAAATGTAGACCACTGACAAACCATGATAGAATATCAGCTGACAGCAGGCAAGAATGTTCTGGCCATTCTAAAAGCAGTTAAAATAGTTAGTAAAAAGTGAAAAACGAAACAATTACAAAAATCATAAATCTATTTGTGAAGATCAAGTTTCTAATTTTATTATATATAGTTGTTCATTACATACATTTCCATTGCCAATGAATAATAGCTTCCTCTGTCCGCTATGTAATAAAATCATAAACCTGCGTAAAAGGGTATCACTACCTACGTCCGTGACACCACCCACACCCTCCACCTCCTCCAGAACTTCCAATTCCCCAGTCCCCAACACCTCATTTTAACTATGGATGTCCAGTCCCTATACACCTGTATTCCCCATGCTGATGGCCTAAAGGCCCTCCGCTTCTTCCTGTCCCGCAGAACTGACCAATCCCCCTCCACCAACACCTTCATCCGCTTAGCCGAACTCGTCCTCACCCTCCACAACTTTTCTTTCAATTCCTCCCACTTCCTACAGACAAAGGGGGTGGCCATGGGTACCCGCATGGGCCCAAGCTATGCCTGCCTCTTTGTAGGTTACGTGGAACAATCCCTCTTCCGTACCTACACTGGCCCTAAACCCCACCTCTTCCTCCGTTACATTGATGACTGCATCGGCGCCACCTCGTGCTCCCACGAGGAGCTCGAACAGTTCATCCACTTCACCAACACCTTCCACCCCAACCTGAAGTTCACCTGGACCATCTCCAACACTTCTCTCTCCTTCCTGGACCTCTCTGTCTCCATCTCGGGCAACCACCTAGAAACCAATGTCCATTTCAAGCCCACTGACTCCCACAGCTACCTGGAATACACCTCCTCCCACCCACCCTCCTGCAAAAATGCCATCCCCTATTCCCAATTCCTTCGCCTCTGCCGCATCTGCTCCCAGGATGAGACATTCCACTCCCGCACATCTCAAATGTCCTCATTCTTCAAGGACCGCAACATCCCCCCCTACAGTGGTCGAGAACGCCCTCGACCGTGTCTCCCACATTTCCCGTAACACATCCCCCACGCTCCGTCCCCGCAATAATAACCAAAAAAGAATCCCCCTCGTCCTCCCATACCACCCCACCAACCTCCGGATCCAACGCATCATCCTCCAACACTTCCGCCATCTGCAATCAGACCCCACCACCAAAGACATTTTTCCCTCCCCACCCTTATCTGCCTTCCAGAGGGACCACTCCCTCCGCGACGCCCTTATCCGCTCCACACTCCCCTCCAGCCCCACCACACCCGGCACTTTTCCCTGTAACCGCAGGAAGTGCTACACCTGCCCCCACACCTCCTCCCTCACCCCAATCCCAGGCCCCAAGAAGACTTTCCACATCAGGCAGAGGTTCACCTGCACATCTGCCAATGTGGTATACTGCATCCGCTGTACCCGTTGTGGCTTCCTCTACATCGGGGAAACCAAGCGGAGGCTTGGGGACCGCTTTGCAGAACACCTGCGCTCGGTTCGCAACAAACAACTGCACCTCCCAGTCGCGAACCATTTCAACTCCCCCTCCCATTCCTCAGATGACATGTCCATTCTGGGCCTCCTGCAATGCCACAGTGATGCCACCCGAAGGCTGCAGGAACAACAAATCATATTCAGCCTGGGAACCCTGCAGCCCAATGGCATCAATGTGGATTTCACAAGCTTCAAAATCTCCCCTCCCCCAACCGCATCCCAAAACCAGCCCAGCTCATCTCCACCTCCATAACCTGTTTTTCCTCTCACCTATCCCCTCCTCCCACCTCAAGCCACACCCCCATCTCCTATCTACTAACATCATCCCGCCCCCTTGACCTGTCCGTCCTCCCTGGACTGACCTATCTCCTCCCTACCCCCCTACCTACACTCACCTTCACTGGCTCCATCCCCGCCTCTTCGACTTGTGCGCCTCCTCTCCACCTATCCTCTCCTCTATCCATCCTCTATCCGCCTCCCCCTCTCTCCCTATTTATTTCAGAACCCTCTTCCCCTCCCCCATTTCTGATGAAGGGTTTAGGCCCGAAACGTCAAGTTTTCCTGCTCCTATGATGCTGCTTGACCTGCTGTGTTCATCCAGCCCCATGCTTGTTACCTGCGTAAAAGGGTTGGTTTTATACTTCTGGACCTTCTTCCAAATCATCCAACTGATTTAGACAGGCTTGGCCTTGTCTGCTGATTACTTGCCCTCTTCCAAATTATTTTACTGAGCCAGATTTTACTGAGAAAAAGGTGTTTGAATGACAAATGCCCTTAATCATATGCAAAGCACCCAACCAATTGTAGCAAGGAGCAGTTAACCTGTAAATTCTGAAACACCACAAATTCTGCACTTTCAGAGAAAAGAATATCATGCTTAATGTCCCAATGTTTTCATTAACTTGCTGTACTTGCAAATTAATTATCCATTACACTTGCCATAGGTAGTCAAGCCTACTTATTAAAAATGTAAGAACCCTTTCAACAATATGGTAATTGCTAATAAATTACAAGCACCTTTGAAGAGCTCTTGTGGTGCAGTAGTGGTGAAAGAAGACAATGCAGTGGAGCACCAACTGACTCAACCTTCACCCGAGAATTCAGAGTCAGTGGAGGAGGAGGTAGTAATGGAGCCAGAAGGTAGCAGGTGCTGAGGAGAAACGACAAAACAGAAAGAGGCAGGTGCATTAAGAACGCACCAGCAGCTCCTCTGAAGTCTATGAAGACATGCGGAAAGATGGCCACGAACAAAAGAACAGTTAAAGTACCAAAGGGGCGAAGGAGATGCATACTCCCCTGCCCAGAAATGCCAGTCATCACGATGATCCCAGTGAAACCTCACCTCCTGTCATCAGGAACCAAAGGGTATCCACCGCACCACAGTTCCAGGTGAGCAGGAACTGCAACACTTTGACTAAGGAGCAAAGAGGAAAAACAGCTCTGCCAGATTCAAAACTGGACATTCTCAGTTTTGCTCCAATGACACCTCATTGGGGCAACGCTCTCAGAGAGGAACAGGAGAGCTACCTCCATCTTGCAAGAGTGCAGAAGTTCGCCCACACAACCGGGATGCAGGAGCTTTTCCAGTGACGAGACCTCGGGAGAATTTTATTGAACTTGTGGGACAAATATGGCAACCTAAAAAAATCTTAAAAGTGGGTTTGAAAATTGTCATTATGAAAGGCACGACGTGATGTGTATCCAGTTTGCATTATCTGGCCAACTTCATATTGGACCACATGTTCCTGCAGGAGTGCGGCATATCGCAGCTCAGCAGCTACAGGAAATGGCCAAGCTTGTAGTCCCACAGGCCTTCAATTTGGTCAGGGGGTAGTGATTGTTGTCCCCTGACCTTGGTATTCTACCGCAAGGAGACAACTTCACCATCTCTGAAGTTATGTAGGTGGTGGGCCAGCACCTCGTCATAGCATACATTATGTACAGAAACGCTCTCCTGGGACTAATTAATGTACACATCCCAGCAGTAAAGAGTGAGCCGCTGGCCATCTTTCAGTAGTTCCCATTCCTGTTGGCCACATCCAGATTTCTGATGGAAACTACAAAAGGCGCCATGTTGCATGACATCTTTAGGACTCCTGTAGACTGAGTGCAGCAGAGATACACCTATTACAGCCAGATGGGTTTATCTGCTCAACGATAGATTTCCTGTTTTGGCCTGAGCATTTTCAGTCAGATCCACTGAAGTCAACCTGGTGCTTTTCTCTGACCACTGCCTCCAGCTAGAGAGCTGTCACCTACAGGGTGACCAGTGGACTAGCAAGGGAATGTGGAAGCTGAATGTTGAACTGTTGACCCCAGTACATATCAAGGAACTCAAAATGGACTTCACAGGATGATAACAGTAAACCCTCTTTGAGTCTCTGGCAGACTGGTGGGAAACAGTCAAGGGATACAAAAGAGGTTCTTTATCCTCAAAAGTGTTCAGAAGGCAAGAGAGAGATGGGGAAAACTGTCCAAACTCCAGAAAAGTAGGCAGAACCTACTCCTGCTGCAGATGCTGGGTCTCAATATCATAGAGGATCTCCAGGAAGTGAAGAGCAAGCAAACTTCGCTCTTTGCCTCAGAGGCCTCCAAGATAATCTTCCGGTCCAGGGTCCACGCCATGCAGTAGAATGAGATGTGCTCGTGTTTCATCTTCCAGAAGGTACACAGGGAGAGTCTATGACCAGCAGTCTGAAGGAAGAAGATGGCTTGGTAACATCATCTCAGTCTGACATCCTGAGATTCAGTAAATTTTGCCAGACTGTACGACACGAAGCCCACAGACAGTGCGGCCTCCCAGTTGTTCCTGTCATCTATCATGGAGGTCTTAGACGAGAGCATGTGGAAGAGGGTGGACCTGCCATTATCTCTGGATAAGCTGACCAAGGTCCTCAGGTCCTTACAAAATAATAAAACTCCTGGAAGTGACAGCTTACGGCTGAATTATATTCAGTTCTATAGGACTTGATTGGCCAGGTCCTGTCAGGTAGCATGTACGAAAAGAATGTAGGGAAATGTATCATCACCCTCCACAAATAGAAGGGGGAGAGGGAGGAAATTAAAAATTGGCGAACAATTTAACTATTGAATGTGGATTATGAAATCCTGACTATCAACATTGCCAATCAGGTCAAGTCTGTTCTGGGATCAGTGATTCACCCCAACCAAACCAGTGCTATACCAGGGAGGATGAGACCCTTGCACTCCTCAGGCAAATGATTCCCTACGTGCAGGGCAGGGAGTGGATGCCTGCCACATCAGCCTGGACCAGGAGAAGGCCTTTGAGAGGATATCACACACCAACATGAGGGACATACTCTCCAAAATGGGCTTTGGGGAGGGAATCCACAACTGGATCTGACTGCTGTGCGCCAACATTATTAGTGCAGTCTCAATCAACAGGTGAGAATCAGAAAGTTTTCCGATCAGATCTGTAGTCAAGCTATTCATTCTCTTCTGCCTTGTTTGTGAAGGATATGAGCATAAGAGGCATGATTATTCCAGGCAGTGTGGATGTTGCTGTTTTCTCCTTTGATCTGCTGTCAGTTGTTAGACTAATGAGCATCTCGAACTGGCCTCAGGAGACAAGGTAAATCGAGGAAAGAGCAAGGCCATGTTCTTTGGGAACTGGGCTGACTGATCCTTTATCTCTTTCACCGTGAGGACAGATTACCAGAAGGTGCGAGGAATATGATTCGGAGGTGCTGGGTATGTGCCAAAACTTGGCAGAAGCATATCACCAAGGTGAGGCAAAAACTGGGCAGATGGGAGCACCACTCCCTCTCCATTGTGAGTAAAATCCTGGTCATCAGGCGTGAGATACTCTCAGTTGTTGTATGTGGCGCAGATCTGGCCTGTTCCCCAAGTCTACACAACTGCAGTCAGCCAAACCATCCTCTACTTCATCAGGAGGTCAAAGAGAGACCGTATCCACAGGAACATCATGTACAAATCTCTAAATAAAGGGGGAAAGGACATACCTAACACTGCCCTCATCCTGATGGCCACCTTTGTGTGTGGCTACATTAAACTGTGCATAGACGCTCGGTATGCAAACACCAAGTGTCACTGCATCCTGAGGTTCTACAGGTCCCTGCTGATGTAAAGGATGGGTCTGGCCTTGTTGCAATGGAACGCTCCGAGTAGTAGGACCATTCTGTATCACCTGTCCCGTGTGGAAAACTTTCAATGAAAATACTTTGACAAATCCATCAGGAAGTGGGCAGCATGTAACATCCACAAGATCCTGCAGGAAAAGAAGGTTGATTCTATCATGTGGTTCGCTGAACAGACTGCGAAAGTCATTTGGCAGAATGCCTAATCACCAGAACTTTCCAACAAGCACCAAGTCATCACTTGGCCAGTGCTAAGAAAGGTATTAACCATCAAATCCTTCATGTATACCCAGACTTTCTCCTTGAAGCGGCTGCAACAGGGGTGGGAAGTGACTGTCACAGACCTCCTTTTGGAATGTGCCATTGCAAAGAAGGTCTAGACAGAGATGCAGTGGGTTTTGTAGATGTTCATCCCAAGCAGTTCCGCAACGCAAGAGTCTGTTCCCTGGGATGCACACTGAGACAAACATCAACTGTGCCCGCAGGACCAACTCAGTGAAAGTTGCTGAGAT
>JAHRHZ010000082.1:5566403-5583750 GCA_024137785.1 Ginglymostoma cirratum
AGAGCTGGATGAACACAGCAGGCCAGGCAGCATCAGAGGAGCAGGAAGGCTGATGTTTCGGGCCTAGACCTTTCTTCAGAAAATGAAGAAGGGTCTAGGCCCAAAACGTCAGCTTTTCTGCTCCTCTGATGCTGCTTGGCCTGCTGTGTTCATCCAGCTCTGCACCTTGTAATCTCAGATTCTCCAGCATCTGCAGTTCCTACTATCAGTGAAAGTTGCTCTTTGGTCTGCCTGAAATTTGTTGGTCTTCCAGTGTAAAGAGTTGACCTCAACCAAGTATTGCAGACTGGCACATTCCAAGGTCCAGGACTACATGTTGAGGGATGCACTAAAGCTTGGGACAGCCACCACCGAGACACAGTATGGAAAAATCACCATCTAAGATCTTTCTGCCAAAGTACAATGAATGTCAGTTTAGTTGTCAGACCGACACGTTGCCTCAAAATGAATGAAGACAGTGTCCTGCATGAGTAGAAAAATTTGCAGGGAACCCCTGATGAATGTCAAATTCCGGTGTGTTTGTTTTGTTCCGCTGCAAAGACTGTCCAGAACTATTTTTAGTATCTTTGTATGTGCATAAAGATATATTTTCACGAATAAAGTGTAATAGTGTCTCTATGTCCAGGTCTAATGGCCCACTGGTTCCAGAGTCATATCAGAACAGGTTGATTGAAAATATCTACAACTGTCTTTTAGGACATGTAGAAAATTTTAAAGAAGAATTCATACATTTCCTTTTTAATTTTTTCCCCAATCTTTCTTTCTATATATATAAATCCATACCTTTCTTTCTCCAACTGTTCCAGTATAGAACTTACCTTACAAAACTGGGATAGCAGCAGAAGAAACAATAAGACTTACACAAAAACATTTCTGAAACAATTTACTCTCGAAATAGATGCTTAGATACATTTGGGAGCAAATATTCATAGCCTGAGATATATCTTAAGTGATTTTCCTTGCTCAAGTGAAATAGCTCTATATTAAAACCTGTTATTTGGCAATGTTCTTTTGATAAATTATTTTGTTACCGTTTTAAATAAAAGATTAATCACACGTGTGGCTTCCCATTTTGTAACAACTAATATAATTTCAGTAATTCACACTGAAATCTCTAATCACACTAATTATTTCTCATTTGTATTTTAAGGCTTGAACATTCAGTTGATCTTCATACTTTCAACACATTTTATTCAGTAAATTAATGCAAAGATTACTATTGCTTTAACCTTTCATTATAACCAACATTGTACCAAAGGGAATGGAGATTTCAAGCACAATCGGTTATATAAATTGAGCTCGTTCTCTCAATGAACAACGTCTCTCCAAAATTGTCTTGTTTCCTCCAAATAAAAAGTTATGGATACCTGAATAGGCCCTATTTAAAACTGCCTTTTTTGTGGGATATGTGCAATATTTCATGTTCCTGTCATACTCAGGGCCCCCTCCCACATTTTCTGGCACTAAATCAGTATTGCTTCATATTCCTATCCAAGAAGTGGGAAAATGAATAAAGTTTGCTTCCAATTTTCATTCTTCTCTCACCCTCACCTGGTCCATCTCTGACTTTTCCTTAGCTTCACTTGATTCTCTATCTTCATTTCCAAGGATGAATAGGTTACCTATAAATATTCATTAAAACTTCACCAACTCCAAAGCCATTTCAACTATAAAGTTCTCATGCCATGCTTCTTGTAAGGGTTCCATTCCATTCGCTGTTTCTCCAGTCGGAATCTTATAGGGTTTACATGTCCGCGAAATGTGTGGCACAATTGGGTGACAAAACATGGCAAAATCCATCTTGACGTGAGATTATTTCACTCCACCTTTTATACTTATAACAAGTGGCATGGCAAGATTCTCACTCAGCAGCAGCAAGGTGCCAATTAACACTTATTATTGATTGCTAAATGCCTTGTTAATATGCGTTATTAATATTCTAACTCCCACACTATGAAACTTGCCAAACAAACTAGACATAGGGAAAACTTGACAAGGAAATCAGAACAAGCACCTGGCAGATTCAGCTCACAGCTTGCTCTGAACAACCTCCATGTTGGAAACCCACTGATCTTCTTCCTACATTACCATGTTCTATGGGTAATGGCTACCAATATCCCATGTCCATGAATGTTGACATCCAACATGTGCCACCCTCTAAGAATCCTCATGGCACATCTCCAGTTTATCACTTATACACTTCTGCATTTGATTGCTGTATCATGGCCTGCACTGGCAATTACCATTGTAATGCAAGGACACTGAGGGACATGCACCCAGCTCATGGACTGGGCCACACTGCATCTCTGGGCTCTTTGCTCGCTGACATAGTGCTCACTCACTTTGAACCTACCTGGATGCCCACAGCACTTCTGCCTTGCATTATCTTGCCCTGCATTACTTTATCTTTATGTGCTTTGTCCCCTCAGCCAGAGATAACTTGTCTTGCTGATTAATGAAGACACAAAGCAATGAAGCTTGTAATAGTTGTCATCAGACTTTTGCACAGGGGTTTCCAGCACAGTAAATCAATTGCAGCGCCTGATGCCAGTCCAGGCCCTACTCGGGGAGGTCAGATTCTTTCCTCATAAGAGGTGAAGAGTCAAGTAATGGGCAGCACATCACTCATTTTGGGTCTTTCTGTCCTACGGTGGTCTGTTCCCTCATGGAATGAGAGAAAGACAGGTAAAACAGAATATAAAATTGTATGGCACAGCTATTGCTGTTGCTGCATGTGGGGAGGTGTCATGGACAAGTGAGTAGGCAGCACAGAGGACATGCAAGGATGGTGGGATTGGGCTGAGTGACAGCAAGTGAGAGGAGATGTTGTAGGCAATAGTGAGAGTGATAGAGCATGGAAGAGGGTACAGAAGCAGAAGATAAGATATTGAAGAGAAGATGGTGCACTTAACATGCCACAGTAGGGAAGGACATTGCTAATGCATAAATGACTGAGAATGCTTTAACTGAGTGGAAACCTCAGACTACAAATATGAAAGATGCTATTGGGTGTGTTTGGCAATTAATGAGTGAGTTTGGTAAAATAGGACAAGAAATCTCACTTGGCCTTGTGGTGAGAAACCCTTCAAAAAACCCGATTCAACTTGGACCTCACCAAAAAAATGTAAGATTCAGTCCTCCATCTCTGTTTCTTTGAGAAGGTGACTAAACAAGTGGATGAGGGTAAAGCGGTTGATGTGGTGTATGTGGATTTCAGTAAAGCGTTTGATAAGGTTCCCCATGGTAGGCTATTGCAGAAATTTCGGAGGCATGGGATTGAGGGTGATTTAGCGGTTTGGATCAGAAATTGGCTAGCTGGAAGAAGACAGAGGGTGGTGGTTGATGGGAAATGTTCATCCTGGAGTTCAGTTACTCGTGGTGTACCACAAGGATCTGTTTTGGGGCCACTGCTGTTTGTCATTTTTATAAATGACCTGGATGAGGGCATAGAAGATAACAAGCATGGGGCTGGATGAACACAGCAGGTGAAGCAGCATCATAGGAGCAGGAAAACTTGACGTTTCGGGCCGAAACCCTTCATCAGAAATCCTGGTTCCGTAGGCAGGTACTAAGAAAGGTGATGTGGTTGTAGTACCTGGTTTGCTTCAGGACGTGGTCGAGCAGTTTCAAGGCCGAAGAGGTTATGAGAGAGTTGCAGTGGGAGAGAGATTCCCTGAGGTTTGTCTGGAGGGAGGAGGGTAACTTCTTCAGGGTAGGCATCCTTAGAAGAGGCTTCGCAATGGGGTTAAAATTGTATCAGAGATAAAAGATACTGCAGATGCTGGAGAATCCGAGATAACAAGCATGGGGCTGGATGAACACAGCAGGTCAAGCAGCATCATAGGAGCAGGAAAACTTGACGTTTCAGGCCGAAACCCTTCATCAGGCATAGAAGGATGGGTTAGTAAATTTGCAGATGACACTAAAGTCGGTGGAGTTGTGGACAGGGCTGAAGGATGTTGCAGGTTACAGAGGGACATAGATAAGCTGCAGAGCTGGGCTGAGAGGTGGCAAACGGAGTTTAATGTGGAAAAGTGTGAGGTGATTCACTTTGGAAGGAGTAACAGGAATACAGAGTACTGGGCTAATGGTAAGATTTTTGGTAGTGTGGACGAGCAGAGAGATCTCGGTGTCCATGTGCATAGATCCCAGGTTGATAGGGTTGTTAAGAAGGCATACGGTGTGTTAGGTTTTATTGGTAGAGGGATTGAGTTTCGGAGCCGTGAGGTCATGTTGCAGCTGTACAAAACTCTGGTGCGGCCGCACTTGGAGTATTGCGTACAGTTCTGGTCACTGCATTATAAGAAGGATGTGGAAGCATTGGAAAGGATGCAGAGGAGATTTACCAGGATGTTGCCTGGTATGGAGGGAAGGTCTTATGAGGAAAGGCTGAGGGACTTGAGGCTGTTTTCGTTAGAGAGAAGAAGATTAAGAAGTGACTTAATAGAGACATACAAGATGATCAGAGGATTAGATAGGGTGGACTGTGAGAGCCTTTCTCCTCTGATGGTGATGGCTAGCACGAGGGGACATAGCTTTAAATTGAGGGGTGATAGATATAGGACAGATGTCAGAGGTAGATTCTTGACTCAGAGAGTAGTAAGGGCATGGAATGCCTTGCCTGCAGCAGTAGTAGACTCGCCAACTTTAAGGGCATTTAAATGGTCGTTGGATAAACATACGGATGATAATGGAATAGTGTAGGTTAGATGGGCTTCAGATTGGTTTCACAGGTCGGTGCAACATCGAGGGCCGAAGGGCCTGTACTGCGCTGTAATGTTCTATGTTCTATGTTCTATGTTCAATGTTCTATGTTGCACCCATTTTGATTATGCAACCATCCATAAAAAACTTCCATCTTGTGCTCTTTCCTCAACAAAGGCTGCAATCATAGGGGTACATAGGGGACAGCCACCGTGCTGTTAGGGAGGGAGTTTATCTACGCTGGGGACAGACTGGGTGACTACTTTGCGGAATAACTCCGCTTATTCTGCAGACACGGCTCTGATCTTCCAGTCGCTTGCCATTTCAATACACCATCTTGCTCTGATGTTCACATTTTTATCCTTGGCCCACAACCTAATGCAAACTGGAGGAATAGCACCTAATTTTCTTTTAGGCATTTTCCAGATTCCTGAATTCAGCGTTGAATTTAACAACTTCAGACCATGAACTCTGTCTTCCATTTTAATATTTTCCCAGTGTTTGTATCTTACTTTCATGTTTTGCTTTTGATCAGAGCTGACCTTTATCCTGCTATTAACACATACTTTATACTGCTCTTTGTCTCTTGTCCACATTAAATAATATTCCCTTCGCCTTTTGTTTTATGGCACATTTGACCTCTAATCTCACTTGCCCTCTACCATTTTTCTGACCTTCCCATCTGTTGGACTTGCTGTTCATTCCTTTCTCAGCAGCACATAATCCACCTCTGTACAGTTTCACCTCCATTTCCACCTCTGTACATTATTGAACTAAAGTCATATCGGACTCAAAACATTATTTCTGTTCCTCTCTCCACAGATGCTGCCAAACCAGCTATTGTCTCCAGCAATTAGTTTTTTTTTCATTTGAGAGATGTAAATGTTTATTCTTGGAAATGGCATATCAACATTCAAGTATTTTTATGAAGAAATACTTTACTGTTAAACCTGATAGAGATGTAAACTTAGTACATTTCAACGTACAGTGAAAAGAACATAATTTGCTGGACTTTTCTGAAGCCAAGTGTCATCAGAGTCGAAAACCCAATTGGGGTAACAACTTATGCCTCCTCGTATTATTTTCACGTGGGTAATCGAATACCATTTTGTTTTTACTTCCGTACTTCCCAAGCTGATTTCCAGCAGACTATTAATCAGCACAGACCTGTAGTAAATTGCTTTCCAACTCTTTGCAGAGAGGCAGATGTGTTTATAATTATTCAAAAAACACATCACAGTAAAAAAGACCTCACGTTTGGGAATAATTATATAGGTAGACAGAATGAAAATCCCAAATTGTAGACATCTGAGATTAATGTGAGGCAATTATACTAAATTAATGGGTGCAAATGTGTATATGATTCTTCATATTTTTTCCACATCAATTATCCCACCCAAGACTTCTCCCCTATAAGAACACCATGTCATGGATATTGATCTTCTAGGAAATTGCCCAAATGGCTATTTTGCACATGTGAGCAGTAACAGTGAACGTTAGAACATTCTTTGACCATAATTCGGTGGTGTTGGTATTTTTTTAACCAATCCATTCAGACCTGTTATTACATACCTCTGAAGCAGGTGGGAATTAAAGCCTGCCTCAAGGACCAGAAGTAGGGACACTACCACTGCGCCACAAGAGTCCTAAAATTTTGTGGCGTAGACTGCAGCTGAACCTAACATTGTCAATTAATGTCCACATTAAAGTGGTTCTAGCTGCAAGTGATTGAGAGTGGATAACTTAGCTGATTTTATCTTCTGTAATCCATGAGATGTAAGAGTAGAAATAAGGCATTTAGCCCATCAAATCTGCTCTGCCATGATTCAATGAAGTCATGGTTGATCTGATAATCCTCAAGACTACTTCCCTGCCTTTTCAACATAACCGTTGATTCTCTTACTGATTTTAAAAAAAGTCTGTCTCATCCTTCAGATACTTAATGACCCAATGTGCCCAACCCTCTGTGATAAAAAAAATTCCACAGATGCACAGCCCCCTTAGAAAATAAAATTCCTCCTCATCTCTGTCTGAAATATGTGACCACTTATTCTGAGATCATGCCCTCTGGTCCTAGACTCTCCCATAAGGAGAAACAACTTTTTCACAGCTACCATGTCAAGTCCCCTAAGAATTTTGTTTCAATAAAGCTATTTTGCATTCCTATAGACTCAAAACAGTAGACACCCAACCTACTCGAGCTCTCCTCCTACAGCGGTCCCTTCATATGCAAGACCAACCCAGCGAACCTTCTCTGGACTACTTACGATGGCCATATATCTTTCCATCAATAAGTGGACTCAACTTTCCAGAGTGTTCCAGCTTTGGCTTAACCAGTGCCTTCAATATTTTTAGCAAAACCTCCTTATTTTCATACTCTATTCTCTTTGAAATAGAAGCCAACATTCCACTTGACTTCACTATTAAGGTTTTGGAGTAGATTTGTAGCTCGGGTTGTGGGTGTTGAGGTTGGTTGGCTCGCCAAGCTGGTTTGTTATTCCACAGACGTTTTGTTACCGTGCTGGGTAACATCCTCAGTGCAGCTTCCGATGAAGCATTGGTGTGTTTTCCCGCCTGGTTTTTAAACTCTGGAGTCTGTTGAGCTGGATTGCCTTACTTCCGGTTTTCCTTCATAGTGGAGTGTATATGGGGTCAAGTTCTATGTGTTTATTAATGGCATGCTTCGATGAGTGCCAGGCTTCTAGGAATTCCTGTGCCTGTCTCTGCTTAGCTTGTCCCAGTCAAATTGGTGTTGTCCCAGTCAAATTGGTGGTTCTCCCTGTCCATGTGGATTGAGATGAGTGAGTATTGGTCGTGTCTTTTTGTAGCCAGTTGGTGCTCATGTACCCTTATTGTTAGTTTCCTTCCTGTTGGTCCGATGTAGTGTTTCTCACAGTCTCTGCAGGGGATTTTATAGATGACATTGGTCCTGTCCATGGCGGGGAGTGGGTCTTTAGTTCGGGTGAGCAGTTGTCGTAGGGTTGGTGTGGGCTTGTGTGCCATTCTGATACCCAGCAGTTGTAGGAGTTCTGTGGTTAGTTCCAATGTGTTCCTGATGTAGGGTAATGTGATGAGTGTGTCTGGGCAGGTAGTATCTTCCTGCTGTTGTTCGTGTAGGCATCTTCTGACCCAGTTTTTTGGATATCCATTATCTTTGGAAACCTGGAAGAGGTATTCTTCTTCCTTTTGGCGTAGTGGCGTAGAGCTGCAGTGTGTTGTTGCCCGTTTAAATAGTGTTCACACGCAGCTTCGTTTGTGTGTGCTGGGATGGTTACTGTTGAAGTTCAGGACCTGGTCTTTGTGTGTGGCATTTCGGGGTACTTTCATTTGCAGTTCCCCATTTGTCTTGCGCTCTACCATGACGTCCAGGAATGGGACCTGTTTGTTCTTCTCCTCCTCTCTGGTGAATTTTATTCCAGTGAGGGTGTTGTTTATAAGTTTGTGTGTCTCCTCTAGTTTGGTCCATTTAATGATGACAAAGATGTCGTCCATGTAGCGTATCCATTGTTTTGGTTGGATTAGAGGAAGGGCTGTCGTTTTTAGTCTTTGCACCATTGCCTCTGCTATGAGTCCGGAGATAGGTGATCCCATGGGTATCCTGTTGATTTGTTCATATGTTTGGCTGTTGAAAGTGAAGTGGGTGGTGAGGCAAGTGTCCAGTAGTTTGAGCATGTTGTCTGTGGAGATGGTTTCACTGGGGTCTTGCTCTTGTTCCAGTAGTGTTGGTTAAGGAGAACCACTAATTCGACTGGGACAACACCAAAATCCTGGGACAAGCTAAGCAGAGACAGGCACGGGAATTCCTAGAAGCCTGGCACTCAATGAAGCATGCCATTAATAAACACATGGAACTCGACCCCATATACACTCCACTACAAAGGAAAACTGGAAGTGAGGCAATCCAGCTCAACGGACTCTAGAGTTTAAAAACCAGGCGGGAAAACACACTGATGCTTCATCGAAGGCTGCACTGAGGATGTTATCCAGCATGGTAACGAAATGTCCGCGGAACAACAAACCAGCTCGGCAAGCCAACCAACCTTCACTATTACATGCTGAACACATATACTAGCTCTTAGTGATTATGCACAAGGACTCCAACTCCTTCTGTGCTGGAGCTTTCTGCAGTCTTCCTCCATTTAAATAATATCCAGCACCTCTGTTCTACCTGCCAAAGTGCATAACTTCACAAATTCACATATTATTTTCCATCTCTCAAGTTTTTTGCCCACTCTCTTAACTTGTCTATATCCCTCTGCAGACACTTTGTTAAATTCAACAATTGCTTTCCCATTTATTTTTATGACAGCCATAAACTTGTCTAGAATTTCATCATCCAAGTAATTAATATGTACTGTAAATAATTGTGGCCCCAGTGATGATCCCTGAGGCATTCCATTTATCACAGGTTGCCATCTTGAAATTGCCCGACTTATCCCAACTCTTCAATTAATTAGCCAATCTGCTGTAAAAATATATTTTAAAAAGCTATAAATTCATTTAGTGGACAAATATGAGGCAAAAGGAGTATAATTGGGGAAAATGTGGAATTGTCCATTTTGGTAAGTAGAATATGGCAATTAAAAATTAAAGGGAAGCATATTTTCTAAATAGCGAAAGATTGCAGATCTTTAAGATGCAGAGAGATTTACATATTGTTGTGTGAAAATCACAAAAGTTAGCATGCAGATACAGTAAGTAATTAGGAAAGCTAATAGAATGTTATCATTTATCGCATGAAAAATTGAAAACCAAAAATAGGGATGTTATACTTCAGTTAAACTGTGCAGTGGTGAGACTGTATCTAAAATATTGTGCACAGTATTAGTCACCTTATTTAAGGAAGAATTTAAATGTATTGGAGAGAGTTCAAAGAAGCTTTGCCATTCTAACGCCTAGAATGAGAGTGGGATGATCTCTTGAGGAAAGGCTAGACAGACTAGGCTTATATTTGCTGAAGTTCAGAAAAGTAAGTGGTGTCTTGATTCGAACATCTAAATCCTGAGAGGTCTTGACAGGGCAGATGTAGAGAGGATGTTTCTTCTCATCGGAGAACCTAGAACTAGGTGACACTGTTTAAAAAGTCAAGCATCACCCATTTTAAACAGAGATGAGGCAATCTTGTTTCTCTTAGAAGGTCATGAGCCTTTGAAACTCTTCCCAAGAAGGTGGTTGAAACAGAGCCCTTGAATATTCTTAAGGCAAAAGTAAATTGATTCTTGTTAAGCAAGGGAGTGGACTACTTATATTAAAATGTGACTCAGAGAAAAAGTCCTGTATATTGTATCCACAACGGCATGGGAGCTTGCTGCTGTCCTGAACCATGGTCCAATTAAAATCAGGATTACTCTAAAAGGACAAATTCTACTTTACCCACTTTCATATACAATACAAAACCTCATTGTTAAACTGGTAAATCAGGGCATGAAAATTCATATTATATTGTTTTTATACAAAGAGAATTATGATAATAAATTAACAGATCTAATCTCGATGAGACAGTGAGACATGAATGTGTTACATAGGCCACATTCCTTGAATGCCTTCTCATATTCTACTAGAAGGAATAATGGTTATTACACCATACTTTTCATGGGATGAACCAAACATTTGACTGCCTGTGGTTTTAAATAGCTAACAACCCTCCGTATCAGACAGGTTGTAACATTCATTACTGCCATAACTAGCATTTACTCATGTTGCTACAATTTGGATCACAGTATTCGTGATAATCTGCAAATTCCACACAAATATACCAGAGTTAAAATTTAGACAAAAAATTGACATAGAATTTTTTAAGTGCCTATGATTTCAAAAAAAAACCAAGGTTTGGTGGCATGACCTTGTTAAGAACAAAAAGCTTGATCTTCATCTAATTAAAAATTGGAGAAATGCCTATTTCAAAATAATTAACAAAACAGGCAAGAACTTGAAAGAACTGTTTCTGGAATTACTAGAAGACTTTGTTAGTACTAACGAAAATCTAATTGCCAATCATGTTGCTTCTATAATGAACAAATGCTTCCTAAGCAGCTACTATTTCATTTAAAAGGTATAACTATCAAAAATCTAACGATAACATATGAAATTTAAGGGGAAATAACAAGTGAGAAGGACTAATTTAACTATAAACCCTGGCAACTGCTGTTACTTTATTTCCTGGAATAAAGCAAGTATATTTAAAACAGTAACAGAAATTGCTGGGAAAATGCAGCAAGTCTGACAGCATCTGTGGGGAGAAAACAATTAATGTTTTGAGTCCAGTGACCCTTAGTCGTAACTGATTTAAACACTATTGAAACTATTTAAACCAATGGTGGACAGCCCCAAATAGTCTTAGGAGACATCAAGCTTAGCAATGTCACTGACAGAACTGTCTCTTTCTCAAGCGTTCGGAGAGAAAATACATAAAGGAAACAAGTGAACTTTATTGTAATTATATTCACCAGAAGTTTCCACATAATTCTCCCAATCTCACTTCCTATTTACACTGGAGTTTACATGAATCATCCACCAAAGTTACAGTGGAAAATGCTATACTGACAAAGAAATATGAAACCTAAAGCATTACATGAAGTGAAAAAAGTTGTCACAATTCAAAAGACATGATGATGGGAACAGGGAGTTTAGGATTATCCAAAGGATTAAATCTTTGTATCTCCAATGCTACCGCTCCTATACTAAAGGGTGAAACTCATACATGTATGAGGGTGCCACAGTAAGTGAGGGGTTAGATTCCATTACATTAATCAACCCTCCCATTATTGATTTATTCGAGGAGAGTTTGGAAGGTATTGAGACTATGGAAAATAGATAGTATAGAGTTACTGTCTTTTACCATTTTTACAAATGACAAATGAACCTGTCCATACAGCATGTGAACAAGAGCATGTTGATACATAAGATGATATCACAATTTCCAAATTAAGGTACTTAAAAGATAAGAACATTAAAAAATAGGAACAGGTGTAAGATATTCAGACCTTTTAATCTGCTCTTCCATCAATCCAATCATGGCTGATCTTCCACTTCAATTCCACCCGCCCACATTATTCCCATCATGCAATTCCCTAAGGAACCTAAACACTATTAATCTTTGATTTGAAAATGTTCAACAACTGGGAATCTACAGCTCAATAATGTACCATTTACAGTCTTCTTAGGATAAGCAGAATGTGATAGGCCCTCAGTTACACCCAACCAGCATTACATACCTTAGCATCAACCATTACCGCCCTTACTTAAACAAAGCACTAGTATGAATAAAAATACTAGAGCAGACATACATAGTAATGAATACAGGAAGCATAAAGTTAAAATTTACTCGTGGTTAGCAAGAGTTACCAGAGATGATGGTTTCTCAGAGCCACTTTGTACACAGCCAGGTCTGGTGTACTTAGTCTTAAACACATACAGGCAGATTGTTTCCAACAAGAAGTTACGGTAGGAGCAGCACTTACTTGTGTGCCCTTTACATTGAAAGGTATCTAATCAGTGGGAGGAGCCCAGCAATCCAGGATGTCTTGCAATCTCCCATATGAGTCATGTCATGCAACACTGGTTTAGCACCATTTTAATCTGCTTTGAATATGTTGCATAATTACTGTCATCTGCATTGTAGACATCACTTACACAGGCTAGATGCACATACAATGCCTTACTTATTGACATGAATATTCTAACAGCTTTAGGATCTAAATTTCCAAGGTACAAGTATGTTGGTTTTCAACTTGCTTGAGAACAGTTAACAGATAACCAAAACACAGAGGTTTGCAGACATCAAATCACCACAGTTGTATGCAAACAGATGAGGGAGCGCCATGAACTCGTCCCTCCAGAAAGACAGGAGTACCGTGTGGAAAAAAATGTTGAGACCATTTACAACTTTTATTATTCGCAATTGTTTGTATAAATGGCAATAGCTATTTGCCACTAAATAATGAGTCCACTGAAACTAATGCAAAGTCCTGGGACTATTTTCAGTCCAGCAGAGTAACAACAACAGCAACTGAATTTGCATAGTATTTGGCTGCATTAGAGAAAAATCACACGTAGATGTTACCAAAACGTGTTGCCCCAGAAAGACAGCAGAGACCAAAAAGTTGATGAAACGGACTTGAGGAGGTCTTAGAGGAAGATAGATGGAGAAATGGAAATATTTAGCAATTGAGTTCTCTATAGGATAGCCAAGGTAGCTAAAGAGTCTGATACCAAATTTATGGAATTCTCTACCCCAGAGGACTGTGAAAACTCAGTCATTGAATATATTTCAGGTAGAGAATGATAGATTCATGATTACCAATGGCATACAGAGTTTCGGAGTTAGTGTGGATAGAAGGCTTTGAAGTGTTCAAACAGACGTGATAGAATTGCAGAGCTGAGTCAATGGGGTGAATGGTCCACTCCTATTCCCATGTTCCTACAAAGAACAGGAGGATATGCAAATACTAAATTTAGAATTAAGGAGGAGAAAAATTCTGATAATAGAGAAGGATAGGAATTTTCAATTTAACGTGATGTTAGTTACAGAAATGATGGAGATCAGAGACGAAGTATGTGTTTAATGTGGTTGATCGGTAAACCTGACTTATTGCGATAGGATATATGCAGCTGAGATTTGGACAAATCGTTTTTTTGAAGAATGAGAGAACACCAAGCACAATATTGATATGAGATAACAAGCATGGGGCTGGATGAACACAGCAGGTCAAGCAGCATCATAGGAGCAGGAAAACTTGACGTTTACAATATTGATATGATCAAGTTCGGAGGTGACACAGATATGTACAAGAATTTCAATCGTAGAAGTATGAGGAAGGTGGATATAGGCCATCTGGAAGAGGTTAAAAGAAGCAATCTTGTTTAATGCATCATCCAAATGACAGCACCTTTACAAAGCAGCATGTCCTTAGTATTGCACAAGAATCAGATACACTGCAGATGCACCCATCTGCGATATACAACTGAATAAGAGATTTTATTTTGCTTTCAATCATTATTTAATTATGCGAAAAATAGCAATTGCCCAAGTGACAAATAAGTACGAAATCTGTCAGTCTTCATGTGTCCCCTTTAGATTTCTGGAAAGCACCTGTAGTATTAAAGTTGAAGGCAATTGCAAAATTCACGATGCCAAGAAATGAATGTCATTTTAGTGTCGCTGCAAACGGTGTGGATGAGGTGGCACACATCAGTGGGACTATCGTGATCGGGATCTTGAACGATAATTTTGAAGATGTTATAACTTTTTAGATCCTTAATGTGTGAACAATATAGAAAAAAGGATTTGACCACCAGCTACAAAGTGCCAGAGCAATGTCACGGTTTCTTTGTTTCAAATGTGCTTGTAAACGACGTAAACGTTTTACAATAATGTGTGAACTTTCATATTCGTACATCAACGTGTGCAACAATAATACTCTACCTTGGTGACCGACAAACCTTTTGTAGTTGTGAGTAAAGTGTTTTCAAAAAGCTTATTTTAAAGAGAAAGAAACACTTAGACTCAAACTTTATTGCCAAAATTTTAAAACGACTGAGACATACTTATTCCAAGAATATAGTACATGAGTGCTAATGTTTGATCTTAACTGAAGGAAACTATTGGTCTTCTTTGGCAGTAAGAGAGATTTGATGGAGCTGTCATTGTTAAAGGGTGTTTTTGTTCGTCTGGCTAAGTTAAATAAGTTAAAAAGAAGTCTTGGGAAAGGAATCTACATCACAACACTCGCGTGCATTTTATCTGTGGTGGCATTGAGAAAAACGGCTCGTTAGAGCTGGCATGGATTTTCTGTTTGGTTTGGGAAGTTACGCGAATGTATTTGGTGTGTTTATCCTTTGTCTCGCTCGCCTTCTGATTGATCGCAAAGGGCTAGCGGCACCGAGGGGGTTAAAGCGGCGTCGGCAGCGGCGGTTCCATTCTTAACGTTCTCCCAATTCACCTGGCAACCGCTGACCCGTGCCTAGCAACGGTCACACCAGGCAGGAGCCGATTGGTCAGTTGGTGATGTGGGTGACGTCACGGTCCGCGGCCAGAGTGACGGGTGAAAGGGAGGAGGAGACCCACGCGAGCACAAAGTGGAGCAGCTCGCGGGGATGGAGGAGCTGAGCGCTGTGGGAGAGCAAGTTTTCGCAGCGGAATGTATTCTGAGGAAAAGGCTGAGGAAGGTCTGGGGAGAAAGACAGCAAAAGAAACAAAGCAAAAGAGCACTCGTTGTAATTTTATAGATGGGGCTAACGCGCGGTAGAGATATTGCACAGGGGTTTTAATTCGTGTTGATGATGATGATGATGATGATGATGATGGTGGTGGTGGTAACGGGACTGACTTGTTATTTGTTTATTTTTTTTCTTTTCCACCACCCCCCCTCCCCCGCAGGGGAAGCTGGAGTACTTGGTGAAGTGGAGAGGATGGTCTTCCAAGTGAGTGGCATCAGGTTTTAACAATACTACAGCAGCAGCAGCGCGCGCTCCCAACTCCAGCAACGAGCTGGTTTGAAAGCTTCTTCCTTTGTTTCCCCCCCCCCCCCCGCCAACTTGCCCCATATCCTATTTCTTCTCATCACTTCCATTCAAAATTAAACATACTGTATTCTGTTTCCCTTTGTTTTACAATACTCTAGTGACATCTTTTTTGTTTTGTTTTCTTGGTGCCTCTACCTTTTGATCTTTTAATTGTTGATTTGTTTTCTATTGTTCAATATATTTTTAAGAGTGCTACTTTCCTCCAATAATACATACTTTTGTGATATCTTATTTGGGCATATATAACCTTGTTTACAACTTTTTTATGCTTAAATTCTGACAGTTTCACTTTTGAGATTGGTAAGACCTTTTATCTATATCATTGTTCTTATATAATACATCCATACTTTTTCTTTTAACTCCAATGTTTGATTTAGTCACTTGAGGTGACTTGTTACGTCTTTCCAAAGATGATTGTGATCGTGTGATATTTCTAAAATGAAGGCAGTGATTGTATGCTTACTGAATATATGGTTCAAAAGTTGAGTTTGTTTGTTTATCATATAGAATTGTGTATGCATCTTAATAGCTTAATAATTGCCTTTTATTTTATTTTAAAGTTGTGTATTTTTCTCAGATTGTGACACCTAAAGAGTGTGCGACTGCTGTTGTATTGTTTGGGGGCTGGGGGTAGATGAGGGAAGGCACAGTGGATAGTGTGCTAATCTTTTTTTTTGTTTTGATACAATCAGGTGGCTTCACAATAACAAGCTGTTCCCTGTTCCACAGTTTACATACCCTCCATCTGTTGCACCGTTCTTCATCTCCACCCCCACTCCAACCCTTATAAAAGTGCATTTTTTTTTTCTGCATTAAACAAAGTGCAAAGTTGTGATAAAGTCTTTGTCCTTGTTTTTATAGAGTACTGGACTTGAGCTTTAATGAGTTGCAAGTGAAAGTATAAATATATTTGACCTGAGGTCTTGCAAACAGTAACAGGACTTAACTTGCCATCGTTTTGCTTGATATTTGTTGCTGAGAGACTGGGGATTTGAAGTAAAATCCAGTCTGAGGACGCAAAAATGAAGTTGCATGTGATATTGAAGGCACAGAAGCCCAGATTTTTCTATGACTAAACTTGGTTTTTTTTTAACCATCTAAGCCAAGTATTTCTGATGAAGGGTTTAGGCCCGAAACGTCAAGTTTTCCTGCTCCTATGATGCTGCTTGACCTGCTGTGTTCATCCAGCCCCATGCTTGTTATCTAGCATAATGAGAAATTATTTTCAGAACTAGTACACACTATTGATTTATGTTGCAGTGTTGTGAGGACAAGACTTGGGATTAAGATGCAACAGAATTGGAATCTTGGTTGAAACATTCCATTGCTAACAAACCTGAGGCCACTTTCTACCAGCCATTTATCAATCTGCTAGTAACATTATCCCTCCCCTCCAATTTCTTGTGTATTTCTCTGCTCTTTTATCTAGCCCCGCATAATCCTTTGCATTCCTTTCCTGTTCAAATGATCAGTTCTTAATCTAAAGTATTAAAGATAATTTATTTTGTTAGACTTAGTTGCTTCTGCTTCATGAATTAGTGGGGTTTTTTTTTATTTTGTTTGTTTGAATGTGAAAATCACTTAAACCACTTCACAATGTAGGGTTTTCTAAGGTAGGGCCATTTCTTTCTCTTGAAGAGGAGTGATTTTACAGTATGTACACCCGTTTGTTTGGAAAAGACCCAACTACAATTAAATGTCACAGTATGCTTTATTACATTTTAGAGGTAGGAAATTGGTGACAAGGTACAAGTAAGACCTTAATTCATTAAACAATGTACAAAAATGCAATGTAATCTTGTGTTTTCCTCTTTCCCTATTGAAGAAAAAGTTTATATTTATTATGAATGGAACTTAAATTATAATGTTACAATTTAAAACTTTCACTAACCAAACACAACAACAAAAACAACCACCCTTGACTGCTGCTTTCTAAAGATTCACCAGACTGGTTCTTAGGGTGTGAAGTCATAGATGATTTATGATCCTGTAAAGGATGTAAAATTCTTAACAGGATGGATCAAGGAAAGATATATTCCTTAGATAACAAGGTGTAGAGCTGAATGAACACGGCAGGCCAAGCAGCATCAGAGGAGCAGGAAGGCTGACGTTTCAAGCC
>JAHRHZ010000082.1:5584150-5611850 GCA_024137785.1 Ginglymostoma cirratum
AGGGGTTATTGATCAATGAGTGATGAATCTTTGAAATCCCCTAAAAAGAGGGCTGTGGAAGGCAGATTCAGCTTGAGATGTCAAATGCCTATTATTGTTCCTATTTTGCATGTTCCTATGTACTTTTTTCCACAGGAGAAGTGGAGGAATTATTTCCTCGCACTCCATTGCAATGCCCTTCAAATCATGGATGAGATGTACTAACAAAGTGATATTTATGTTAATAATGAAGTGTACTTATGTGCCCTTTGTAAAGTGTTGTACTTTTTTTTTTAATTCAAAGCTGCTACTGTGATTGGGCAATCTGTGGCCTTTACATATGTCAGTTAAACCACAGTTCCGAGCTCACTTTATTCAAGCAATGCATGTGACAATTCTCCATGATTCTAAAGTAGCTGAGCAAAATAATGCCAATCACATTTTAAAATAGTCTTTCAGGTTGATAATTGGATACAAAATTGGCTCAACAACAGGAGACAGAATGATGGAGAGTTGTTTTTCAGACTGGAGGCCTGTGACCAGCGGTGTTCCACAGGGATCAGTGCTGGGTCCATTTTTGTTTGTCATTTATATTCTCATAAAAATCATTTTGTATAAGAGTCATGGTTAATAAATTTGCGGACGACACCAAAATTGTTGTATAGTGGTCAGTGAGGAAGGTTATCTAAGATTACAAAGAGATCATGATCAGTTGGGTCAATGGGCTGAGGAGTGGCAGATGGAGTTTAATTTGGATAAAAGTGAGGTATTACGTTTTGGTAAAACAATTGAGGGCAGGACTTGTACAATTAAAAGTAGGGCCATGGGTAGTGTTGTAGAGTAGAGACCTAGGGGTTTAGGTACATAATTCTTTGAAGTTTATGTCACGTACAAGGTGGGTAAAAAGGTCTTTATCACACTTGCCATCATTGCTCACTTCTTTGAGTCTAGGAGTTGGGACTGCCCTGTTACAGGAAGGATATTATTAAGCTGTAGAGGGGTTCAGAAGACACATGTTTATCAGGATGTTGTCAGGAATGGAGGGTTGGAGTTAAAGGAGAAGCTGGGTAGGAGGTTGAGGGCTGACCTTTATAGAGGTTTATAAAATCATGAGGTATAGATAAGGTGATTAGGAGGTGTGTTTTTCCGTTGGGTGAGGGATTTCAAGACTGGGGGGCTTATTTTTAAGGTGAGAAGAGAAGGATTTTTAAAAAAAGACATGGCAACTCTTTTACACTGGTTCATGTGTGGAATGAACTTCCAGCTGTGGTGGATGTGGGTACTGTTACAACATTTAAAAAAACACTTTATATACATGAATAAGAAATATTTGGAGAGATGTGGGCCAAGTGGATGCAGGTGGGAGTAATTTCGTTTGGGACTATGGTCCTAATGGACTAGTTAGACCGAAGGGTCCGTTTCCATACTGTATGACTATATGTCTGTCTGTCACATTGGTGCCTGATAAATCCAGAGACATTTACAAGTCAGCATCACAGAAAAAATGTTTAGATTATGACAAATATAGCCAATTTTTAGTGCTTTCCTTGGAGATTAAGATAATTGGGGAGAAACAAGTCATATTGTGCAGTTCACATGAGAATTCATTTTCAGATATTAATTCTTTTAGTTAGTTTAGAAACTGTACACTGGTTGAGCAACACCACAAAGGGTCAGTTGGCTAAGGTGGATAGATGGTGACATAGAATAACGGCAACAGTGTAGGTTCCTGTACTGGCTGAGGTAGTTCTTGGGAACAACTGTCCTCACCCAATCATGAAATTGTGGCATAATCTATGATTAGCAAACATTGGATAACAAAGATACTACACAGTGTGAGATCATATAATCTTTCATCCTCATGATGCTTATTTGGGAGGGGGCAGTTATGTTTTGAACCAAGTTCTCTTCATCTTTTGCTCGCAGGAAGAAGTCTACTAGGTTTGGACATGTTATGTTCTGCCGTTCCAATGAAAGGCATGAGGACTGACAGGGATGGGGTTACATCTGCAAGGATTGTTACTGTGCATGAAGTTATTCAATATCTCAGATCATATCAATTATAGGCCACCTTCAGCTTTACAGTTCTCATTTTTCTATACGTTTTGAACACTTTTTTGTTTTTCTTTCCTTTAAGTCACCAGCCCTGCAAGGACCAAGTTAGGATCTTCCAGTGGTCTTTATGGGGGCAGGGGGTGGAAAGCATTTGGTCCTTGCCTGTTCTGGCTTTCACGTGACTCCACACCCATAGCAATGTGACTCATTCTTAAATGCTTTCTGAATTGGCCTAGCAAACACTCAGTTCAAAGGCCATTGAACTGGATGGACAACAAATACCAGCTTTGCTTCTGCCCACATTGTGATAATAAAGAAGCTGATCTCTGCTATAAAACTAAAATCTAATAGATGCTGGAAATGTGACATTAAACAAAATGCTAATTAATGTTTCAGAACATGACATTTGATCAGAATTACCTGAAACATGAACTCAGTTTCTTTCCACAGATGCTGTCAGACCTGTTGAGTAGTTTTATTTCACATTTCTTTGCTCACCAGTTTCACTACCTTCAAGAACAGGTGATAAATTATGAATTCTGGTACAAACCAACAACTGGAAGTTTTGTTTCCATATTGTGAGAAACCTTCACAAACCTGTGCATCATGTTATCCCCTGAGCAGACCTCACAAAAAAATGTTTGTGTGTAATTCCAGATAGGTGGAATTACAGAATATTATTATCCCATTAGAGAGTCAACTAAAGATCATCATGGAAAAGTACAAAAGCTGACATAAATTCCATTCTTACATGAGAGAGTCAGAACAAACTTGGGTGCATGCCTTTTTTTGGTAGTGTTCTATTGAATTTTCAGAGGAGTGTTTTATTTTTGGATGAGAGGTTCTGCTTGTGAAGGTAGATGCAATAAGGTCCCACAGCAATATTTGAAGAACAGAAAAATTATCCTAGTGCTTTCCCCCTTTTTTTTTTGTACATTCAAAACAGATTTGGTTGGTGCTATTTATAAAATCTTGTGTAGAGAATGAGGTGTGTTTGTCAACAGCGACAACACTGCAGAAGTTATTAATTGCTGTGAAGCACTTTGGGAAATTAAAGGTGCTATAAAACTTTACTGTAATAAACTTTTATTTGGCACAATACATCTGGATGCTTGATTCTCCTCACAGCAAGTTCCAACATTGCTTGTGTCATTGGAAGAAAATTAATTGGCAGATCACTTCAGCCTCTATTTTGCCTACCTGGGACAAGTTGAAGTACTGAGACCTGGCAAAGTAAACTGTGGTCATATAAATAAAATATTACAATTGGAGAGTTAAAAAATGACTGCACTTACATGTTTGAAAAAATAATATTTTTTATCTTACCTTTTTATTCTTTGTTCCATTTGGGTTTTTTTGTTACTTCACTCTAGTTATACATTCTTTTTTGCTCTTGCTTCCTTATTTTCTAATCTACATGTGTGGCATGCTTGTTTCTGTTTCCTAACTGTTACACTCAGCCTTCTTTTCAGCTTGAATCTGCTATTTTTTTTTTCTTACCCAGACTGGTGCAGAGCTGAAGGTTACTTTTGTTGCATGCTCCTGAAGTCTCCTCTTTCACCTCTTCATTCCATGACAGCAGAACAAGAAAGAAAAATAAATATTTCTTCCACGCGGTAAACAGTCATCTCTTCAGGCCTGTCTGGTTTACCGCATCTCTAAATAGTTGCTGGTATCGCTCTGCAGGAAAAACCTGAGGTTTCAGTTGGGCAATTGTATTGGGTGCAAAGGATGGCTGCAAGGTCCTAGTGCTTGCAGATGTTCAATGAACTTGGAGCAGACTGATGTTGTACTTTGCTTTTATCTAAAGATATTTTTGAAATGATTTGTAACTGAGTCCTCTTTGAATAAACCTCTATTCCTAATTCATAGCTTACAGGACAATATAAAAAGTAAATGATATTGATGCATTTTTTATTTTCCCCTTCACATCTGTCATTGTAGGTCATCATTTCATTTTTCATATATATAGCTTTCTATATTTTCAGTTTGTCCCAGTCTTACATTATCTTTATAACTGAAGAGAAGAAAGTTGTGCATTTATATAATACTTTTTCCAACCTCCAGGATGTCCCAAAGCATTTTCCTGCCAGTGATGCATTTTTTGAAGTTTAATCATTATTACACTGATTGAAATACCATACAAGTTATGAGTCTGGGAAACAACTTGTATTGCAGACGTTCATGATGCACCAGCGCCCTTTCAAAAATTTTGAGATGGGCAAAATATGCTGGCTCTGACAGCATGCCCACTTCTTAAGAATGCAATTGTTAAAAATTGTGCAAGCCTAGTTTCTGTTAATATTAAGGCAACAACAAAACTTTTTTTTCATTTAATCTAAATATTAGCACTTTTATACAAGTGTGGAACAACATAAATAAGGGGAATATTTTTCTACAATACACTTTTTGCCACAAATTTGCTGGTGACTGTGTTGTGTGAACATTATGCTTCAGTTGAATTTTAAGTAATAACTTCCTTGTGGGTGCAATTCTTAGCTTTGACCTATATGTACTGGTTACTTTTTTAAATTAACAAAACTGAGTTAACAGTAAAATCTCAATTTGTTGGATGCTTTTCTTTTATCAATGGGCCATGTAATCGTTTATTTAATGTAATTCTCTGGTTTCAGGATTAAACTGAACAGTGTCAGTTCAACAATCAAATGAATGAAACACTTTTTATTTAAACAGTTAAAAATTGTAACTTAGCAATATAGCAAGAATGTAAATTTAGCCAAGCTTTAAAGTTTCTGCTTTGGGCAGGTTTGATCTCCTCGTTCAAAAGTGTGTTCAGTATGTTTTCTATTAACACGAAAGATAATCTCGCATTTCAATATTAGGGCTATTTTAACTGGCTAAAAAATCAGTTTTACTTCAATTTGTTTTTTTGCCAGTTTTCAATGCAGGCTTAAGCAAAAGTGTACATTACCTGAAAGGCAGAAATATCAGTAAATTTGCATTTGATTTTACAGAATAAATAGTGAGCATAATTTCTGTATCTTAGAATAAAATGCAAAATTACATTTTCCTTTATCATCTTAATGATATATTATGTTTTTTTTTTTGATAGACATAATAGCTGGGAGCCAGAAGAAAATATTCTTGATCCCCGGCTCCTGCTAGCTTTTCAAAGAAGGTAAGAATATTTCTTTCATATAATTCCATAACTATGTTTCTTCTATACCCCAGGCAAGAGAGTGAGTAGATCACCCGTGCATTCGACTTATTTTGATGTTCACTTAACTATCTAGGTGTTTAGAAGCACAAAAGCCCCTTCCAACTTTTGGTTTTTTTTTGCTCCACTTAGTTTCCTAGTAAAATCAAATGGAAATTCGTTTGCATTTTTTTATTGTGGGTTTGAGCAGCATACTTGAGTTGTCAATAGTCACGTGAATATTTTGTTTTATTGAGAGTAAGGATGGAATTTTGTTTTAATTGCAGCCAACAAGAGAGAGAACTGCAGAATCGGAAACGAGGCAAGAGGCCCAGGGGCAGACCAAGAAAACATGTGGTATGATTGTTGTTGTTTTTTTTTTTGTTTTTTTTTTTCTTTTTGTTTTATGTCAGCCTAATAGTGAAAAGAGTACTTCTTGTTTTCAGTGACTCTGGTGATTATATTATGGTTTTCCTGCTCCTATGATGCTGCTTGACCTGCTGTGTTCATCCAGCCCCATGCTTGTTATCTCGGATTCTCCAGCATCTGCAGTACCTTTTATCCCTTTGTTCTACAATCAGCTGCATTACGTTGGGCCAAACTTTTGTTTTTATTTTCAGTACTAGTGTAAGTATTGCTAAGCTGCAACACTGGTATATACCTGGCAAAATGGAAACAGGTATGTCCTGTCAGAACAACACAAACCAATCAATTTCCATCCCTTATGTCTACTCCTTGATTAGGAGTAGCAAATTGATGGAAGGTGTCTTTGGCAGTGCTATCAAGCGACTCTTGCTTACAATGACCTTCTGGCATTTGGGCTCTGCCAGGCCACTGAACTCTTAACCTCATTTAAAGCCTTAGTCACAATGGCACAAAACGGTTGGACTCCAGAGGTGAGAGTTACTGCACTTGCCATCGAGATAGTATTTGACAGAATGAAGCACCAAAGAACTCTAGCAAATTGAGAGTCAGTGGGAATCTGGGAGAAAGTTCTCCACTGGTTGGACTCATATCTACCACAAAGGAAGATGATTGTGATTATTGTTCAATTGTCTCTGTCCCAGGCCATATTTGCAGGAATTTCTCAGGGTGGTGGCCTAGCCCCAACCATTTTCAGCTGCTTAACCAATTACCTTCCCACCATCATGTGTCAGAGATGATGTTTGCACAATTTTCAGCAACGTTCTCACTCTTCAGATAGCAAAGCAGTCTATCAATATGAATGTCAGTCCAAGCATGAATGTGGTCCAGGCTACTGCGTAAGTGGCAGGTAACATTTGCAGTGTGCAAGTCTCGGGCGATGGCCATGTCCAACAAGAGAGAATGTAACTATCACCCCTTGATATTCAATGGCAGTACCATAACTGAATCCAGTAATATTAACATTGAGGTCTACCATCAACCAGCATCTAAACATTGGTGACAAAACCGGGTGAGTGTCTCGGAATTCTGGTGCGAGTAACTTGCTTCATGTCTTTTCAATGCCTGTCTACGGCATAGTCAACATGGACTCGTCAAGGGCAAGGTCATACCTGATAAATCTGTTAGAATTCTTTGAAGAGGTAATGAGCAAGTTAGACAAAGGGGAGTCAGTGGATGACCTATTTTTGGACTTCTAGAAGTCCTTTGTTCAGGTGCTGCATAGGAGGCTGCTAAATAATAGAAGAACCCATAGTATTAGTATTAGGGGCATGGATAGGGGATTGGCTGACTGGTAGAAGGCAGACAGTAGGGATAAAGCGGTCTTTTTTAGGATGGCAGCTGGTGACTAGGAGAGTCAAGCAGGGGTTTGTATTGGAACCACAACTATTCACATCAATCAGTAACAATCTGTACAAAGGAGCTGAGGGCGCTGTTGCTAAGTTTGCAGATGACAAAGATAGATTGAGGGGCGTGTAGTTTTGAGGAAGTGAGAACTACAGAAGGACTTGGACATGTTAGGAGAGTGGGCAGAGAAGTGGCAGGTGGAATGCAGTGTTGGAAAGTGTCAAGTGGGAACCATTTTGGGCTCCATAACTAAAGAAGGATGTGTTGGCATTGGAAGGGTTCCAGAGGAGGTCTACAAGAATGATCCCGAGCATGAGGGTCTTGTCCAGTGAGGAGCAGTTGAGGACTCTGGTCTGGACTCTGGTGGAGTTTAGAAGGATGAGGGAGAATCTGATTCTCACTTGCACAGTACTGAGGAGCATGGATAGAGTTGACATGGAGAAGATCTCTCCACAAATAGCAGAGACTAGAACCTGAGGGCACAACCTTGGAGTGAGGAATCTCTTCAGCCAGGGAGTGGTTAATCTGTGGAACTCATTGCTGCAAAAGGCTGTGAAGGGTAAGGTCATTCAGTGTACTTATGACAGAGGTAGGTAGATTCTTCATTAGTATGGGGAGCAAGGGTTACAGGGAGGAGGAAGGAGAATGGGGTTGAGAAACATATCAGTGATGATCAAATGGCGGAGCAGACTCGATGGGCCAAATTTCCTTATTCTGCTCCTGTATCTTGTGGTCTTACCTCTGGTCTGCCATCTGCAAGGTACAAGTTAAGAAATGTGGTAAATACTCTTTCCCCTTGCCTGTCTGAGTGCAGGTCCAACAAAAATCAAATAACTCAACATCAGCCAAGACAAAACAGCCCACTTTATAGGCATTCCATCCATCACCTTAAGTATCAACTTCCTGCACCACCAAGGTACAGTGGCAACAATATGTACTGTCTATAAGACGGGCTATAACAATTTATCACATTGTTTATTTGGACTTCAGTGAAGCGTTTGACAAGGTTCCATGTGGTGGACTAATTAGTAAAGTTAGGTCACGTGGGATTCAGAGAGAGCTTGCTGACGGGATACGTAGTTGGTTTAATGGCAGGAGACAGAGTGGTGGTAGAAAGTTGCTTTCCAGACTGGAGGCCTGTCACCAGTGGGATTGATTCTGGGTCCTCTTTTTGTTTGTCATTCATATAAATGATTTGTTTGAGAATCTAGAAGGTTTGTGGATGACACCAATTAGTGACAGTAAAAAAGTGTTGCCGAAGATTGCAAAGGGATCTTGACCAAATGGGTCAGTTGGCTGAAAAATGGGAGATGTCATTCAATTTGGATAAATGAGATATTGCATTTTGGTACAACAGCGGCAGGACTTACACAAATAATGGTAGGGCCTTGGGTAGTGCCCTAGAACAGAGGGGTTCAGGTACCTAATTCTTTGAAGTTTGCATCACATAGGGTGGTTAAAAAGTCATTTAGCATGCTTTCCTTCATTGCTGAGACCTTTGAGTATAGGACTTAAAACATCCTGTTGAGGTTGTGCAGGATGTTGGTGAGGCCTCTTCTGAAGTAGTGACCAGAACTAGTCACCCTGTCATGGGAAGGACATTAAGCTAGAGAGCGTTCAGTAGCGATTATATTGAAGATGTTGCCAGATATGGAAGGTTTTGAGTTTTTAAAAAAAGGCTAGGACATTTTTCAGTGGAGCGTAGGAAGTTGAGAGGTGACCTTTATAGAGGTTTATAAAATCATGAGGGGTATAGATTGATTTAATGGTAGGTGTCTTTTCCCTTGGATGGGGGATTTCAAGATTAGGGGGCATATTTGTAAGGTGAGTGGAGAGAGATTTTAAAGTCATGAGGGGCAAATTTTTTAGTGTGGTTCATGTGTGGAATGAACTAGCAGAGGAAACACAGCTACAGTGTTTAAAAGACACTTGGATAAGTACATGATTAAGAAATGTTTGGAGGGTCATGGTCTAAGCGCAGATAGGTAGGACTAATTTAGTTTAGGATGTTCAGCATGGAATGTTTGGACCAAAGGGTCTGTGTCTGTATTGTATGACTCTTTTATTATCATTTTCTAAATCCGTTGATCTCTACCAGCTGGGACAACTAGAGCATTGGAACACCACCTCAAGCCATACAATATTCTGACTTGGAAGTAAATGGCTATTCCATTACTATTGTTAAGGCAAAATCCTGGAACTTTCTCCTTTTTAACACCTGTAGCTATTCACAAAATGGCTCATCACCACCCTCTTGAGGGTAACTACAGACGGGCAAAAAATGTTGGCCTAGGCAGCAATGCCCACATCCCCCGTGTGATATGATTTTTTTTTGATTTTTTAGAAAGTGATGATATCATGTACCAGGATTTCTTAGTGGAGAAAACTTGCCAAATTAAGCAATATTTTGAAGAAACCAATGCATCAGGATGGCGTTCATGAAACTAAATATACTTCTTTAAAAACCTGACAACCAGCAGAATAGTAGATACTTTAAATACACAGGCATCAATTGATGGCAAAATTGATTTGGGGGAAAAAAATATACTAGTGAGTTTAATGGCACTCGCTGTTACTAATGCACAAGTCAAACAGCAACTTCTGCAAAACACCGTGCATGTCAAGATGTAAAAACCCAGAAGCTGCTGTTTGAGATGCACTGCTGTGCCATAAGCTGTTTCCAAACAACATCTGGTAGGCTTCTAATTCAACTTTGCTCAACAGATATGAGTGTGTTTTGCACACCAAACATACTCCTATAGCAAAATGTCCAGAGAAAAATAGTAAAGGATTGGGAATGTGGCCAGTGAGCTGATTTCTTCAAACAAAATCGAAGTGTGGCTACTTGCACCAAAATGCGCTCTGCATCCAAGCAGTAATTCAGTCTGTGGAATCTGAATCTAAGGGCCTGGAATCCTCAGTTTACATCCCAGTTAAAGTATCATTGGTTAAAACAGTTTAGGAACTGATATCATTCAAACTTAATTTTTGAACTTTACACACTTTGACAAAGAAAGTGTGTTCGATGTTCCTGCCAACCCTTCAGATTAGTCTACAAGAGCTTAAAAGTTAAATTTACTGTCAGTCTTCTTGTAGAAGACGTTACTAGCATTCCAAAATTACTAAATAGTCGATTGGGAAACAGAAGGAGAGGAAATAAACCTAATAACTATCACTAGAGGTAATGTGCTCGGGAAGCTAATGGGGCTAAAGACCAATAAGGCCCTAGGACCAGATGAGATGTATCTTGGGTGTTAAAGTAGCTGCAGAGATAATAATTCACCAGTAATAATCTTCCAAGCTTCCTTAGATTTCAGAAGATTGACAGTTTTCCAATGTAATATTTTTTTTTGGAAAAGAGACAAAAAGAGGGTAACTGTAGGCCAGATAGCGTAATAATTGTAATTGGGAAAACGTTGGAGTCTGCTAATGGATGTCATAGCAGAGCATTTTGAAATCAAGCAGAAACAGCATGACTTCAAAACGGGAATTCATGCCTGATAAATTCTTTGAAGAAGTAACAATCCAGGATAGATACAGGGGCAGGATATTAAATATTAGGATTTTCAAAAGACGTCTGATAAGGTGCCGCTCATCAGGCTACTTAAGATAAGAGTTCATGGAGTTGGGGGTAGTATGTTAGCGTGAAATAAGGATTGGCTAACTATTAGAGGACAGAGTTGGGAAAAGGGGGCTATTTTCAGGATGGAAATCTAGAACTAGTGGAGTACCACCGGGATCAGTGCTGGAGCCACAATCATTTGCAATATATATTAGTAATGTGGATGAGAAAAATGATTGTGATGTAGCCAAGCTTTCAGATGACCCAAAATACGTGGGAAGGCAAGTGGTGAGGATGAGATAATGTTTCTGTCTCTCTGTAGACAGGCTAAGCAATTGAGCGAAAATTTAGATATAAAACAATATAGTAAAAATGTGAGGTTATGCATTTAGGCAGGAAAAATAGAGCTGAATATTATTTAAATAGAGGAAAAACTGCAGAAAGCTCCAGCAGAGGGCTTTTGGAGTCCTTATCCATGAATCTCAAAAAGCTTGCATCCAAGTGCATTGTGTAAAAGGCAAATGGAATGTTGACTTTTATTTCAAAGGAAGTAAAGTCTAAAAAGTGTGGAGGTTTTGCTAAAATTGTACAAGATATTAGTTATATCACAGCTGGTATGCAGTGAATAATATTGGGCCCCTTATCGAGGGAAAGATATCTTGGCATTGGAGGTAGTCCAGAGAAGGTTCACTAGGCTGATACCAAGTATGGGAAGTCTGTCTAATGAGGAGAGGTTGAGTAGGTTGGGTCCATTCTCATTGGAACATAGACGAATAAGTGGTAACCTTTATTGAAATATACAGTGTCCTTGGGGGACTTGATAGGGTAGATGCACTAAGGTTATTCTCCCTTGTGGGAGAGAGGGATAAGATGGCATAATCTCAGCATAAAGGGTAACACATTTAAAACGGGTGAGGTGGAATTTCTTCTGAGGATAGTGAATCTATGGAATTCTTTATTACAGAAGGCTGTCAAGGCTGGGCTATTTAAGTATATTGAAGGCTGAGACAAATTTTTAATGAGTAAAGGAATCCAGAGTTACAGGTGAAGGCAGAAAGTGAAGCTGAAGATTATCAGATCAGGCATCATGTCACTCAGTGACAGAGCAGACTCAATGGGTTGACTGGCTTACATGTTGCATGTCTTATTATCTTAATCCTATGAAAACTTTATTTTTTTCAAAATCAACTTGTCTAGTAGACTTTTTTTTTAATCAACCTGTCATGACCCACCTCTGAGGCAGGTGAGACTTGAACCCAGGCCACCACTGTACCACAAGAGCTCTGAGGGGATCACATTGAACTTTGATCAGTTCAAGAATAATAAAAGAACTATTGGGCTGAACATTTCAGGAGCCTGAGCAATATGGACTGTGGTGAGATGTGTGGTAGAATCAGATGAGTTTCTGCGAAGCACTGGAGAGTTTCTTGCGAGACAGCAGCAAGTTGCCAATTAAGGGTGATTATTGCTGGTTAAGTGCCTTGTTAGCAGCCTCATTTAATATTCTACTTTCTACTTTGCCAAACACTCCAAGCAAGCTAGGCATTGAGAAAACTGGACATGGAAATCAGAAAGGGTTCCTGGTGGATTCAGCTTGTCGCTTGCTCCACGTTGCATTTGATCAAACTGCACCCGAGGCTATGATCCACAACATCACTAAACACGCCCCTTATCCAAGGACATTGGCATTGGTGTTTGCCAATTTCACACAACCATCATGTCACCTCTATAATATTGTGGTAGGGATCTCTGGAAACACAGACTGGCCACTAACATTGGAAGGCTGCTGAAGGGACCCAGCCACATCTCAGGGCTGCTAGCATGCTCACTTAGTGGCTACCTGTTTGCTTGCACCATCCATTCCTTGCCATTTAGCAGAATTGTACAACCAGGCAGCTTTGCCTTGCTATTCAGGAGTCTTCCGTCAAGAGTGTATGTTTCACTGTACAGCAGTGTGCTACATCAAACTCATGCCTGCTCCATTTGCCATCAGTTTACATGGCAAAGACAGTACATGTGCAGCAAGCAAGTAGCCATCAAAGTCTTAGGGGAGTAGTTCTCTAAAGTCGTCGTCATACAGCACAGAAACAGACCCTTCAGTCCAACCAGTCTATGCTGACCATAATCCCAAACTAAACTACTCCCACCTGTTTGCGCTTTGCCCATGTCCCTCCAGATGTTTCTTATTCATGCACTTATCTGAATTCCTTTAAACATTGTAACAATACCTGCATCTGCCACTTCCTCTGGAAATTTACTCTGCACTGGAAACGGTCTCTGTTTGAAAAACAAAAGTTGCCCCTCAAGTCTAAGTCCATGGAGGCACCCACCAGTAAGAGTATCCCAGCACAATACGTCAAAGGTATCAGTCCAGGCTTTTGTAGGCAGCCAGGCATCCGTTCAGAATGATTCCATTAAGGTCCTTCATGCCTCTGCAATCCAGTGTGTCACAGTCAGTCCTGTGGTTTCATAGCAGCTAGCCTGAGGTTTATGGTGAACAGAATCATGGAAATGCACAACCACCAGTCAAGGGTGTCAGTACTTATAGAAAGATGCATGCAGACAAGTTTGGGGATCTGGGAAAATTTGAGGCCAATGGGAAGACTCCCCAGGAAGGGGATTTAGATATTCAGGCAGAGGCTGCAAGACACTGGATGAGGAATGCTCACTTGCCTTCACTTTTGCTGGAAACCAAAGTTCAATGGGAAAGAAAATGGCTGTACTCATACTGAGAGTGATTTGGGGTAACTGACAATCCCTTACAAAGGGACTACAGCACCCAGATGCTCGGACTGTTAAGGGAAAGTCATTGCACACAGATCCATGCATGGTACATGGCATAGACCTGCAGCGTCCATAGTCCTTGGATTTTCTAATCCATTATCCTTCTCTGCTTTGAAAACCTCTGACAGGTAAACGTTTGGACACAGGCTGCAAAAGAATAAGGATGTTGTACAAGAAGGGCCAAAGGTATCAGCATGACCTGATGCCCTGTGTATGCATTGTTCCTCTTTGCTTCTAGGTAATGCAGCAGGCTCTAGGCGCACAGACCTCCATCCATGGAACTTCTTCGTCTGTGGTCATGAAGTGGTGCTTGATTGTGTAGCTGAATGACTTGATGACGACTCTAAAAGCCAGATGTTAGATTAAGACAATGAAATTTTTATAAAAATGCAACATTACTTATAATTCATTATCGTCTGTGCCACCCAAATGTCCTCAGTAGGTCACCTGTGTCCTCTCCCACTATGTCTTGTATGCTCCCAGCTCTTGCAGCTGGAACAGAGGGAGCTTGTTTGGCAGTGTTGGCCATGAGGGTTTGGTCATGTGACCTTGGAGGACTTGTGAGCCAGAGGTACTAAGGCTCATCTTACCAGAAGCAATTTGACCCTCCTTGGTGTGAAATTTCAAGGTGTGGGGTGGTCAGGCAAGGTGGACCAAGAGGCTACCTTTTGAGTGTTCTGAGAGGAGACTTCTGAACGCCCTACGTGTGATGCCTTCTCTGGCTGGGTGTCTGCAGTCACTGCCCTGTCTCCTTGAGGAAGGGGCACTGCAGTTTGTGCCAGGACTAATCGTTTGGGTACAAGTGAGTGTGAAGTGACAAAGTGTAGCACTTACCCAAGTGCAATGGAGAAGACCTTCTTACAGCACAGTGGAGACCATGTTGACCCAGGTAGTGACTGGGATCATGCTTTCAGGGTCTAGTGGCATGGCTTTGCCTGTGTCCTCCAGGAAGAAGCCCCCTCAACCAGTACCTCTGGCTTCCCACCAGAGAATGAATGGTGCAATCTTCCCTTTCTGTGACATCTTCCAGAAGCATTCAGCAAACAAGCCATCTATGGAATGCCATTACTTTGTTCAAACACATAACAGCCTCTCAGCTCCTTTAAAGGCATAGCCATGAGAGATGCTGGTCTTTCGCTGGATATTTTGAATGGTGAGTTGCTAGTCACTGGTACATAAGATGGGCCATGCTATGGATCAGGATAGGTAGTTAATGAGACAAGATGCAGGGAGAGAACTTGCTAGGCTTTGTGGTGAAAACCCTCCAAAAACCTCAATGTAATTTGGACTCTGCCAAAAAAGAAAACACAAGGTTCAGCCCATTGATGCAGTTGAATGGAAAAGAGTTGAACAAATATTGACAATATCCTGGAACCCCATTGCAGCTTCACCATATAATGACACAAGTAGGTGGCTCTCAACCGTTTTGACAAATTTGTCTATGGTGGTGGTGGTGTTGGCGCTTGGAGCGGGGGCTCCTGGCTGTGGTAGGCCTGGACTGGAACCATGTTTGGGACCTCTCATTGAAGATGAACCCTATTTAAGTACTTTTTATTTTAGTCTTTTATACCTCCAAAATGGCAGCAGATTGTGGTGACAGATCATTTCTCACTACATCTCCCTAGATTTATGTGATAATAAATCATGCGTCCATTTGTGCATGGATTGTCAGCATGCCCACATTCCATGGATGAATTTACAGAAGTTGCTTCAGTGGAAGTGTTTCCTTTTCTTCTAGATGCTTTGGTAGTCAGCATGTGAGGTTGAATCTTCTGATTGATTTATGACACTACTACACAGTTAATTGCATGAGGAGATTTCTTTCACATTTCCCTATTTCTCTTCAAGTGTGTATTCAGTTAGTGAGGAAAAATCAACATGGATTTCAAAATATTCTGACCATTCATGCCTCCCTGAACATCTCCCATCTTGGTTACTCCCTTAAATCTCAGTTACCTGAATGGATATGGTTGATAAGTAATGTACGCATCCACTGCAGGCTGGCTAGACCGTAAACAACCAGCTCTAACCTGCCTAAACTATTGACCATTCCATAATTGTCCCAAAGATAAACCTCAGTTTATTTTCTCTTCTGCAAACTGTCTTAATAATCACCACCACGAGCTCCCATCTTCTCCACCCTTGCTGCCAGAATATATGAAGAATTCCCAGATGATTTTTGTCGTTAAAATTGAGACCATCCAATCGTTTTTTCTTTCTGTACTTCCCCACCCTATCAGTCCAAACTTCCTCAAATTTCCCACTGCTGTACCCTTGAATTCATCTCATTCAGCCATTCCATTAGAAAAACCATTAATTTTGTACCACTGTGACATCAACCCACGTCATGTCTACTTCACCTCAACTGCTGCTGAAATCCTTATCCTACCCTTTGTTATACTCTTATTGGCTATTCCAGTGCAGTCCTGACTGGCTTCCCACTTTCTACCTTCCATAATTTTGATCAACCAAAAATCTGCTGCCATGTCCTAATTCTCATCCAGCTCAGTTCACCTGTCAAACTGTGCTCTTTGAAGCATTGGTAAGCAAAGCTTTAATTTCAAAATTCACAACCTTGTTACTAAATTCCTCCATGTCCTCTCCATTCCATGTCTCTGTATTTTCCTGCCCTACTACGCTCAAGAGACATCAGTGCTCTTCCAATTCCGGCCTTTGGAGCGGTCCTGCACTAGTGTGGAATTTCCTGCCTAAATCTCACTACCTTGTTTCCCTGTTTATTTTTATTTTGAGGCATTCTTTGAGCCCACCCCTTTTAACCAAGCTTTTGGTTATTTGCCCTAATTTCTCATTGTCATTTGATGCCAAATAATACATCTGTGAAGCATTGTAGCATAATTTACACTGTAAAGATACTTTTTTTTTAGAAAGTAAAAGTTACAACTAATGTTATCATGTCATACCTATTGAGCAATGGGTATTTTGGATTTACTGAAAATGTTGGTAGCAGGCACTAAAAACACTGACTTCTTGCCTCTTATCTAATTGAAACCTTCACTCACTTTTCAAAGACTGAGGAGTTAACTGTTTGTTTAGTAAGTAAAATGTGATCTGTTCTGTGGAAACTATGCTTAGGAAAGTGTTATCAACTAATCTAGAATGACACACTCTCTCATTTTAGTACAAAAAAAAGCTGCACTATTAAAGTAGTATCCTTCAGCTGAAGTGTTCAGATTGTTCATTCAGTGCAGTTAAAGATGCTGTAGCACCTTTTTTTAAAAAGACAGTCCATGTTCTCCAGTGTCCTAGTCAGCATCTATATATCAATTAATAACTTAAACAGATCAATATGACACTGTCACATTATTGTTTTGAGAGAATGTTAGTTTAGAATGGCTTAAGATTTTATCTACATAATAGCTGCTGCACTTGATGAAATTTATTGCATAAAGTGTTTTGCAATGTTTTCAGTATGAAAGGTAATTGCCCAAATGAAAGCATTAGAATTATTCATTATGGAAGTTTTTAGAGGCTGTCAAATGTTTGCTATTTAGAATTACCAAGAGTTGCAGATTAAAATATGGCTTTTCACAAAACTTCTTAGTTTTTAAAAGAAATAAGCATGAGCTCAACTGCTGAATGAGGAAAGTCAAAAAAAGTTATATTGCTATGCCTATTCCAAGTGTCACCATACAGTGACGTACCTACACTATGGAACATGGTTGAATATGCCACTGGCTGTTGGAGGTCCTTCATACAAATATCTATGTAATGAAATCAAGTTGTCAGTCCAGAAAGATATATTTTTTTGCATGATAGTTTACTTTTTGAGCTTTCTGTAAATTGAACTTTAATCCAAGTTGAAAATAATTAAACTAATTTATTGTGCATATTGCAAAGGAAGTAGAAAGAAAAGGAATGAAAATTGAAAGAAAGAAATACAGTAAAGGAGATGGTGATTGTTATTTGTTACAAATATGGCAGATGGAATCACAATTGCAGTGTTCTTAAATAATTGCATTTCCTTCTACAAGAATAATAAATTGCTACATCTATATTCTGCTCACGCAGAACCATGTTAACCACCTCCCAACAGTTGACTGAATCTTTTAAAAGTAGCTGAAATTGTGAAAGAAACATCAGTTATTGGAATGTGACTGTAATATTTTTAAAACCTGGTCATTCTGTCAGAAACATGTGTCATTAGTGTTCAGTTTAACGTTGCTGATGCCTTAAGGGAATCAGCAACATTTAACGTGTGGGGAGGTGACAGCCTAGTGGTATTATCACCGGACTGTTAACCCAGAGGCCCAGGTAATGCTCTAGGGACCTGGGTTTAAATCTTGCCAAGGCTAATGGTGGAATTTTCATTCAATTAAAAAGAAATCTGGTATTAAGAGTCTAGCGACGACCATTAATTCAATGTCAATTTGTTGAAAAAAAACCCATCTGGTTCACTTAGCTTTTATGGAAGGAAACTGCCATCCTTGCCTGGTCTGGCCTGTATGTGACTCCAGACCTACAGCAATGTGCTGGGCTCTTAACTGCCCTTTGAGCAATTGGGGATGGACAATAAACACTGGCTTAGGCGTGACTCCCTCATTCCGTAAATGGTTTTTTTTTTTTTAAAAAACAACCTGGACACCTGATTGAATTTTTTTGTGAAACCAAGCAACTAATGCAATGACGTGAGAATAAATCTACATTTTAAAGCTCGGTCTCGAAATTTCCAAAGAATGATGGAATAGAGACAAAAATTCACTTAGTTTGGTACTGTTGTTGCATTTTCATTGTAAACAGGATTTTTGTCCTTCAAATTCAAAAGATAAAACATTCCCAATTAAGAAGAAAAGCGATATTTGGGTAATGATTTTGGACGAGTTGTAAAATTAGTTTTTAAGTTTAAAACTTTTTCTGTACCCCGCTACCAGCATCATACATAATCTTCTGATTTGTATAACTAGGTAGAAACTTGCTTATTCACTTCCACTAATTCTTCTCTTTTTAACTAGTTGCAAATGTAGGTATTCTAAAACAGCAATCCTGGGTAACGACAATTTTTTTCCCTCTTTTGCCTTGATGAGCCAAAGAAAAGTGTACTTCTGTAGCCATTTGTGGTTACAGAATAAATTTTCACCACTACAGCATGTGGTGCAACATTGCCCACAATTACACACTAAATTGGATTTAGCTGTTGGTCAGCAGAGTGGATAGGCTGATTAGGTAGACTTTGTGGCAAAAGGAAAGGTACTTTTCAAAGACTTAGCCTTATTAATATATAGCTGGTAAGCTGCACACCTCAAATGTGTGTATTGCTGAAACTCAGTAGCTCTGGGGCAGTGCAGTATGCCAGCTATCCAGGATAAATACAGAAGTGGATACAATCAGAAAGGTAGCGGGGGACTTGCTGAAAGTGTCCATTAAAGTAACTTAAATGCTCGCTCTTTCTTCCTCTCCAGCCACCATGTTTTACTGAGCAGAGCAGTAGCTGGATAAGTTTACCCAGTAGGTAGTTGAAAATGCATTGGAGTCCTCTATCATGTCATGATTAATACAGAGTAAAGATGTTTCCATCAAGTAAGCACTTGGTGGACAGGTGGGGGAGTGGCCCTGGGAAAAAGTGGTGGAATGATTTTGGAGCAATAAGTCTGTTATCACCTAGTTCCTGTGAAGCAGATGGAGTTCAATTCCTCTCTTTTAATACTGCTGTCTATCTTTTTTTTTTCTCATTTCTACTAAAAGTAAAATTATCAACTTAAAAATCTTTGACTTGGTTTTTATTTCCTGAACCCGTAAATTCAGTCTTAAGGGTTGTGTAGATAACTTCTGGAATTGGAATACCACTTAATGTAGAGGAGGATCCTTTGCTATGCAAAAAGTATATGGGGAAATCTTTCCAGCATTTTCACATATAGGGAATCTCGCCTTCTGCTAGTATATTTCAGGATTATTTTGCCCACAAATCATTCTCTTCTACTGGATGAGGTTTTGTTATCTCCAAAGGATGCTAAGAAAATAGTCCCACTAGCAATAGTTTTAATCTGGAACTAGCATATGAACTTGATACTGAAAGAAAACATTATAAAAAGCAGTTCACATTTCCAGAATTAACATCTTTAGCTTTCAACACAAATTAATTTTAGTTCTCCTGTAATATTCCATGGTCTTAATTGATAACCAATTATTAATGGTGCAGATTTGCAAGACCTCTTGGGTGAGTAAGCTTTTGTTATTGGAATAGTGTCTTCGCCATAAATTAATTTCTGATAAAAGGCTAAATTCAATACACTGATAACACTTCAATTGTAACAATAATAGATGTGCATCTTTAAAAATGCAAAAGCAAATGCTGTGAATGCTCAAACATGGCATCGTGAACAGAACAATGAGCTTCACTTAAGAATCTTTGAACGTTCTGAGTTTCAATGAGCCCAGTTTGCCTGTACATTCGAAAAATGTGGTCTGATTTGAGTGCTTTCAACATATTCTGCTTTTGTTTCAGATTTCCAACACCTAGAATTGTTTTTATTTGTGGAAATTTCTAGGAGCAAGCTTGGCTTTTGTCCTCTTCTTTTTGTTTTGTTTTGATTTTTGCCTAGGAACAAGAAGCTCCCCTTTCTTCAAAATCAAGTAGCTCTTCTGAAGAGGAGGATGATGAGGAGGATGAGGAGGATGATGATGAGGAGGAGGAGGAAGAGGAAAGTGATGATCAGGCACCGACCACACTTCGCTGCAATGAGCGGCGGGAAGAATCTGAACGTATCCCTCAAAAACGGATCCAAACTGAAATCAGCCAAACTAAAACAGATCTGAAGGACACTGGCAAAAAGAAACGGACCAGCAAAGTAATTTGCACTGAACCTCGGAAGAACATAAAAATTAAACCAGGAAAAACATTGAAAACATCTGGAAATGATACAAGTGGTGACTCTGGAACAGATGAATCGTCAAAAGAGAAGCTGGAGAAACCAGAGGGACCTTTGAGTGAAAATAACATGGGCTCAGAAAGGAGTACTTTGGAATCTGTAAACGTATCAAGTGGGATGTTAAATTCAAACATCTTTAATTCGGCAAAATCCAGTAATCCCAGGGCAGCCTTGCAAGTAGCAAACAGTACAGGATCAGGCCAGCATTTATCTAGCGTACATCCTGCCAGTGCAATGGCACTGAATAAGACTGCCTCTGAAATGCAGTCTGGGAATACAATGCTGCTGAATTCACAGGGAATGAATGAGAAAAACAAGATTGGACTAATTAAGAATCCAGGAAATGCTAAAAACTCAGAGTTGTGCAAATCAGACTGCGACTCAAAGGGTTTGAATATGCCTGGACCAATCAAGTCCAGTTCTGGTGTTTGTAATTCATCTAATTCAGGATCAAATTCCCAGAGTGCAAATGGTCAATGTCCTAGTACTCTTGGGCGGAATTTACAAACACCAAACTCTCAGAATGCTAATTCAGGATTAAATTCACATGCCTTAAATCTACAAAATACCAGCAAAATAGGATTGAGTTCAAAAAGTGGATCTAGTCCATCGGGTTTGACTTCAAAAAACATCAACAATAGTTTGTCATTTGTGATCTCTAGAAGTGTTGGCACTCCAGGACTGAATTCAACTGAATTGAACTCTCATGTTGTTTCTAATAAAGTATTAAATTCACAGGCTGTCAATAGCCAGGCATTATGTGAGAGCAGTGGAAAAGATAGTGTTGAGAAGGAGAATCAGATTAAACCAGATAAGGAGACTACAAACACTGCAATTCATCATTCTGACAACCAAATCCGAGACACTGACAAAAAGGATGTTTCATCTGAGATATCTAAACAAAGCAGCACCATGCCAACAGAGCTGAGCACAGGTGAGGAGACAATGAGTTCGGACTCTGATCATGACTCTTCTTTTTCAAGTGTTATTCCAAACCCATCCATTTCAGTCCAGACAAACCAAGACTGGAAACCCACCCGCAGTCTGATTGAGCATGTGTTTGTCACTGATGTAACAGCCAACTTGGTCACAGTAACAGTGAAGGAGAGTCCAACCAGTGTCGGCTTTTTCAACATCCGACATTATTAGAGTCATTAGTTGAAAACAAACTCTCGTAATTTCATGTTGATTTTCCTATAGAAATCCATTTTGACCTTGGCCTTTATGACCTTTTGCCTTGTACTTTACAACTATAAACAGCATTTACAATAATTCACAAATTACAATTTCTTCCACTTTGAACAAAAACAGTGCATTACATAGAAAGTAGACCCTATGAATAGGCTGTTTTGTCAGATTGTCAATCAACAGCCCACTTCAGTTTTTTTTGTACGTAGACTTTTGTGTAAATTGAGTCTGATTTGAGTAACTGCAAAGTAACATCTGTATTTGACTATCCATTTTTATAAAATGAAGGTTAAAGAATGAAAATCATGAACAAATAAGTAATTTGTATTGATGCCAGGAGCAGTAAGAGCCTGGGGAGTTCAGCCATGATGAAGATTATGTTTTAGTGATTATTATAGGTGTTTAGTCAGTGCATGGAACTTTAAGTATAGAAGTAAGGTGACCACGGAGGAATAGTGTAACTTGTTGCTGAAGCATCGTAGATTTTGATTTGTATTTGTTAGGAAGTGCAAGAAAGTTACCACCTACAAGCATGTGTACATGCCCCTTTTCATCAGAGAATGATAGGGCTACAGCTGAGAGTTGACACCATAATTGGCCACTAGAAATTCACAACACCACTCATCATTGTTTGTTTCAGTTGGGGAGGGGTTGATTAAACTCAGTACTCCAAAAGAGCAGAAAATGAGAAGTGAACAAATGTTATTTGACTATTTAGAATGACAATTCTACTCTGAACCTTGTACTAGGAGACTTCTTGAAATGCTTCAACGGTGACCAAAATGTGTTGATCACTAATCATGGAAACATCACATAATGCATTTTTTTTGTGTGTGTTTTTGTAAGCAGTGTTTTGCCCTGGTTAATAGGGATAATTTAATCCGTGCTGATAAGATGTTATAAAAACTGAATTATATTGAGGCCACCAGCAACATATCAAATGATGACATGTAATTTTGAGCTTTTTCATCAGCAGTATTGTTTACAAACTAGGTTATAGGATGGAATTTAGAAAACAGCCTTTAAACTTTGAATCCAGTTAGGGGGGGACCTACCAAAAATTATTTTTTCAATTTTCTCTTAATCCTATTGGAAGTCTTCACCTTTTGTGAAACCTAGTCTCCCTACTACCTACTCATTTCATCTTTTTTGTCGTTTTTTTTTTTTTCCAAGTGGTGTCCTACATTGCTCTTGGATTCTAGAATATCAGCCATGGTTCAGCAGATTAGCACCCTTGGCTGTGAGTCAAAAAACTGTGGAGTAAGGCTTGAACCCAGAGACTTGAACATTGGACAGACTAACATTCCTGTTCTGATGCTGAGGTAGTGTGTATGCTTAAGTACAATGTTTCAAATGAATCATTTTATTTAAAAAAGAGATTCTATCCATCCTCAGTTGGCTAGATGGGTACAGAGTGATGTAGAATCTCAATGATACAGATTCAATCTCAGCTAGGCTTCCTTGGCTTACCCCACATTGATGCCTGTTAAGCTATATCTAGCTATTTGTTTCTGTCTCTGGATAATAGGGAAAAGCCTAAGGGTTAGATTCACCATGGAATACCAAGTAAGCTAACAGCTGAAGTTGTATTGACCAAGGCTTGAACCAGTAACTTAGATATGAGTCAAGTACACCAGTGATTGAGTAGCCTTGAGCCAAATGTGCTGTTCATTTTAGACTTGGTTTATCAGTATCTTTTATCATACTTGAAACTTAGCTAATCTGTCGATTGCTATTTTGCAAACTTCAATTGGAGCAACATTCACCAGTGTTCGGGAAATAGGGGAGAGAATTCCACACTTCCACTGAAAAATATTCCCTGACTTGGTCCTGAATGGTTTTGCACCATCGGTTCCCCCGCTTCTTTCTGGATATCTCCACCAAAGGAAAAAGCTTTTCTGTATCTACTTTGTTTTGAATCCTATCATTTTAAATACCTCAAATTAGACCACCTAAAAGTGCGATGGAACGAACTTGTCTTCATAAATGGTCCCTAAACAGTTAATTATCAATGTGATTTCAACACCATTGTTTTGCATATACATATCCACACACATATTCCAATGTGATGTGCCCAGACCTGAATGCAATATAGTTGATGGGATATGATTGAATCTTGATATATCTCGTGCGTAACTTCCTTGTTTTTGGGTACCAATCTTCTTGAGATGAAGACTAACTTCTATTAGCCTTTTTGACTTGTTTGTGGCTCCATAAGCCAAGTTTTAAATCTAATTAACAAACTAAATGGTGGTTTAAAAGTTGTGAAATGTGACTTAAACAGTGAGCTACTTCATTTTAATCTATATGAGCATTCATCTATTAGTTGAGGTACTGGATAATGACTAGTGGTCAAACCATACTTGAACAAAAAATATTAATCTCTATGGGAGGAGAGGGCAGGAAAAAAAGTAAGGTGAAAATACTAATTTTTTTATTATTGAGATTTTTGAATAGCTGTAGATTTAACCTTTAGGCTAACTCAACAGTAGGTTCAGCATTAACTTAATTTTTATAAAATTAAAATGTGTATCAAAGTGTTACTGTGAAGTTGTTTTTGTATTTTTTTTAAAGGAACAGAAAATTGATAAATAAACCAATTCAAGTTGCAATGTTGTCATTTTTATTATTTTAATTATGAAAAATATTTTCTTTCTCACTTCCTTGCACCTGACAGGAGCCATTATTTCAGTTCCACCCCCACTGATGAAAAGGACAGGACCTATCTTACTCCACAGGTGTTACCCCTACTGTTCTCATGTTGATACAATCTCGTGTTCAGTGCAATCCGAGCATCAAGCAGAACCAGGCATTTTATCCGTGTTAAGCATTTCAAAAACAAGTTCATAAACCAGCAATTATTTTGAAATAAACCAGTTTTCAATTCACTTGTGCATTCCTTATTTTTTCTTTTATGTAATATTATAAATAAACTGTCAGGAAAAATTACAACAGTGGAAGTCATCTGCTGTCAACGCTTCTAACAACTTAAACTGAAGGATGGAGTTCTAAACTGAAATTGGGCCTTTGACTTTATTAAAGATTAATTGGATGCTAATTCCAATCCCTCTAATAGATGGTGTGCTTATTAGACTGCTGGCCTGTCCTCATTGACTTAAAAGTTTTCAAAGGGGTGAACTAGGTGGAAAGGATTGAGTGCAATGATTGGGATATTGTCGTGGCAGGACAGCCATGCCCTTTCTCCAGTTGAAATTTTCATTTTGTGTTTTCATATTTGTTGTCTTCATAGCTGCTACAGTGATTTCAAAACCCAAAATACAGCAGGTCTTGTAGTGTAGAGTGTATTTCCCACAGGTGCTTAAAGTGGGAGTTAGATCCCTTATTTATGTGGAAGAGTGGGAACAATGGCTTGTATTAATTTACCACATTTATTGAATTGAAATATCCCAAAGCAATTCACAGGAGTGCAATCTATCTCATACCATGTCACATTAAAACTTCCCACACTAAATTTCATAACCTCCAAGCTCAGTCCCGAAGCATACAATTAAACTTCTCCATCACCTGGTTTCCCAAGATAAATGAAGGGAACGGTTTATCCAAAACAACATTTAAAAAAAAACTCAGGATTTTAGCAAATTTGTACAAAAAGAGGCCAAGGCATATCATCAGGAGTGATGTAGCAAGTGAAATATGGGGGCAAGGATTAGAAGTTGGTTGGTCAGTAGTTTAGAGGGAAAAGGGTATTGTGAGCAAGAAGTAAGACTCAGAGACAGGATGTACTTTGAAAGGAAATACCAGGAAATAGGAGAGGAAACTATTTCTTTAAATATCTTAAGGAAAGTGAGGTGTAAGGAAGGAATTCCAATGTTTCAGGTCAAATCAGATGGCTAATGTTGGTGAAGCAAATCAGGAGGCCAGAATTAGAAGGCTACTACTGAGGGGTGGTTAATAGAGATTGCTGAAAAAATAAGTCCGGCATCATCTGTAGATTGTGAAACTCAACATTTCAGGTTGGGACCCTTTCATCAGAACTTGAATGGAATCGAGATGAGCTAGTGCCTGTTTCTGTCCCACTGCATCTCATCTGCTCCTGATCCCCTTGTCAGTTCCTTTGGTATCTATAGACTTGAATATTTCAATACTCTCCTACACAGCCACCTATATTCTACCTGCTGTAAACATTTAAGTTATCCAAAACTCTGCTACCCATGTCTTAGCATGCACTAAGTTCAATTCACCTATCACCCCAGTAGTCTGCTTCTAGTTAAACAAAATTCCTATTTAAATTTGAGAGGGAAAAGTCTATTCAAGGATAGGAAAAGAAGGTTGGAGATGGGGCAGTAAGTTGTAAAGACAGAGGGCTTTTGTGAGGAGAGATGTGATATTGTCAGTCAAAGAGGAGGAGGAAAATACCTGAGGAGAAATTATTGTTAAAAATATCAGTGAATATGTGGGTACAGGTTATAAGTTGGTTGGTCAGCAGTTCAAAGGGAAAAGGGTATTGTGAGCAAGAAGTAGGGCTCATGGACAGGATGTACTTTGGGAGGAAATATCAGAAAATAGGAAAGAAACTAACAAAAACAAGTTGCAGGAAAAGCTCTGCAGGTCTGGCAGCATCTGTGAAGAAAAATCAGAGTTAACATGTCAGATCCAGTGTCCCTTCCTCAGAACTTTTCCAGCTGAGCTTTTCCAACAAATTCTGCTTTTGTTCCTGATTTAGAACATCTGCAGTTCTTACAGTTTTTATTTAGGAGAGAATCCAAAACTTGATTGGAGCCCATGGATAGAGGAAAACCTTACAGGAAGTTTAGCACAATAGGTGATGAAATTGACAATGGCATTTGAATAGATGGTCTAATTCTTAGTGACAAGGAAGGTCATTAGCTCCTTGTTGGGATGTGGCTTTGTGGGTGATAGCTTCCTTTGTTATCTCATCCAAATGTTCGCTCTTTATTTGAAAATATTGTGAGGAAATGTCAGCAGTTTAGTTTATCATAGACAATACCACAATGAAGCCAGCTTCTCAGAGAACCGGGCATTCACATAAATTCACTTTCAGTGTGTAATACTGAATAGTAGTCATGTGCAGTTTAAATTAGTTACTTGGTCTAAAGCCATTTGCAGCAACCCTAAAACCACCCACACGAAGATGAACTAAAGGAATAGGCTGGTAATTAAATCTGTGACTATCTGGTTTGTTTGGCACAATTACATGCTGGGCTTGCCAATAAATTGTTTTCATTTTTAATTTTTTACTAGGTTATTGCTGTTCTTTACTCATATTATACAATACTTTCTGTTCATATAGGGAATGTGTATAAAAATGCTCTCAAACAACCTACCTATTGCAATGTTGATGGGCCACACACACTACTTTTGTTTTATTTGCATGCAGAGATTACCATTACACTTCAATCTCTTGGCATCCTGAAATGAAATGTGGAAGTTCTGCTTTTCATAAAACCAAATATCCAATAGTTTTATTTTTAAATTTATATTCACATTTAGACAATTTGGTTTAACATCTCATCCTGATGATGGAAATTTAATTCCACAACGCTCCCTCACTACGACAATGAAGTGTCAGCTTATAACATGCTAAAATCTCTGGAGCAGGATATGAACCCACATAACCTCACTTAAGTGAAAGTGCCACCTCTGAACCAAGGCCAAAAACTAAAGCTGGGAGCAAACTGGATTCCTTCTCTTCTTCACAGAAATACTATTAGGAGACAGGGCTGCACAACATCTGTCAATCCCGGAAAATGCCCATTGAAACTTACAGCCCTACAGTTTTACAAGGAGAGAGGTGACTGACATCAGGCATAATGAATCACAAGTGCACACTGACATTCCATCACGTCATGAAATAGCAACTCTAAGACAGGTAGTGGTCGGGATTGCAGCCTAGCAAAATATTTAATACTCTACATTTGGATGTTGATCCTTTGGCTTTATTAATTGAAGTTTGATCCATGCATTCATTTATAATAATGAGCTCTACCTTCACCATTTTGCTATTCACCACTAATATCACTGTAACAATAGGACAATGTGGGTCACCCTTTAGAGCTGATTTTAAGTCTGTTATATTTTATGTCTCAGGGCACTAATGATTTCTAGAAATACATTCGTGATGTGTAAAGCTATGCAACAGTATCACTCTCATGGAAAATTGGCCTTTATAAACCCTGATCAACCTATTACAATGTGCACTTGACCAATGCAGTAAAGGAAATGGCTCTGGCAACAACTGCATTTATTTTCCGAGATAACAAGCATGGGGCTGGATGAACACAGCAGGTCAAGCAGCATCATAGGAGCAGGAAAACTTGACGTTTCGGGCCTAGACCCTTC
>JAHRHZ010000082.1:5612250-5702342 GCA_024137785.1 Ginglymostoma cirratum
GGATTCTCCAGCATCTGCAGTACCTTTTATCTCTGATGCATTTATTTTCCAACAGCTTGTGTGTTTTAGAAATTGAATGCAATCCAATGTGGGGACCAGAAGATAATTCATTTTGGATTCAAAGAAAAGTAAATTGGAATATTTTCTAGACTGTCGTGGAGCAAAGGGATTTTGTTGTATCAAAGTTTATTGTAGTGTTACGTTTCAACACCAAAGGAGGAGTCATACTTTTGCTACAAGCCAGTTGCTGTTTAACACAAAAACTATGGCAGGCTATCTGACAAATTCTTACATAACAATGTCATATATTTTTTGACTTGTCCAGAGAATATTTTCACAGCCAATTAAGTTCAGGTCCTGTTTCAGGACAGCCGTACATGTAATGTGTGAGATACACTTGCCTTAACTGTCCCTTACCCTTCATTGCAAGCCTTAAAGGAATCCTAATCCTGCCTATTTGGTTTGCTGAAAGTGAAATGCAAACAAAATAACAAAAATTGCACTGCAAAGAATCAGAACAATTTGGCATCATAATTTAAGTAGGTCATCAACAAATTAGAACTAACAGTATAAAAACACAAAATACCTAAGGAAAGGAATTCTACCAGTGGGTGAGGAGGCCAATCAAATGGTCCGAACGAGCCAAAAGCTTCTGTAGTCATTTCAAAAGAGCAAGCAGGCTACCAGTGAGAAAGCTCCATAATCCAGTGTGTGGCATTTTAAAATAAAATTTCAATGGCTAATAAACCTCTGTTGATTACCATGCAGATTTGAAAATTATAATATTTGTGTGTGTCACCAAATGTGCCTTACTGCAAATCAGTTAAGTCTTGCTTTGCAACCCACAGTCAACTAATTTTGAATTTATAATAAGCAGTTCATTAGACAATTACTGAGTGGCCTAGCAATTATGTTGTGATATTAATGTACACAGCCTAATATGTTTGTCTGAAATCATTTAGTCTTTTTTTAATGATGGTGTTAGCCTGATTATTGTGAAGGAGGTGTTAACACATTTAAATTAGAGTAAAATAGTGTTCATGTGCTGAAAATGTGCAATGTAATTTCTAGGTTATAAGTTATTGGAAGAACTAAAATGTCTAGGGCTTGAGATTCTCATTGAAGTTATCCTACCTTTTGAGAAATGCTTCTATGTTCTGAAGCAATACTAAATTGCTTTGAGAACCACTTCAGTTACTTTGATAATTGTACCATGGGAAAATGCACATCAATAAATCCTACAGATCTATATTTTCTGATAAATTCTTTGTTATTAGGTAACATCCTCAAGTCCAGATTTGTGCCATCATCCAATTTCATTGGACTCAAATGAGCAGAATGAAAACTGGATATAGAAGTTTTAGCTGAAGAAGTACAGTTTATTTTCCAAGCCTATGGTGGTCTAACAGGGACACAAATAGGCCATTGAGCTATCAAACACCCCATGTCAATTTGTTAGCAAAGTTGGCGCTGTCTTTTTAATCCCAATTCCCTGCCTCGTGTTCAATTATTGATCCCCAGGTGTAACCGTGGTGAGATATATAGAGCACACCAAACAGAATCAGAATAACATCACAGCTTAAAAGCTGCAGCACTGAATGTTCTAAACAACAGAAACCTTAAAGTGATCTCAATTCTGTAATTCAGTTGTGGATTTAGATGAGTGATATTGACTACTTATGTGTAACTAATATCAGTGATTTTATGGCTTGACACTCCCTCAGCTGGCATTATTAAATTTATACATTTTAATTATTTCATAAATCCAATTTTTAAAACATAAACTGGGCTTTATGCTGAATTTTAATATCTTCCTCACCCTTAGCAATATTACAAATATACTTATGAACAGTAAAGATCTTTGATTTTTCCATGCTTTGGTGCCTTTTTCTAGATTTAACACGTGAGCCAATTTAACAATTAAATTAATTTTCACAGGTTGAAATCAAAATGGATAACTGTTCACACCATAATTATTAAATCAACAAAGGAGGTAGGATACAGATTTTAGTTTAGAATCTCCAGTTATTTGATATTTATCTATTGGTACAAACATCGTAGAAATGTGTGGGCTTTATTTTGCCATCAATAGCATGAAATGGTTGAATGTTTACATATGAAAGAGTGTAAAATTGTGTGATCATTTGGCATTGTTGCTATAAATGCACACACACAGACTTCCAATAGGAAGATGATTTTTGCAATCAACTATGGCATTGCAGCCTGAACTCCAGAAATATACACAGATTTAGAATCTTTGTCACAATCCATTAATGTATTTGACCTTTAAACCGATGCACAGAATTTATAAAGGTAACTTACAGCAAGACCACCTTATAAATCTTTTTCATAGTAAGTTGTTAGAATTTGAACTATGCATATACAAATACCAAAATATGAATTCTCATTTTTTTCACATTTTCTTTGACTACACCATGTTCTAGTTAGTCTAGCATAAAATATCAATCTGTTTCATTGTGATTAGCTTTCCTATCATTCAGATGCAAGCATACATTTCCTCAAGAAGTTTGTACGTTAAATATTCACCCATTTGAATATTGTGAGCCTACCACCTAACGTAGAAGCAATCTATTGGAGGAAGTGCTTTCAGTGTTTCTTCAACCTCACCTCCGCTCACCTATTCCATGCCAATTCTTAATTCAACAGTTTTCCCATGGAAGTCAGAAAATAGCTGTCTCAATCAAGAAGAAATAAAACAATCAGTCTGCTAACATCATACAAGATATACATTACTCATCATTACAATCATAGAAGTGCATTGGGAGAATTTGCATCTTTACCAGACACTAGCAGAGTGCACCGGTTTCAATTCCATTCAAACAAAATGTCTAACTTTTAGTGCTGTGCAGGCAGAAATTATCACAAACTGAAAAAGTATTAAAATATGAGAACATAGACCTCCCTTGGTATTTCTCAGAGGTCTAGGATCTGGTGTATGATTTTCTATTTGACTATTGTAGTGATTGGAATGAAGTCAGCCAGGTGGATCCATAGAATATGAGTTCCCTGATTGGGGCTATTAACCTGGTCCAATCAGGGACTCCTGGCTAACAGATAAAAACAGGATTGTCGGGAGTTCTAGTCAATCAAAGAACTGGCTCAGAACTAGCTGGGTCAGTGTCGTGTACAATGCCCGTGTAAGTAAATGGTGACTTATTGACACGATACTAACCTTTGTGGAGTTATTTCAGCCATACTCCGAGATCTTGCAACTACTCAGGAGCACAACTTCTGTGACTCTGACTCAGGCATTGATAGTTTTTCCTGAATGATCCATGGAGTCTTAATCTTCGAGGAAGAAGAAAGGAGAAGTAACTGATCAGAATGATACAATCATAGAATTTTACAGTACAGAAAGAGGCCATTTGACCCATCATGTCTGTACTGGTTCCCAAAAGAGCTGCCTAACTAGTTCCATTCTTTAGCCCTATCTAAATTAATCACTTTCAAATATATACCCAGCTCTCTTTTGAAACCTCCGATGGAATCCACTGTCACCCCATTCCCAGGCAGCATGTTCCAAATCCTATCAACAATTTTCTCCCTATCTCATTCCTAGCTCTCTTGCTGACAATCTTGTGATTGTGACCCCTAGTTACTGGCATACCAACTAGTGGAAACAGAATATCTTTCTTTACTCTGTTAAAATTATTCATAATTTTGAACACCTCAATAAAATAATCTCTTAATCTTCACTGATCAAAGCATAATAATCCCAATTTCTCTAGTCTTTTCTTGTATCTAAAATCCATCATTCCTGACGTAATTCTAGTAAATCTCCTTTGCACACTCTTCAATGCATTAACATCCTTCCTTGAATAAGGTGCTCAGACCTGATCACAGTACCCCAAATATGGTCTGACCAATGATTTGAAGAGGTGTAGCATCACTTTTCCTTGCTTTTGTACTCAATGCCTCTACTTAAAAAACCCCAGAATCCTATAAGCATTCTTAACAACTTGCAACTTGCCTGGCCACATTGAGCGAATTATGCACGTGAACCTTGAGGTCTCTCTGCTCCTGTACTCCCCTCAAAGTTGTACCATTAAGCCTACATTTTCTCTCCATGCTTCTTCTAGCAAATTGCATTACCTCACATTTCTCAGCATTCGAATTCATCTGCCAGGTGTCTGCCCATTTGGCAAACTTGTCAATGTCCTTCTGAAGTCGCTCAATGTCATATTCACAATTTGTTGTTCTCTCTAGCTTCTTCAGCATCACGGTGGATCCAGCCCAAGATTTCAAAGGCCCAGGATTCCTCTCAGTGGGTTTGGCATCAGCTTCAGCGGTGGCATGGGATTCCTTGAGGCAGCTTCAGTGCTGGGTTGCATTGACCTCAGGTGCCTGTAGCTATGAATTGAACTAAGGTGGAATTTGTCTTTATTTCCTTTTCTTTCATTAATAGATATAATTTGTTACTAAAATGGCGCTGGAGTATGGCGACTTAAATACTTTTCACTGTAGTTTTTAATAAAAATTACAAGTGACAATAAATAAATTACTATTACTAGTAAATTAATTGGTGGTGCAGTGGACAGTACAGAAGGTTATCTCCACAACAGGGCCTTGATCAGATAAGCCAATGAGCCAATGTGTGGCAGATGGTGTTTAATTTAGATAAATGCGAGGTGTTGCATTTTGGGAAGGCAAATCAGAGCAGGACTTATATACTTAATGTTAGAGTCCTGAGGAGTGTTGCCGAACAAAGAGATCTTGACGTGAAAGTTCATAGTTCCTTGAAGGTGGAATCGTAGATAGACAGGGCAGTGAAGAAGGCATTTGGCATGCTTGCTTTTATTGGTCAGTGCATTGAGTATAGGAGTTGGGATGTCATATACAGAATATTGGTTAGGCCACTTTTGAAATACTGCATTCAATTCTGGTCTCCATGCAAGGAAAAATGTTGTGAAACTTGGGGTGCAGAAAAGATTTACAAAGATATTGCTGGGACTGGAATGTTTGAAATACAGGGAGAGGCTGAATAGGCTGGGGCATTTTCCCCTGGAATGTCAGAGGCTGAGGGGGTGACCTTATAGAGATTTATAAAAGCATGAGGGGCATGGATAGGGTGAAAAGCCAAGGTCTTTTTCCCAGGGTAGGGGAGTCCAAAACTAGAGGGCATAGCTTTAAGGTGAGAAAGGAAAGATTTAAATGGGATCTAAGGGGCAACTTCTTCTTGCAGAGGGTGGTGCATGTATGGACTGAGCTGCCAGAGGAAGTGGTGGAGGCTGGTACAATTACAGCATTTAAAAGGCATCTGGATGGGTACATGAATAGAAAGGGTTTAGAGGGATTTGGGCCAAATGTGGTCAAATGATCAAATTTAGGATATCTGGTCAGCACGGACAAGTTGGACTGAAGAGTCTGTTTCCATGTTGTACAACTCTATGACTCTACAACTCTAATTACCTTTACTAGCTTAGTATCATATGCAAATTTAGAACTTTTGTCCTCAACACCTATCTCTAAATTATTTATATAAATCAAGGAAAAGCAAGTGTCCCAACACCAGTTCCTGAGGAATATGACTTTCAATTGTCTCCAGTCTGAGAAATGCCCATCTATACTTACCCTTTGTCTCCTATCTTTTAGCCAACTTCTAATACATGCTGCCAAGGACCCATCAATGCCAAATATGTCTAATTTGCTAACCAACTTGCCACAGTATCAAATGCTTTCTGCAAGCCCAAATGACCAGTATCGACAGCACTACCCTCATCAACTGTCTATGTCACCTCATCAAAGAGTTCAGTTGAATTGGTCAGATGTGACTTGCCCTTGACAAAGCCATGTTGAATGACTAGTATTAATTTATTCTTCTCTAAGTGTATATTTATTTTATCCCGTACTACGGCCTCCATCAGTTTCCCACTACTGACATCAAGCTGACAGGTCTGTAGTTTAATGAGTTATCCCTTTCCCCTTTCTTAAACACTAGAATCACATTTGCAATCCTCCAATCACCCAGTGCTAATCCTGTGTTTAGACAGATCGGGAAAACTTCTGTCTACGGCTCAGCAATTTGTCTCCTTACCTCTCACTGCAATCTGAATCTAAAGATCTGCTGGGGAGAGTTCAAGACCGGCATGTTCCACTAAGGAGGAAGCATAAGGATGGAAAGGTTAGGGACTCTTGGGTAACGAGGGAGATTCTGAATTTAGTCAAAAGGGAAAATGAAGCATATGTAAGGTTTAGGAAGCTAAAATCAGACAGGGCCTGTGAGAAATAAGAAGGAAAGGAGGAAAATACTCAAGCTGGGAATTAGGAGAGCAAGAAGGGACCATGAATGACTTCGGCAATTAGGGTTAAAGGGAATTCCCAAGGCATTCAATCGATACATTAAAAACAAACGGATAACTACGGAGAAGGTAGGACCACTCAAAGGTTAAGGAGGGAAATAATGCTTGGAAGCAGAGACTGTGAGTTGAGATCCTAAACGAGTACTTTGCATCGGTATTCACCTAGGATATGGACGATAGTGAGATTTGTGTGGAGCATGCTGATATGCTCGGGTGTTTTGAGATGAAGAAAGAGGTAGTGTTGGATCTCTCAAAGATCATTAAGGTGGATAATTCCCTGGGGCCCGATGGTATCTACCCCAGGTTATTGAGAGAGAGGCAAGACAGGAGATCGCTGGGGCCTTGACCAAGATCTTTGTGCCCTTGCTAGCCACTGGAGAGGTCCCAGAGGACTGGCGAATAGCTAATGTTATTCCTCTGTTCAAGAAGGAAATAGACATAATCCAGCAAACTACAGACCGGTGAGTCTTGCATCACTGGTTGGGAAGCTATTGGAGAGAATTCTTAGGGATAGGATTTACGCACATTTGGAAAAGCATGGCCTGCTTAGGGACAGTCAGCATGGCTTTGTGCAGGGCAGGTCATGCCTTACTAAATAGATTGAATTTTTCAAAATGGTGATGAAGGTGATTGATGATGGTATAACAGTGGATGTTGTTTATGTGGATTTTTGTAAGGCTTTTGACAAGGTCCCTCATGCTAGGCTCATCCAGAAGATTAAGTTGCATGGGATCCACGGTGACTTGGCTGCATGGATTCAGAGTTGGCTTGCCCATGGAAGACAGAGGGTAATGGTGGAAGGTTGTTTTTCAGGCTGGAGGTTTGTAACTAATGGTTTTCCACAGGGATCCGTATTGGGACTTCTGCTGTTCGTGATACATATAAATAACTTAGATGAAAGTGTAGATGAGTGGATTAGTAACTTTGCTGACAATACAAAGATCGGTGGAGTTGTGGATAGTGTAGAAGTTTGTCAAAGGATGTAGTGGGATATAGGTCAGTTGCAGACATGGCTGGAGAAATGGCAGATGGAGTTTAGTCTGGGTAAGTGTGAGGTGCTGCACTTTGGGAGATTGAATGTTAAGGAAAAGTATACAGTTAATGGCAGGATTCTGATCAGCAATGATGTAGAGAAGAATCTTGGGGATCAAATCCATAGCTCCATGAAAGTAGCCACGCAAGTAGATAGGGTGGTAAAGAAGGCATACAGCATACTTGCCTTTATTGGTCTGGGAATTGAGTACAAGACTCAGGATGTCATGTTGCAGCTTTATAAGACTTTGGTTATGCGACACTTAGAATATTGCATTCAATTCTGGTCGCCACATTACAGGAAGGATGTGGAGGCTTTGGAGAGGGTGCAGAAGAGGTTTACCAGGATGCTGCCTGGATTAGAGGATATGAGCTACAAGGAGAGGCTAGAAAAACTCGAGTTGTTTTCTCTGGAGCAGTGCAGGCTGAAGGGAGACTTGACAGAAGTGTATAAAATTTTGAGATGCATAGGTAGGGTTGACGGTCAGAACCTTTTACCCTGAGTTGAAATGTCTAATACTAAGGGGCATGAATTTAAGGTTAGAGGGGAAAGTTCAAAGGAGAAATGAGGAGCAATTTTTTTACACAGAAAGTGGTAGGAGTCGGGAATGCACTGCCAGGGGTGGTGGAGGAGGCAGATACAGTAGGGGCATTTAAGGGACTTTTAAATAAGCACATAAATATGCAGGGAATAGAGGGATATGGACGAAGGGCAGGCAGAAGGGGTTAGTTTCATTTGGCGTCATGTTTGTCACAACATTGTGGGCCAAAGACCTCATTCCTGTGCTGTACAGTCCTTTGTTCTATGTTCTAAGATGTGTCTCATCCAGGCCTGGTGATTTATCTACCTGGAGAGCTGACAGTCTTTTTAGCACCTCTTCTTCATCAATCACTATGATGTTCAGTTGCGCAACACCTACATTTTCAACTGGGCCATTGTTACCATTTTCTAATTTGGTAAAGACAGAAGCAAAATACTCATTTAGTACTTTTGCCACACCCTTTCCTTCAGTCAGCAGCTTATCCTGTTTGTTCCTTATGGACACCACTGTATCCTTCACTAATCTTTAATATTAATATGTTCGAATATGTTCGAATATTAATATGTTTTAGTACAGCCTGCCATCCTTTTCTTATACCAGCCTTAGCCTCTGTCTTGCATTTGACATACTTTTCCTGATTTCTTCTACTGTTATTCCAGTATGCACCATGTTCCTCTTTTTCCTCCCTTATTTTCTCATCAATATCCTTAGTCTTCCAGGATACTCCAGCTTTGGATAAGCATGTTTGTTTCTCATGGGTATGTACCTGGCTTGCACCCTCTTCATGTCTCCGTTGAAAGTCTCTTATTTCTCATCCGCTGTTTTAACTACCAAAATGTGTTTCCAATCAATCTGCTTCAGTTCAACTTTAGACCACAAAAATCTGCCCTTTTCTTAATCCTCGACTTTTTTTTTATCATTTTGCAACGTAATGTTTAATCTTATTATGTTATGATGGTTATTTCACAAACGCTCACCAACTCTGACTTTCTCCCCTTGGCCTGCCTCATTTCCTAAGACCAGATCCAACACCGATTCCTCCCTGTTAGGATTGGAAATGTACTGTTTTAGAAAGTTCTTCTGCACACATTGCAGAAATTTCTCACCTTCCATGTCCCACATTCTACATTTTTCTTGGTTTACTCTAGGGTAATTGAAATCACCAACTATCACAACCCTACTTGTCCTGCAGATTTCCATAATCTACCTGCAAATGCTCTCTTCTACTTCATCCCCACTATTTGTAGGTCTGTAATAAATGCTCAACAAGTTCACCACTCCCTTCCCTCCCACTGTCAACACTGAAGCCTTCCCTCAGCTCCTTTTCCCTGTTCACTGCTCTTTAACACTGGGTCCTCTGCTCTCCCCTTATCAGTTGTAGTGAGCGAGCCAACTGCTCCCAAAGTCTTCCTCAATCACTTCTTACTACTCTGCCCGAATTAGGAAGAGAAAAAGTCGATAAATGTTTAAGGAGTTGGATATTCACAAAAGAAATGACAGTAGCCAATTGATGTTCCTTTCTCCCTGGTGTCAGAACAAGTAGAATGACAGCTAAAGCTGACTCTAAAGTTATGGTGAAGTATTCATTTTGATAAACACACAAAACAGTTTAAAGCTAACAGATACTATGAAACTAACCTTATTATGTGCATTCCTAATGAACTGATCATTGCTCTTAATTTCTTAAAGTTTCGTCTCTAACTTGTTCAATTTCATCTTTCACTGCTTTGGGCTGAATGTTACTAAAAATGGACTAAGTGTCAAATTCAGGGTGTTTCAGGGAGGGTTTCTCTCTGTGTGCTCTATGAGTTATCTCCTCAAACCCACAATTCTCCTCAGTACACCTCATTATATGTGCCTGTCTGTTGTCTTGTTTTCTTGTGTTCATCAGAAGTGGAATTGCTCACTGCTGCCAGGACCTTCTGCGATTTGTACTACCAGTGTCATATTTAAATCTCAGCAGTTCACCAGGTTAAATACTGGCTGCCAGGTATAGCCTTTCACAATACACTCAGTGGGAGGGGAACGAGAAAGAAAAGCCCCTGAGGACATTTCGGTGGTATGGGTGACACTTCATTGAAAATAGAATCTCATATATCTAAATGTATTGCCTCTTTCAATCATCACCTGTCTGATCAACATTCGTAGTAATGGCAGCTACAAGAATGAAGCTACAGTGACTACCCATCCTTAGCACCATACAATGTTAGAACATTGTCTGAAGGAGTGCTAGGAGTGTTTTTCCCTAATGCCTAACATAACATAAGATAACATCTTGACATTGTTGAATGTGGGAGCATCACATGTTGGAAAGCCTTCAAACAGCTGACAATGTTAAACTTTTATTGAACAACAGGAAGAGCAAAAAAAGACAAACACTAAAGCTACATTTGCTTCTGAGAATGAACAGGGCTGCTTTCCATTTCAGCAACAACAAACTTACAGTCAATGATGATGTCTTTGCCCAGTTCACATCTATTAGAGGCATTGTCAATTACGTCTTGTCAGACATGTTGCACTTTTTACCCTGCTATGCTCAAGCATGCTGAAGGTGATGTTTGTTCTACTGAGTGCCCTCATCCTCCTTGGAAGAAGACTGCTGGCACTGTCCCAGTTCTTCAATGTCCATCATACCCCAAAGTGGCCATCAACAGGTCCAGGCAGTGGATCATGGAGGGGACCATAGTTCCCAACTGTCTGCCCCAGTCCATGGCTACCTTTGTGCCCACATGTCCTTAGACTCAGTGCCTTGAGAGAGAGGTGGGCACCATGGGGGTTGGAATGCCTTATTTCCCCTCTAACTTCATTTTCATTTAATCCCCTCCTTCTCTTCCTATCTTTTCTCACTTTTACCATTGTTGCACTGCCTCTGTTGGGCAGTGTTTGTAAATATTTTGCTGAATGAGAAACACAGGTTACTTGGTGCGTAAAAGCGTCAATGGATAGAGAAAGAAAAAGAGCTCAGTTCTTGTTTAGTCATTTGAAGAATCTCTTGTTATTCCTTTGGCTGCACACTAGCCCATATTCTTGCTCTTTGGGCACCTGATGCAAGGCGAAGTTGCAGGACTTCCTTGTGAGTCTGCTCTTGGGCCTGGCCAAAGTTGCCATCGGTAGGTCCAGGCAGCAGGCTTGGAGGAGGTCATAAATCCTGACTGTTTCCCCCTTTTCCATAGCTATGTTCGTGCCCATGTGTCCTTGCAAAGAGAACATGCAGTGCCCAGCAACACTGTCAATGCCTTTAGAAAGAGGTGGGCACCACAAGTGTCTTATTTCCCTCCCAAACTCCATTTTAATGTGGTCGCCCCCTTGCACTATTTTTCCCTCATTGTTGCTGTTGTTGCACTGCGCCTGATGGGCTACGCTTGTAAACTGTTCTTTGAATTTGAAACACAGGGGATTTGGTAGTGGTTAAAAAAAAGAAGTGAAAAAGCATCCTTAGATCTGGGTACAAGTCCCACCTGCCCCAGAGATGTGTCATAACATGTCTGGGGCAGGCTGATTAGGAAATATCTGTAACAATTCTACACATACATTACATTGACTGTAAGCATGAAAACATTCACTATTACAGTCCATTTTTTCCTGCCGCCAATCACCTCCTTTTTCCCTCATCAAAGTCATAACAGGTCATTGACAATTAAATTCTCCTGCCGCATGTATAAGTTTCAAATTGAATGGCTGCAAAAGTAATCTCCACCTAGACAGTCTGGAATTTTTATCCTTAAATTTTTCCAAAAACTTTAAAGGGTTATGATCAATAAATACAGTTGTCTCAGACACATTACTGGCAACATAAATGTTGAAATGTTGCAATGCCAACACCAAGCAAACTAGTACAGCTCCGACAGCCATATTACTCGCATCGATAGCCACCTTGATGGCTTTGTATAATTAGGCATGGCTAACACTGGGGCAGGGGTTAATCATCTTTCAGGCTGTCGAATGCCTTCTGACATTCCTCCATCCACTGAAATTTTCTGCACTTCGTCAATAAGTCAGTAAGTGCACCAACCACACTGTCAAAATTCCATATGAACTTCTGATAAAAACCACTCACTCCCAAAAATGATAGTACTTCCCTCATCATCGATGGTATGGGAATCACCACAATAACTTTTGTTTTCATGTCCCTTGGGGCAGTTCCTGCACTCCCAGTCGCGAACCATTTCAACTCCCCCTCCCATTCCTCAGATGACATGTCCATCCTGGGCCTCCTGCAACGCCACAGTGATGCCACCCGAAGGCTGCAGGAACAACAAATCATATTCAGCCTGGGAACCCTGCAGCCCAATGGCATCAATGTGGATTTCACAAGCTTCAAAATCTCCCCTCCCCCAACCGCATCCCAAAACCAGCCCAGCTCATCTCCACCTCCCTAATCTGTTTTTCCTCTCACCTATCCCCTCCTCCCACCTCAAGCCTCACCCCCATCTCCTATCTACTAACATCATCCCGCCCTCTTGACCTGTCCATCCTCCCTGGACTGACCTATCTCCTCCCTACCCCCCTACCTACACTCACCTTTACTGGCTCCATCCCCGCCTCTTCGACTTATCTGCCTCCTCTCCACCTATCCTCTCGTCTATCCATCCTCTTTCTGCCTCCCCCTCTCTCCCTATTTATTTCAGAACCCTCTTCCCCTCCCCCATTTCTGATGAAGGGTCTAGGCCCGAAACATCAAGTTTTCCTGCTCCTATGATGCTGCTTGACCTGCTGCGTTCATCCAGCCCCATGCTTGTTATCTCGGATTCTCCAGCATCTGCAGTACCTTTTATCTCTGATACAATTTTATCTCTGATACAATTCAATAATTTATTCCAATTTTTGAGAACTTCCTCATTGTCCAATTTAATTTGAGGAATGTTCAATTCAGAATCACCTGAACTTCGTTCTTCACTTTGTGTTGTAAGCTGTGACACATTCTCCTTTCTCTTTCCTTCCCTATCAAAATACATTTTGAGAATATTCACAAGATACACTCAGATTTCTTCCTAATTAAATTCTTATCAAATAATTCACCTCACTCAATTTCCTTTCAATTTGATAAGGCCCAGTAAAGTTTGCCTTTAAAGGTTCACCTATCACTGAGAGTAACACTAACACTTCATCTCCACTAGCAAAATTACAAATTTTTGATTTCTGGTCTGCTCCCTGTTTCATTACATGCTGCGCTACTTTCAAATGCTGTCTAGCAAATTCGCCAACTGTATTTAATCTTTCTCTAAAATTTGATACATAGTCCAAATATGTAGTCTCTGAATTCTGACTTACTATTTCTCCTTAATTAAATTCAGTGGTCCTCTCACCTCATGCCAAAAAACAAATTCAAATTGACTGAATTTAGTTGATTCATTAGGTGCAACCCTACAAACGGTACAAACAGAATTCCTTTGTCCCAATCATCTGAATAGTCTTGACTGTATGCCCTCAAAACAGTCTTTAAAGTTTGGTGCCTCTGTTCTAATGCTCCCTGCGGTTCTGGATGGTACACAGTGGACCTGAATGTTTTATTCCAAAGCTATCCATAACTTCCTTGAATAACTTTGGTGTAAAATTTGACCCTTGATCCAATCATATCTCCAATTGTATTGTATGGATAGCCCGTATCGAGTAAATTTGAGTAACACTTCTACAATCCTTTTAGCTGTGATGCTGTGTAATGGAATGGCCTTTGTAAATGTAGTAGACACATCCATTATGGACAACAAATACTGATTCCCACTTTTTGTTTTAGGTACGGGTTCTACGCAATCAGTTAAGACTCTTGTAAAAAGGTTCCTCAAATGCGGGAATGGGTATTAAGTGTGCTGGTTTCATCACTGCCTGAAATTTTCTAATTACCTGGCTTATAACACGTCTGGCAAAATTCAACCACATCCTCATGCAGTCCAGGTCAATAAATTTTTTTTTGTTCCTTGGCTTGAGTTTTCCTTACTCTGAAATGACCTCCTATTGGTAATTTATGAGCTATCCACAGCACCTCCTTTCTCTATAGCCCACTGGTAATACAACCTGATGAATTTCTACCCATTTCTCATCCACCTGAATATGTGATGGTCTCCATTTCCTCATCACTTTTCACCTGACTCTAATGATGGACCCCCTAACTCTGATCATTCCAAGCGACTAACTGACCATGCTGAAGCTCTTGGACTGATCTCAGACAATGTCCTTGAAGGACTGTGGTGGGATCCCTTGACTTAACTAGTCCATGTAGACTTGGAGACATGGTAATTTGATTGATGCACATGCAGTGTGTTTTCTGTGTAAGTGGCTAACTCATGTTGCAGGTGCAATATTGTTGTAGCACAGTGCTGTATAGCAACATGTCAACCCCTTTGAACAATCACTACTAGCAAATATGACAAGTCGCTTGGCTCTTCGACTGAAAAGACAGGGCAAGACAGAACCACTGTGAAACTTTACATTCTGAACAAGACTGCAACATGTGAAAAGACAAGGGAAGGCAGAGATGCAGTGATCATCCATGCAAGCATAAAGTAAGATAGCATAAGACAGCAAGCAAAGAGCCCTTATGGCCTCACAGTAATATCGCTAGATAACTAATACAGAGGCTGAGGTAATGTTCTGGGGTCCTTCGTTCTAATCCCACCATGGCAGCTAGTGGAATTTGAATTCAATAATAAATCTGCAATGAAGATCTAATGCTGACCATTGTTGACTGTCAGGAAAAGCTGAGGCAGTTTACTAATTCCATTTAAGGAAGGAAACTGCCATCCATACCTGGTCTGGCTTACATGTGACCCCAGACCCACAGCAATGAAGTTGGCTTTTAACCACCCATATCCCATGAACGGATAGAAAATTGTTGAGTGCCTGTGTACAAAGTGGCCTGGGGCAGTAGCATTGCATTGAAAGGTGTCAACATGCTCCGAATGCAGTTTTGGAGGAGCGAACTGTATTAAAAATAAGTCAGAGGTGCCAGAGGATGTGGTAATGTTGACGCATATCTAATACCAACACCCAGAAATGAACAATGCAGGTACTCGCTGCCCATGTAGCATGTCCTGAGATGTTGGGGGCTGCTGGTCAAGATGAAGTCCTGGAGGAACAATGAGCAAGCTGGAGCTGCCAGGCACTCACTCAGGCCTTCAGGTAGGGAATTGTAAATGTCTAGTTTCTCTCTGTTGCATGAAAGAATAGTAAATTGCATTTAAATAGGACAAGAATACATAATAAAGAAATGCACTAGCAAGATTCTTTCCTCGGCCTTAAAACCTTTAATGGAAAATTTTACTTGTTTTCTTAATGTCGAGATAATCACCTTCCTGATCTCGCCATATTTTACCAACTGGATTGTCATTGCCCACATCATAAAGAGTTTGGGAAGATTCATCCTATATTTCTGTCCTTTCTTTGTTCATTCTTTTTAAGCCTGACAACCATGTTCTCTGAATTATTTCTTCCTGGTCAGCGTTAGATCTTAATTCTAGATTTATTATTGAATGCAAATTCTTCTGAAAGATATGTCATATTTTGAGAAATACTATGAACATGACTGTTGTCAATACAAACTTTCAACTGAATTAAAACATCAGTTATAAAGATTATATCTATTTCTCATAAATTAATTCCAAAATTCCATAAATTAATCTGCAGTGAGTCATTCACACAATGAATTTTTACATATATGCTTTATATGTAATACAATAATATATTGAGGAGTTCAGATCACGACATAAACAGCATCAATCAATGACATCTGAGCCTCAAGAAATGTTACTGCCTTATAACAACTTATACATATTTGATGTCCCCGGCACTAATTGCACTATTAATAGATACATTACTGAATTCTATTGGTCCTATTAGTATTAAGAGCTTTCAATTGCTTACATTGTCAGAATGGGTGTCAGTTCATAAAGAAAGAACAAAGTATTCCATCTGGAGAACATTTAGCAATATTAATTTACTTGCTGAAAACCTGCAGGACACTGTTAACATCATTTTTGCATCACTAAACAATGTGTTTATAATCTCTTAATTTTAAGACTGATTTTATTTGTTCTTGAAGATCTTTGGTTCATTTGAACCTCACCACACATGTTTTCTAGGCAAAACAAAGTATGGGGGCCAACCTCCCACACTCAATTCTGACAAGATCCAAATTCTAGATCCATTCATTTTTAAAATAATAATTTGTCACATCACATTTCTGTCACCATGTAATGGACACAGTTTAAAAGACCTATGTCACAATAGTTGAAACTGAGCTCCCATGGTATAATAACCTGTTTCCCGTATAAAAATCATACTGGACTGGTTATTGTAAATCACACAATTTCTACAAAAAGTGAATAGATTTAAATAATTAACTTAACATTAACAATTAACCTTTAACAACTCTTGGATACAGCTTTTGGATACCTGCCTTCGAAATTTATTTAAGGTTCAATTTCCCATTTTACGGTGCAGCATTCTCATGAAATGCCTTAGGATGTTTTACTGCATTAAAAAGCTGCCATATAAATTGCATGTTTTGTTTTAGCTCTAGTGGTAAAGAACATTCTTTGTGTTATATTCTGCAATAGGAATTACTAAACAAGGTCTTTATTCCCTTATCACAAAACATTGTACAAGTGACACACTGACCAAAAAATTGTTGTTAAATGTGAAGCAAAAGAATAGCACATGAAAGACTGAGCAAACAAACGACACAATCAGAAAAGACACAAACCAAAGGAAATTTTATTTGCATTTATATTGAGAAATTCAATGCTAAATATGTATTAGAAAGTGCATGGGCTTATTTTCCACTAGCATCGAGAGACAGAGAGACAGAGACACAGAGAAAGAGACTCATTATGTTAGTCACTAACTGCAATAATTAGCAATCCTGCTGAATTAGCTTCTGTTGTTCACTTCTACAAAGCACAAACCAATAATGCTGTTGAAAAGATGAATGATTACATTGCCCATCTATCTTTGCTTTTTCCAATTACCAAGGACTCATCTCCATTCTAAACATTCAGCCTCTATTTTGGGGTAATTGCACTTCATTCACACTGAAGTAATGAAGATGAAATGGAAAAGCTGATTGTAAAACCAGGAGTAATCAAGAAAACACCACTCTTGATACCATTGACAACATCTGTAGTACAAAAGCTTATATCTGACATGTGATGCAATATTCTAGCTCTGTTGTTAAGCTGCCAACAAAACCCATTAGTCACATGAAGGGCACAAATTTAAGAACAAAATAGAAAGTTGGATAAAACTTTTATGCATAATGTTGCATTTAAATTATTTCAAAATAACTTCAGATATTTTCTCACAGAGAGGAACATCAGTGAGGTGAGTGCAATTAGATGATGTGGACGAAATGACCAGTGATGGGAATAATGAAAGTATTTCTATGATTTAACCTTAAATTTCATAATGTATAAATCACAGAATGTGAGACTATTCTTGGAGACTTGAGGATAGCCTACAACTGGGCTTCATTTGTTTAATTTGGATGAGCAGCTGGGAACTGTGGCAACAAGAATGAGCTGCAGTATTCAATTTTGATCTACCTACAACACCAGCAGCCCTCTTGTGGTGTAATGGTTGTGTCCCTACTTCTGTACTGGAAGGCTTGGGTCAAGTCCCACCTGCTCCAGAGATGTGTAATAACATCTCTGAACAGGTTGACCAGGAAAAATAGGTTAAGTTTTTAAAAATTACCTACACCACAGGCTGGAAATCTCAGGACTGGAAGAAGAACAGATCTCAGGGTGGCCACAACAACCAGGTCACCAATAGGGCTGAGATGTATACCTCTGCTACTCTTAATTGTGCAGGGAGATTTTTTTAAAAAGAAAATAAAATTGCAGTTTGGTGTTGGTTGCTTTTTGTGTCTCAAGACATTTGACACCATCCAGGATAAAACAGCCTGTCTACTACCTTCGATATTCATTCCCTTCATCAACAATGCACAGTGGCAGCAGTGCCATATACAAACTGGACTACAGTTTATTTACATGATCCCTTCGATAGCAAACTTCGAAACACATTAGAAGGAAAAGAGAAGTAGATGCATGGGAACACCACCACATACAAGATCCCCTCCAAGTCACACACCATCCTAACTTGGAAATGTATCACTATTCCTTCACTGTCACTGGGTAGGATGGACTGGAACTCTTTTTCTTACAGTGATGTTGTCTCCCTATATCCCAAGGACTGCAGCAGGTTAATAAGGCACTATCTTCTCCAACACCACCATCATCAATCATAAATTGCAACTGAAAATAGGCAATAAATTGTCCTTTGCCCAAGTGCCCCGAACCAGCGATGCCTCGAACCAATTTTTTAAAAGCCACTGAAAAGTCCTCATTAAAGTAGCCTACTTCGCTCCTTGAAATCCAGTTTAGGAATGAGTTTAAAGCAGATCCTAAACCTTTTACATATATAGATAAAGGACTCAACTCCTGCCTTGGTAGCTACCAGGTGAAAAATGAAATAAAAACAGAAAGCGCTGAAAAAACTCAGTAGGTCTTGCAGCATCTGTGAGGAGGTAACAATGTTTGAAAGCAGAAACTTCTAGACCCTGAATAATATGGGCTCTGGTGAGAAATTTTGGAAAATTACTTGTAATGTCGTGTGAGATCTGTCTCAATGTCAATACCAAAAAGGTGCATTTTCCAAACAAGTCCCACATATTGAGGCAAAGTTCTTTCAAGTGAATCTATTACCATGGATTATTGCTTGTTATCACCCTCATTATTATCTAATCTCACCTCATTAATATGCAGGCTCCCATTTTCATCCCTCCAGATGGCAGCCAGATGCTAAGAATTCCTGATGTGAAAGTGTAAGTGAGTACCGGTGATTCTGGGCTCCACCTTCGACAGCAGTAATCAACATCCCAGGACACACTCCATGGGCACCATGTTTCTACATGGGTGGAGGTTGACATCTGACACCAGCCACAATGCATCACCATCTTACAGCTTGCATCTGCACTTTGCAGTGCACCAGCATCTCTCATTGTAATGTTGCTTTAAGGACAATTTGTACACAGGGACAGGCTTATGGATTGGAGCACAATGCATCTCAGGACTCTTTGCTTGCTTTCAGCACTCACTTACGTTGCACCTACCTGGATGATCACAGCATCCCTGCCTCGCCTTGCAATGTTGCATTTATCCCCCTCAGTCAGACTTCAAAGGCTCACAGTTCTTCTGTAAAGCCTTGCTGTTTGGTACAGACATAAAGCTTGTCATGCCCAAAAGCAATCATCAGTCAAGGGGGCTGCACATGTTGCTGTAAGGCACAGTGCAATGTCAATCTCACATATGCAGCAAGCATAGCCATCTCTACAGAAAATACATTGCTTGGACTGCAACAAAATGGCCACATCTCATCATTTAAGGACAGTAATCCTCAGCTAAGTCAGGTCTAAGCGCTGCAGTCCTGCCATGTCCAGTTGTGAATGGTGGAGACAATTAAATGGCTCACTGGAGGAGAAGGCTTTACAAATATCCCCATCCTCATCCTCCCCTAGGACAAGCCTAATAGATCAGTGCAAAAGATAAGGCTGAAGCGTTAACAGCAATCTTCAGCCTGAAGTGCTGAATGGATGATCCATCTCAGCCTCCTCAAGTGCTCCCCAACATCACACATGCCAGTCTTCAGCCAATTTGATTATCCTATGTGATATCCAGAAATGGTTGAAGACACTGGGTAGTGCAAAGGCTCTGGGCCCTTACAACATTCTGACAATAGCCCTGAAGACTTGTGTTCCAGAACTTGCCACTCCCCAAGACAAGCTCTTCCAGACAGCTACAACACAGCATCCATCAACAATGTAATAAATTGCTTAGTTATATCCTTTGCACAGAAAGCAGGGCAAATTCTACCCAGCCAATTACCATCCCATCAGTCTACTCTTGATCATCAGGAAAGTGATGAAAGATGTCATCAACAGTGCTATAAGCAGCACCTGCTCAGCAATAACCTACTCAGAGATGCCAAGTTTATGTTTCACCAGGGGCTCTCAGCTCCTGATCTCAACAGCAAACAGGGTAGGAATGTGCAGTCTTACGTGCAAGTGTCAGCCATGCCACCTATGTGCCATGAGAAGCATTGGTTTGTGGCTGCTGTGCCACTACAATGATGGTGAAGGGCAGCTCCAGACTGCCAACAGGGTGTATTACTGGGCTTCAAAGAAGGCATCAGCACCAAGGACGCAAGGAAATTCTTGCAGTGGCAGATAGTTCCACCTGCGGTGAGTGGGAGAATTGGATTAACATCAGATGAGAGGGCTGCTATCGGGGCTTGCTACCTAGTTAATGGGGCAAGTTTGTGATGAGAGCCAAAAATGCTCACTCAGCTTCATGGAGGGAAATCCTCTATGAAACTCGACAAAATTGAGACAGTCGATTCATGATAAGATTCAGCCCCAATGTAACTCTTTTTGACCATCAAAATGAGTTTGGTGATCTTTCAGGCATCCTTCGACCACAAGATATTGCCCAGAAAATGGGTAAAAGAAAACAATTTTTACATATATAGCATCTTTAACATATTAAAACCTCCCAAGGCGCTTTACAGGAATCTACGACAGAATATGCCATCAAGCTACATAAGGAGGTATGGACTGAGGTCAAAATATTTGGCCAAATGGATAGGTTTTAGGGAGAACTTATTGGGGAAAAGAGAGGTAGAGAGGTTGAGAGGCTAATAGAGAGAATTACAGGGATGAGGGTTTAGGTAGCTGAAGGCATCGTCATCAATGTCAGAATGATTAAAATGAGCATGCTTACTAGGTCAAAAATTAGATGTCCTGAAATTTCAGAAGGTTGCAATGCTTGAGGCGGTTTCAAAGATGTTTAAAGCAATACCATGGAAGGATTTGAAAATGAGGAAGAGAGCTTTGAAATCTAGGCATTGCTTATCTAGAAACTACTTCAGGCCAGTGAACACAGGGTAATAGGTGAATGGGATGGTGCAAGTTCGGACACAGATAGCAGAGTTTCAATAGGCATCAGGTTTCCAGAGAGTTGAAGATAGAAATCTGGCTAATAGTGCATTGGCATAATGAAATCTAGAGGTAACAAAGGCATGGATGAGAGATTCAGCAACAGAGAAGCAGAGACAGATATTAAATTGGTCGATATTAAGGAGGTGATATAATTTCTACCACGTTGAATATAGTCCAAAGTCATACAAATAAGGGGACCAACCAAGCCATATTTCCACCACCATGCACAAATTTAAAGGGATATATCCAAGATTTTAATTACTTACAAAGTTATGTCTGGCACATATTTAAGCCTCTATGGAGGTGGCACGGTGGTTCAGTGGTTAGCACTGCTGCCTCACAGCTCCAGGGACTTGGGTTTGATTCCACCCTTGGGTGACTGTCTATGTGGAGTTTGTGCATGCCCCCATGTCTGCATGGGTTTCCCCCAAGTGCTCTAGTTTCCTCCTACAGTCCAAAGATATGCAGATTAGGTGGATTGGCCATGCTAAATTGCCCGTATTGTCCAGGATGTGTGGGCTAGCTCGATTAGCCATGGGAAATGCAGGGGGATAAGGTCGGGGGCGGGTCTGGATGGGATGCTCTTCAGAAGGTTGGTGTGGGCTGCCGAATGGCCTGCTTCCACCCTGTAGGGATTCTATACATATGCCGAGGAAACAGGAACTGCTGCAGCTGCACTATTAACAACCAAACACACTTTCAACAAGCCTTTGTTTGCTCCCAACAGCCGCCAGACTCAAGTTGCGAGATATGTTTCCTTGTTAAATTTGTCTGCAGCAGCACATGCTTTAATGACATCCAGAACACACAAAGAAAATACTCAAACTTACTATGAGCTGTGCTGCACAATAGAAGGAGGAGAACTTAAATCTGAAGATTATTATTTATGCATTGAATAGTTCACATGAGAAAGTCAGTGGACCTGGCTCAGCATTTGACAAGAAAATGTTTATAATTTTATTTTGTGTTTTGTCATAGACTTTGTCTAGCACTGTCAGTTAACAGATTTATGGTAAGATTCAGAAATCATTCTTTGAATGAAATAATTTGAAATAAATTAAAATAGTCTTGTGAAAAAAGCCATCAAATCTATTTAGTACTTTTATATTTACGTAGAATATATGTTTTAGGGTCTTCCACCCAAGTACAATATGGTCTGAAAAGTAAAGACCAAAGAATATATTTGAAATGAGATTAATTCTTTAGATTCAGCAAACAATTTCTGATAAGGTGGAGTGAGTTACACAATATTGAAATGCTAATAGTTTGCAAATATAGCTCACAGCAAAAATTAATTGTTTCTCCAATAACAATATGTACACTATGAAAAAAACTAAAATTCAGGATAGTCTTGCTTAATTTTTAAAAATGATTTAGAAAAGTATATATCTTTATTTGGACATATGTAAAATGTATAATTTTTGCATTCTGTGATGATGGAGTGGTGCACAAAGGAGACTGATCTTGATTGCATCTTGAAAAGACCAATTCAGCAAAATTCGATAGCCAAGTTCAATTCTTCTATATGGTGTGTTTTCCACAGGAACAAACTCTCTCACACAGAACATAACAACAGGAAATGCTAAAGTGTAACATTACGTTTTATTGATTTCTCTTTGTAAGACATTAAAAAGGTGAAAAGAGACTTATTGTTTAAAAATGTTGTAAAAGTTTATAGAAATATATTAAGTTGGAAGTTAACCACTATATTCATAAGGGATCAAATCCTCAGGCTGGTTCAGTAACCATAAGACGATAAGACACAGAAAGAGATGTAGGCCATTTAGCCCATTGAGTCTGCTTTAACATTCAATAAGATCATATCTGATCTGATTATCCTCAACTTCACTTTCCTGCCCTTTCCCCAAAAAATTTAATTCCTTACTGATTTAAAATCTATCTCAGCCTTGAATATACTTAATTTCCAGCCTCAATAGACCTCTGCAATAAAGAATTCCACTGATTCACAAACCTCTGAGTTACGAAGTTCCTCCTCATCTACGTCTTAAATGTGTGACCCCTTATTCTGTGATTATGCCCTTTATCCTAGGCACTCCAACAAGGGGAAACAACCTCTCCACATCTACACTATTAGACCAAAATACCATAAGAAATAGGAAGAGGAATAGACCACTCAGCCTCTCAAGCCTGCTCAGCCATCCAATAAGATTGTGGTTGATCCAACATTCCTCACGTCCACTTTCCTGCATTTTTCCTCATAATCCTTAATTCCCCTACTGACCAAGAATCTGTCTGTCTCAGGCTTAAGTATACACAAGAACTCTGCCCCGATATCTCTCTGTGGCAAGGAGTTCCAAAGACTCACAGTCCTCTGAGAGAAGAAGTACCTCTTCATCTCAGTGTTAAATTGGTGCCCTTTATTCTGAGACTATGCCCTCTATCCCAAACAGTCCCATGGGGGAAACGTCCTCTCAGCATTTAACCTGTCAAGCCCTTTGAGAATCCTGTATGTTTCAATCAAATCACCTCTCATTCTTCTAAACTCCAATGAGTAGAGTCCTAACTTTGCTCATAAGACAATCCATTTATACTAGGGATCATCCTAGTGAATGTTCTCTGAACTCCTCCAATGAAGTGATATCTGTCTTAAATAAGAGGACCAAAACTGCTCACAGTACTCCAATACTGCCTGTTGAGTCCCCTAAAAATCTTATAAGTTTGCATCTCATTTTTCCAAATTTCAATGAGTACAGTCCCAATCTACACAACCTCTTCTCATAAGACAGTCCCTCTGTACCCAATATCAACCCATTGAATCTTTTCTCAACTGCCTACAGTGCCAATATACCACTGCCAAGGTCCAAAACTATTCACAGTATTCCAGCTGTGGTCTAATTAGTGCCCTGTACAGTCTGATCAAAACCTCCCTACTTTTGCATTCTATTCCCTTTAAAATAAAGGTCAACATTCATTTGCCTTCCTTTCTGCTCACTAAACCTGGATGTTAGCTTTTTCTAATTCATGTACAATAACTCCAAAATACTTCTGTTCTGTAGATTTCAGTGATCTTACTACACTTAAACAGTATTCAGCACCTACATTCTTCCTGCCAATGCGCATAACCTCACGTTTTCCCACATTATATTCCATCTGCCAAGTTTTCATCCATTAACTTAACCTGTCTATTTCCCTCTGCAGACTCCTTGTGTCATCCCCACCAATTGCCTTCCCACTTATTTTTGTGTTGTCCACAAACTTAGCTATAATACATTCACTTTCCTCATTTGTCATTAATAGCTATTGTAAATAATTGTGATCCTGGCACTGATCCCTGTGGCAGTCAATAATTACAGGTTGTCAGCCTGAAACTGCCCCATTTATGCCAACCCTCTGTCTTCTGTCAGTTATTAACGTAAACAGCTAAGTGCTGGTATCAAGTCAAGAGATACTAAGTTGAACTCAGAGCTGTATTACTCACTTAATGGGTATTGTATATTCCGATTTTGCCTATTAAGTAATGTTACATGAAGGAAACTACTGTGCAGCACTTTTTGCCTGATTCATGTGTATACCCAGATCATAAATAAATATTTGAAGGCAAGATATTTTCTTGAAAGGAAGAGGAACAACAGCAGCATTAAAAAAAAACTAAATCTGCAATAACAAGGTGTAGAGCTGGATGAACACAGCAGGCCAAGCAGCATCAGGGGAGAAGGAAAGCTGACGTTTTGGGTCTAGACCCTTCTTCAGAAAATGAAGAAGTTTTCTGAGGAATGGTCCAGACCCAAAATGTCAGCTTTCCTGCTCCTCTGATGCTGCTTGGCCTGCTGTGTTCATCCAGCTCTACACCTTGTTATCTCAGATTCTCCAGCATCTGCAGTTCCTACTATCACTAAAACTGCAAAATGTTTTTGTATAATTTCCAAAGGTCAAGAACTTATAAATATAAAATAAACAAAAAAGTAAGTATCTTATTCAATTTTGTAGTATATTGGATACAATTTTCTTATGCAGCTCTTTTTTGTGTACGTTTTAACAAAATTATCATAGGAATATGAAGTTAATTGTGCATGGATGTAACTTTTAATGTTTACAATCTCAAATATCTCAAACCTGTACATTACTTATAAAGATGCTACAAACAGAACGTTTCTCTTGTTATACTACTGACACTGTTAGTGTATATCGCCAATTTTCATCCTGCATTAAAATGACTGTAGTAATGAAAGTTAAATAAATGATTTCAACACTGGTAAAGATTGCTGCTGCATTCTGAAATTACTGTTAGAACGAAGCATCTCATTTATCATTTACTGACATGTCTTTAAAGGAGGAACAAAAATATGTCAGATAAGAGCATTCTTAATGAAAACAAATCACCATTTCTATTTTGAGTTATGCATTACACTAATGTCAATGTTCTGTTTTTACATTGTGTACAATTACACATAACAAGGTCTTATCTGATTCAACCACAGTTTTCACACTGCATACTTTTCCATAAGGGAACTGTGTCATTATTCAGTAACTCAATCCATTTAATGTGCCAAACAATAGAACAAAATTTATGCAGACTCCAAACATAGAAACAAAAGGTGGAAAACTAGTTTATTTTTACTGAGTACTTTTACAGATCTGTTTAATATATCAGTCATTACATCCTAGTTTTGACTGAACAAATAGTAGATTCATTCATGCCATAGAGTACTTCAGAAGATTAGCACAACTCACAACACAAATGCAAAAAATAAGCATAAACTTGGGACTTTTATGAAGTGCACATTAAAGGTCGCATTAGAGCAGATGGCAGGAGTATTTTCTTTCTAATCATATGCAAATTGAGATCTGCTCAAGTAACTTTTTATGAAATATTAGCTCCACATTTTAAAAAGGAAAAACTTGAGTATTTATTGTTTAATTGATTATGTTTGTTTTCTTCCGCTTTAAAATCTAAAGAAAATCCTGCCGCATACAACTTACCACAAAGGTCCATGCAAATTCTCTAATGTAATCAACACAGTGGACAGTAATAGTTCTAAAAATTGCACATTCCTGAGGTACTGTTACCTGCACAACATAGTAGGAAAGTTTCTTCTTTAAAAAATCCATGTACAGTTTTGTAGGATTTTAATCATCTTTAGCATTGATATGGATTACTGTACAACTTTCTACTTTGATGTTGATTATTGTGTTGTATTTAGGTAGCTAAATGGAAAACAACAACAATAAGAGCATAGCTTGTAAGTAATATTGCATTAACTAATATCACAATTGTAATTATTCAAGTCCTTCAAAAACTTAATCTTAAGATATATCAGTTAGAGCTTTATAACTTCTATGACATGAATAAATGTACATTATTAATAAGTATAGAAAAGCAGAATACTGAAGTTGTTGAGTTGCTCGCCGAGCCGGCTTGTTTTTGTTCAGACGTTTCGTCACCATGGTAGATGACATCATCAGTGGAGCCTCCAATGAAGCGATGTTATTCTACTCCGCTTGGAATTTATACTGTCTGGTCTGTTATGGTGAGTACTGTCATTTCCCGTTTTGATCTGTAGGGGTTTATATATGGGGTCCAATTCTATTTGTTTGTTGATTGAAGTATGGGTGGAGAACCATATAGAATTGGACCCCATATATAAACCCCTACAGATCAAACTGGAAATGACAATACTCACCATAATAGACCAGACAGTATAAATTCCAAGCGGAGTAGAATAACATCGCTTCATTGGAGGCTCACTGGTGATATTAGCTAGCATGGTGACGAAACGTCTGAACAAAAACAAGCCAGCTCGGTGAGCAAGTCAACAACCTCATCCACAACCTGAGCTACAGATCTTTGCCGGTACTTTAAAGCAGAATATTACCTATTCATATCTCATTAAAGTGTTATGTCTGCGTTCACTCCCCGTCTTTACAATTAATTTTCTTATTGTACCATTTCTGTCATATCTTTTGCAACAAACATGTTCGTATTATAAACTTCTAAGTCAACACTTACTATCGTAAGATTATGTAGGATATACAGCACAAAAACAAACCATTCGGTCCACGCCAGTGTTCGTGCCGAATTTGATTCTCTTCCCATGCTTTTTCCTAATCTAACTATGCCAACATTAATGTCTATTCCTTTTTATTATGTAACTAATCCAAAGTGAATTCAAAATCCAGCCACTAAATTCCCAAAAATCACCCAAGATTCTTTCCGAAAATAATCACCGTTATGTGTTTCTCAGCTACTGAGACCTTTAGTGTCTAAAATTAAGGTTAAACTTAAAAATGCATTTTTACAAATAACATAATTTAATTGACATATTGAATCATCTTGTGTTTGTTTTGAGGCCTTGAAGGCCTCAGACTTTTTCAAATCGTGGGCTTGTATTTAATAATGCTCTTCAGAGCTGCAATTCTGTAAGTTGAATTTGAATTGCGTAGTCTAAACATATAATGTACTTAATGTCCCAAGATAAACTAGTACCATTCAGCTGTACTAATGGGACATTTTGTATTAGCTTATATCGTTTTCTGTTCAAATGAAATTTAAATTATTTTAAAATTGTAGAACATAAACATCAAAAATGTTTTTCTCAGCTTACATCCATATCATTCATTCTGACCACAACGTCTAAATGTGTGGTTTGTTTTAGAGAGCAAGATAAAAATATTTTTGATTCCATATCAATAACTTTAGTTCCAAGCTCTTCAGATACTACTCTAATAACTTTGTAAAGCACAATTTTAATTTTGAGAAAACATATTAACTTGCTGAAATCATATTATGATTTTCTAAAAGTATTGTTAAAATTTTTTTATTCATAGATTTGATCATTTTCCCAATGACTAATGTTGGACTGGATGGTCTGTAGTTCATTATTTTCTCTCTCTGTCCTTTCATAAATAGTACTTTGATACCTGTTAACTCTCAGTCAATGACTGTTCCAGGATCTGAGGAATCTTAGAAAATCAAAACAAGTTTATCCATTATCTGCCATCAGCTATTTGTTTTCGAACCATGGGATGCAGATCATTAGGGTCTGGTGGTTTGTTGGATTTTAATATCTTTAAATGCCTTTTCTCCATTAATATAAATTACTTTAGGTTCCACAGTCTTATTTGTCCCTTGGTTCAACTTTATTCCTGTAATTTGGGTTTTCTACTGTGAAGGTAGACATAATATAGTTGTTCAATGTCTCTACAAGTTCCACATTCCTCATGATAATTTCTCCAATTACTCCCTCTAAGAGAACATTGTTGATTTTAACTACTCTACTTTTTTAAATTCCTGGCTAGATTACTGTCATATTTTATCCATGTTCATCAACTTCTTTGTCACCTTTTGTTGGTTTGTAAGTGTTCTTGATCATCAGGCTTACTGCTATTCTTTGCAACATTATAGGCCATTTTAAAAAATGTAATACTCCCTTCAACCTCCCTACTAAGCTACAGATGGAATTTCTTTGCTATGCTTTTTTTTTAGAAAGTGTGATGTATTTTTGTTGAACATTTTACATTATTTCTTTAAATGTTTCCCACTGTAAATTTATCACCATATCTTTTAGTCTATTTATCCAATCAACCTTAGCCAGCTGTCTCTTCATACCTGAATAATTAGCTTTGTTTAATTTTAAGAATTTTGTTCAGGGCTGTCCTACATCACTTTCAAACTCAACATGGAATTAAATGATATTGTGATTTTTACTGTGGCTGTGCACACATCCTACTCCCTATGTGTCATGTTTCTTATTGCTCCATTTAATACTGAGCAATATTTAAATGTAATGGTTGAGGTGCAACATCAGTTCGGTGAGAATCATTGCAGGGCAGACCACCCAAAAGAGGATTTGCTTGTTCTTCTTTTTCATTTATGCGTTGAATCAACTCAGGCCCAGTGTATACCATGTTAGCAGTCTTGCTGCTTATTCTGAAATTCTGTCATCTCATTATTTTTCAAAGCATCATTTATGGTCCTCTCTGAGATTTATGCCATCCTGCCTTCCCCTTTCTTCAATTGTACAAACCATATATATCTTTTCCTTCAGTTGCTTGTGCTACCTTAGCCAATTCTCACACCAGTGTTCTATTTAATTTGTTTTTAGCATATCAACCTCATAAAATCTTTGTCAACTTATTGGCTTGACAGTCATGCTGTGCCCCAGCTTGAGATGTCATTCTCTGTAAAAACTGTGATATAAATGCAAGTTGTTCTGAATGTTTTCCTTTCTTCATGTTCTAAACTTCCCTTAGCCTTACCAGCTATTTAATTTTTCATGCTGATCACCTTCACATTCAAGATTTTCCCCACGGCCCTAACCTCCCACTCTACCATATAATAATTTACAGTTGTTTCATCTGTTTTAATGCTCTCCCCACTCAATTTGCATCTGACTCCATTGTTTTCTATTATTTCATTTGAGCAACGATTTGAATGCTTTTCTCATACATTGCTTCCACCTTCTCCAAAGTTTAAGCTGTGGGCCCAGTGTGGAATGTGGGACAAGTGTAGGAAGCAGCATATTATCAGAGGTACAGACTTGAGGGGCTGAAGGGCCTCTTCTGAGTCTTTGATTATATCCCCTCATGCCTATCACTGGAGCTATTCTTGTCTCTTCAAGAGACATTGTCCAATATTTAGCCTAGGCAATACATAGCCAAAAATGAATTGTCAGCTGAGCCAATTGGTAGTTCAAGCACTGAGATGATAGAAGTGCAAAGCCTGGCTTGAAACAGGAGTAATTTTGTAACTTCTTTCACAAATGTTATCAATTACGTATGTGCAAGGCTGCTAGGTTAAATTGGTCACTGTACCTTAGTGAGGTTGGAAAAAAACAACTTGGCACAGTGATCAATTACATCTAAAAAAGACAACTGTCGACTAATCTGGTCACAATCTATTTTAGGTTAAATGGTGCAAAAGCTTCAAACATGTGAGTAGGAAGGATATTCTCACATCAAACCAGAAGTGTGCTATGTAGCTTATTAGTCAAGACCAGAATGATCAGCAGCAGTCTTGATATCTGAAACAGATGGTGGGTCACAATCAATTCCCCTTCTTTATTGTCTCATTTTCTAATTAACCTCTTTTCCAATCCTTCTTAATTATTTGTCGAGAGATGACTGCTGGTATTGAAGTGGCTCAAGTCAGGTTTACTGCTATAGTTTGTAACATTATAGGCCTTGTTTTGTTAATGGGGAACTGTCCATTGTTGTCTACGACACATTAGTCTAATGGTAATAGACAATAGGGTCCAATGGTTCATGCACCTCTGCTTTCATCATTTAGCCACAAGAAAAATTGCTCCAACCAAATTACTAGCATTGCCTCTCAATTGGTATTGAACTGATGTTGATGCAGATGTCCAAAATCTGAACTTAACATCCTGATTGACACATAGAGATCAAGATAGGCAGGAAATATGAATAAAACTTAAGCAATAAATAGTTAAACAATTAAAGTTAAAAACATTGAGTAATTATAACAAACAGAACCAACAGTAAATTTAATTCTGATTCTTCAAATTTTTCTTTATAATGTACAAACATTTTAAGGTTTACAAAGGATAAACAGACTTGTATATGCATAGCACCATTTGTATTCTCCAAAGATTTCAAAGCACTCGAATACAAATATTAATTGGCTGTGAACTGCAGCTCTAACAGTCCATGCAGCAATCAATTATACACTTAAGCCACATGTTTTTTCAGATATTTAAGCACTGCACGTCAGGACATGGTCATGAATAAACTTCTATAGGCCTATGTTATGAAGAAAAAATGTGACAAGACTAGAATTACCTCCAACTTACTCATTAATGAGATCAATATTCAAAGTCACACAAACAGCTAGTGTATCTCTTCAGCTTCATCATTTTCTACTTTCTGTTGAATTGGATTCCATCAAATGCTTTCTAGGTATAACAATCAAATTACCAGTATGGGTCATAGCATATTCCATTAATTAGCTACAATAAGTAGTAAATTGCATTTAATTAATGGCTTGCTTGTCTTGCAACCATGATCCCTAATTCACTCTTTTCTAATTCCACAAAAGATACCTCTATCCCAAGATGTTCTTTATTCTATGGAGAATTGGTTCAGACATTTTTTTAATTGCTCCCATTCTTCATGAATTTTAATGCTCCCCCAAATTGAAAAGATAATGAACAGTGATTTTACAGCAAGCAATTTTGTACAAAGAATTTCATTAACGGCATTAAGATTAACCAATCATGATACAGTTAACACATTGTTTGCATAACTTCTTACTCAGTTTTATAGTCACCAGTGACCTAAAAAATTTGCCTAACAAAGTCTACAGATGGAACAAGTGTTATATGTTGTACTTGGTGTACACGTTTACTTTGTTATTATGAATGCAGTCTGAAAGCAACAAGGTTTAAAAGTGAGAGTGATGCATCACGGAATTTGCAAAATTTTTCCAAGATTAATGTCATTTTACTCACCCCAATAGTCAGATTTATGGTAAATGTCATGTATTACAGTTGTTGATGTATCATGCATCGAAAACACCTTTCCAGCATTCCTTCAAAAGATTACTCTTAATGTTGTACCTTTATCATTCAATAGCCTGCTGTTGGAATCTATCAAGGATTAAAAGTTACAAATCATCGGGTTGAATTAAATTATTCAAATGTAATCTTACTCAGTGATGCCATTGCATAAATATCATATTCAAGGATGCCAGGAATTATATAAAACCTGTTTCACATACACATTAATAATCAAAAACTAGTTTGGAGACGTGCCCTCTTTAATCACTCAGTAAATTAAGAAAAGCAGTGGTATCTGAAGGACAATACCTCAACACAAAACAAAATCAAAATACTGCCAACATTGGAAATACAGAAAATACGGGTCAAATGCAGCAGGCCAGGCAGCAAATGCAGAGAGTGAAACAGAGTCAAAGGATGATAGTTAATTCCCTCTCCCATGGTGGATTTGGTGCTGGGGAAGCAAATAATCAGTGAGTGGGAGGTTTGTGGGGTTGACACCTCTACCTTGTTAAGTTTATGGTGGGAAGGCTTTACTGCTAAATAACACCCTTAAGTGGGTAATTAAAGTACTAACCTAATGGCAATGAGGGTCTCAGCTTAAGAAAACAAGAACTAGGAGCACGAGTGAACAATTCAGTCCTCAAGCTTGCTCTGCCATTATTTGTGATCATGGCTGTATTATGAGAGCTTCAGCTACACTTTCCTGCCTATTCTCCATAACTATGTAACCTATTACTAGTTAAAAATCTGTCTATCTCTTCCTTAAGTTTATTCAGTATCTGAATCCACCATATTCTAGGGTAGAGAGTTCCACAGTTCCATGACCGTTTGAGAGAAATAAATTCTCTTCATCTGTTTTAAGACTGCCACCCCTTATCCTAAAACAACGTCCTCCCATTCTAGATTGCCCCACAAAACATCTACTGCATCTACTTTGTTAATCCTCTTTAGCATCAATGTCCTTCAATTAGATCTCTCCTCATCCTTCCAAACTCCAGTAAGTACAGGCCTAATCTGTTCAATCTCCTCTCAGAAGACAAAACTTTCATTTCTAGAGGTAGTCTTGTGAACTTTCTCTGAATTGCCTCCAATGCAATTGCATCTTTCCTCAAGTAAGAGGATAAAAACTGTACAGAGTACTCCTGATGTGATCTCATGCAGCATAAGGGGAGCATGACAAGCAAACTTGTGAGGTTGCTTGCAGATTCCTAAGGATTCTTTGTTCAAAACTACCCAGTGCTGAACAAGTAATTGGCATTGGAAATGGTGATCCACTAAGAGTCACTTCCTACCTTTGCTGGCGGCACCCTCCTTCATATCATGCCATCACTCAGTTGTCATTCATTAGAATGCCAGCTTCAAATTGTCAGCACTGCTTGCTAGTGGGGTTTACACCACCAGGTCCCTTGATCCTGGGAAATGTCCAACATTGCCCAGTTTAGTGTCTGAGTGGTATAATTTAGCAGATCTTTGGCAAAAAGAAGTGATAGTCTTGCCCAGTGAAGTCTTGCCAAGATCCAACTGCCTCCATTGAATCTAGCCCAACCTTTCAGGTCAATGACCTATTATCAGAAGTGGGAAAATTTAGAAATGTAATAGGTTTTAAGGCAAGTGAAAGAGGGGAGGCTGGAATAAGAGCAAAGAGGAAGGTCTATGATAAGGTGAAATCCAGGAGACACTAAATTACAGAAGTATTATTAGTACAGAGTTAGTTAGTGTGGAATAGTAATTGAGCAACTAAAGAAACAAGAGAGTTGTCCTAAGCAGATTTGAATGGCAAATGGTGAACAGCTGCATTACAAAAACAAGTAAATAGTGAAAGTAAAACCAAACCCTGCAAAAGAACAGGAAAGTAAATGGTGCAGAGATTATGGTCTGAAGTTGTTAATGCAATGTTGGCTCCAAAGACTGTAAAATGTCTGATCAAAAGGTGAGATGCTGTTGCATTGACCACAATCTAGCCTAAATTTTAGATCTAAACTGAAGCAAATGCCAGAAGGTGGCTTCTATATCTTTAAACAATTTCATGTTTAGTATTCCAGTGTCATCTTTTCTTTTTCCTCATTTTGGTTTCCGCTGATTATTTTACATTTGTTTTTGATTCCATCAAACCTCTGATATGTTTTTAATTTGGTTTCCTAAACATTATTTCCAAATCCCTGTTGACATTGTAAAATGTGATCATCTTCTCTCAACCTGTAACTTATGTCTGAGTGGAGGCTTGACCAGATAACTGATTCATGATGTAGTACCAAACCATTTTGACAGTTTAAAGTTCAACTCAGTCAACATGATAAAGTTCATAACACCATATTTTATGATTAGAATGCTATCTTAACAGGTTTTGATTTAAGCATATCCAAGTGTTAAAGCCTATGCCTGAATAATTAAATCAAATGTTATAAATAATGAAGCAAATTGACAAAACAAATTTGATTCCATTTGGAATTGGAATTTTAAATGTGGCTAACATTTGATTCTCTGTCATTTCTTGCATACACTTAAATTGAGTTGGCTGATGGTTATTTGCTAGGCTCAGTTATGCTGGTAGACTGATAACAGAGGCTTGGAATAAATAGTTCAAAGGAGGTAGGTTCCTGAATGGCAGTTTGAGAATTCATTTTTTAAAAAAATAAATCTGTGAAAAAATTGCTGTTATTAATAAGTCACCATGAAGCTTGCAGTTCTTATTAGGTCTAGTTCCACAGCTATCTGTTTGACTCTACAGAATTATCGCAAAAAGCAAAAAACATATTACAACTATTTTCAACACTCCAATAGTTCAAGAAGAAGGCCCACGATCACCTTCTCAAAACAGTTCGGTTGGGCAAATATGTCTTGACCTTGCCAACATTGACCACATCCCAGGAAAGAGTTTCAGTGGTTCCATATAAGCATGCGTGTACTCAGAATTGTTTCCACGAGTTTGAGCAGTAAGAAAAAATACTGCTGTGACTATGATTTAATAGGATTTATGTTCCACAATTTTACATTCAGTACGTTACCCGGGCGCACGTTCTCATAGGCTTTCGCTTTATTCTATCGTTCTTGCCACCACTCGAGTAAAAATCACCCAGTGATTTGTGTTTTGTAGGATTTCATTCAAGCAGAAACTTGCAACCCTGGAATGCATGAAGAATTATAATTCAGACGCAATTCTGTTTACCCCCCCAAAAAAAGCCCAGCAAATGTTTATTTCAAGGCATTCTGAAGAATTATAGTTTAGAGGCAATTCTGCTCCCCTTCCCCCCTCCAAAAAAAGGCCCAGCAAATGTTTATTTCAAGGCATTCTGATCGAACTTCTGGCTGCTCTTTACAATAATGCTGGGCTTGCGTTGCATGTGCAGGTAGCGGTCTGGTAGCTAGAAGTGGGATTCCATGTATAAAACTGAGACAATAAAGGACGGCATTCAGTTTTCAACTGCTATTGAAGCACCCATTGGAAGTGAAAGCCAATTGAATTCTGAGAGGTTAAACTAATTCCCGCATTCCTAGCTGACTGTATAATCAGGTCTCTGCACAATGCAAACCAGAAGTGAACGAGTGACTGCGCCAAAACAAAAAAAAAGTCGGGATGTACTTAAGGCCTCTCCCCATTCCGACCCCCCCCCCCCCCCCCCTCCTAGGATAGTTCATAAATATCCACCCCAGTCCTGACGACAAATTTGGGATGACTGGAGAACTGCATAGTATTTGACTGCAATGCTAAGAATGTTCAGAACACGACTTGTGTGGAAGCGTCTGTCTCCCACTGTAGAATGTTGTTTGAGCTATAGACACTCATCGTTGGAAAGCAGGCACATTTTCTGGGAAATTAAGAGTGCGCCCGGTTGTGTATTCTGTTCGTTAAAGCTAAACAAGATCCGTAAACGTTCATGTCCTGATGTATGCCTGGATTGTGCATGTTCCCTATACAACAAGTGGCTACAACGTCCAGAGCGTTCAAAATCTCGCCTGACTTTTTAAAAAATTCGCTTTTCTCCTTCTTTCCTAGAATTGTCTCACCTGTCTTTGCTGAGACAATCATAATAATGCAAGTTGGTGGAGACGTTAGTGTAAATGTGTAGTCATGGTGAAAGAAGCAAAGTATTTCGGAGATAGCAAGACCTGCACATGCTGGAATCAGAATCGACACACTGTGGAGCTGGAGGAACACAGCAGGTCAGGCAGCATCAGAGGAGCAGGAGAGTCGATGTTTCGGGCCTAGATCCTTTTCACTGACATCAGTCCTGATGAAGGGTCTAGGCCCGAAATGTCGACTTTGATGCTGCCTGACCTGCTGTGTTCCTCCAACTCGACAGTGTGTCGAAACAAGGTATTTGTTTTAACTAGCGAAATGCTTCTTGCCCTTTGTTAAAAGGCTCAGTCCCGCAAACCCGCCCCGCGACTGTGAGGTTCAGACCGATGAGGTAGGTTACTAATGTCGAGAGCCAGCATGGGACACGAGGCAGGTAAGCGCTTTGACGATCTCAGGGAATCATTATTGTCCCATACGTGTGTGTAGGCCCGAGGCTTCTTTCTTTGATATGTAAAATTCCATTATCAGCACTACATGCAGCAAGAACCCGGGGTGTTCTAGTGAAACTTCGATGCAGATTGTTATCTGAGTGTTTTCGCTTTGTGTTCAGCGAAAGAAGTCGCTATCGTTAGAAGAGTTCAAAGGCCATTCCCGGAATTTACTGTGCAAACAATTACATTCTGTCTTTGCCTTAAGAAGTTGGCGGGTTGTAACCTCCATATTAACATATGGGCGTTGCATCTTCCAACAAACTGGACTTTGCTACAAAAATGAGGCCTAAAAGATTAACTTTAGTTTCACTGACATTGTGTCATCGTGTCACTGGTGTTGACTTGCATAAAAATTCACTCTGTATCCCCGGCGATATAAGCAGTCATTGAAAATCAAACCTTGGTAGAGTATTCGGATCTTTCTCTTCTTTTGATCTAAAACGGCACTTTAATTGGTTGGTTATTTATATACTGGCAAGACTGAAGTGCAATGGCCTTGAATGTTTTAATTGACCTAGTGAGGCACAGTCGGAAACTTTGGTTTCACTTGTGCAATAAACAGAGGCCTTTCTTTTATATTATTTAACGCCTGAGTCTTTCGGAACTTGCACAATGTTCTGACTTGAAAAGTTTTTTTTCCATTCATCGCAATAACAAAGCAGCTGTATTTAATTTGCATACAATTGCAGTAACACATTTCCCCGTACATTTGCTGTACAAATAGATGTTTTACAAAATTGTGTTACAAATAAAATGCACTTTAGTTGTTCAATAACAGAGGCGTTAAAAATACATTAAATAAAGATGTGCATTTATATAGGGCCCTACCCGCCCGCAGGATGCCGCAAAATGCACTATCCAAGAAAGTGTGGATACTTTATGAATAAATTATGGACTCTGATGAAGAGTCGCCAGACTTTGCTTCTCACAGATTCTGCCAGGCCTGTTGAGTTTCACCAGCAATTTCCGTTTTTGTTTCAGATCTCCAGGATCATCAGTTCTTTGATTATATCCATCAAAATCGTTGTTTGAGGTGTAGTTATTGTTGTAATGGAGGAAATTTGGCAGCTAATTTGAACACAGTTAGCTTTCACTACCACTCATCGGTATTTTTAATTATCCTGTTCAGGGATTTTTGGTACACCTCTGGAGCAGTTGCGACTTTCAACCCGAGGCTCTTGGCTCAGAGGAAGGGACATGACCACTGCGCCACAAGAGCTCCCTTTGTAAGGTGAAACTCACTACTCTATGTAAACTTTTCCACACCATCTTATATGACTATGACCAGATAAACCCCTTTTTGACATATCCATTGAATGATGAATATTGGTTGGCCCATCAAAAAGAATTGCCCTACTCTTAAAAATAGTGTAATGGAACGTTTCCTCCAACTGAGAGATCACAGCCGGCTGGAATGAGATTCTACACACTTGTAAAGTCAGTGTTCAACCCAGAGAGATAGTTGTGCAATAATCAAGCTTTATCACGTCTTTAAAAGTGTAATTGCACTGGAATTGACAAGCCCTAACCTAACGTTATGTCAAGTTTATTTTCCCTACATCCATTCAGTGATTATAAACAAGAAGCGGACGGTAAAGTACTGCTTGACACAGAGTGAGGGGAAGCAGGGCATTATAGGCAGCAACATCTCGTTTGCTACATTTAACTGCTCATGTGCAGTGACTGCATCTTCTTGCCTGATTTCCAAGTGAATAATGATGAGGGCTACTACCCGACATCAGCCCTCTACCTCGCACCCCCCGCCCCCCAACTTTGAACGCAAAATCTGACCGGTTGTATAGTATCATTTGGGTAAAGGAGCGCTGACAGAGTTGAAATATGAGAATGGACCAAAAAGCAATTGTGGTGATTGATAGCGTTTTGTTTTTAATGGATAACGTTTTAGCCATTTGGAAGAACTCTCAGGCGTCGGTAAGTGTTTTATTTTTGTTCTGTTCATCTGCTGTAAACTGGCCTCTTCATTAGAAAGTATAATAAATAGCAATGTGGGATAAATATTCATTCTTAGATTCTCTAGAGGCTTTATTGATCTCCTTCCAAGTATCATCCAAAATGATTTGATGCCCAGAAACTATTGTTATTTCAGGGTTCAGGGTTCAAATTACACAGAACAGGGATGAGTCCGAGTACAAGAAGAGTATTGAACAGTTTCCAATCCAACCTGAGGATACCAAATTAACCAAATAAGCGTGGCCAATTCAGCAATCTGATGGTTGGTCCTTAGAATTAATCAGTATTCAGACTGAAAGGAAAATTTAAACCTAATATTCTTTTTGAATCCACCTCAGTATTACTATTGCTGACAATCCGGCACTAAAGCAAACATAGCCGCCTGAAATCTAGATTGATGACACTGGTATATTTTTCCCTAAGATTTGTTGATCCATTCATCAGTCTTATTTGAAAACAAGTCCAGAGTTTTGAATCTGACTGTCAGGAACCATTGTTCATTTTCCTTTAAGATCTGTTCTGGAACATCACTCAAACGGATGGGTCGCAAATATCCTCCATCCAACTATTTTTGCTGTCTCAGCCATAAGGTCCGCACACTTAATGAGTTGTAATGGTCTCTACTCAGCCGTGGCACAATGATCCACAGCACGTAACTGAATCAGAATGTAATACGAACAACTACGTTCTTGGCGGCTCAATTGACAAGAACCTTGTTCGGTCCAGCTCCTTTCTGCGGATTACGGCCTATCATTGAGAGGAGAGATAGGAGTTTGAACAGGCCAATGATTAGCATTGTCTCTGGACGCCAAGAGCTGGCAAATATTTTTGCTTTGTTTTTTGCTGGCGGCGATGCCCTTCAACTTGAGGAGCACGTAGCGTACCACAGACGTATACGTTTCAATGTGTTTTAAAATAACAAATTGTATCTGTTTGTTTATCGTTCGCAAAGCTCGCTCTCACAGTGTTTCAATGAAGCGGGGCACGTGGATATATCTATTTGGCAGTCAGTTTAGCTCGACAACATTCGAAAATATGCATCCTTTCTGGGGAAATAACCAAAGCCTGAAATACTACCCGAATGCCTACAATTAACAAGTATTAAAGAGATGGAACCTTTCGACCGCATCTATTTATTTTCCAAGATTATGGAAATTGATCGTCACAATCTATCAGCATGAGTGAGAAAGTGACACCTGCAGTTAATTGAATTACTATAACAGACAATTTTCATTTTGCACATATTTATTTTCATCTTCTTAAAGGTCGCTGCCTCATGTGTTTCTCGTCTTGTTACCTTGGATATGGTCCACTTATCTTTGCCTTACAGTATTTTGGAGCCATCTCTCCAACAGCTACCTGTTGGACCACCACATCAACCAACGCCATTTCTGTGTGCATGCGAGAAGGCATTCACTGAACAGATTTCCGTAAAAACATATACAGTCACAACCCTGGAACAACAAATCTAGGAAGAAACTGAGGCACCAGTGTATTTTAATTTCAAAGAGACCTTTAAATTAGCTCGAAAGCACATCGATGGTTTGTGTCCTGATATAGATGCTTGAGTCGCCTTTTTGCCAAGTACGTAAATTAAATTTATGGGAATTTCTCTTTCTGAGAACCCTTTGTGTTCTTTCCGACTGCAGAAATTCAAACATAAATCCCCCAGAAATGAGACCATCCAACTTTCAGGGACCGTCGAATCACCTTAAGGAACACGTCTCACTTGGTACAATTTTCATGGCCTGTGGCGTTAATCACAGAGTCACAGATGTGTGACAGCACTGAAGGAGATACTTTGGCCCATCATATCTGCACCTGCTCTCCCAATGAACGTTATGATTTACTAAATCACAAACCTTGGGACAAGGGGAAAGACTGCATGCACTGTCATTCTGCTAGTGGTTTTTTTCAGTCGTTGAAAGCAAATTTGATTGTTGAATGCTACTAGTTGTATTTGGAAAGAATGTTTCTATGCACCTTTTCTGACTTCAACTTTCCTCTTTGGAGAAAATGCCGGCTATTTTCGTTCGCTATAGTGCAAAAGTGTGTCTTTATTGCCGACTGCAAGGCAAATTAACACAGAGAACGCATTCTACGTCTTTGTTTGGAGTAGTAAGGCGCACATTAATTTGCAAAAGACCACCAACCAATTTACGCAAATTTAACACAGTGGTGTTTAGTTGAAGTAATGTCAGTATTTATTGCTTGAAAGTATCTGCTGTGAAAGTTGAAGCTTGTCAATGCTCACTAGTAAAACTAGGGGTCAATGATGATATCCAGAAACAATTCTTTCCTTAAGTCCTGTTATAATAAAGCTTACCGACTTCAGTTAGAACGCCTTTGTTATCTGAAGAATATATGGTGCGTCAATGAAAAGACTTCAGCACTCCAAGGCAAGGCCCAGGGCAACTTGCCCCAATAAAGCCTGCTAGGAATCTGTATTTAGTGAAGTTACAGTTATACATAGCAATGGAATTTATTTATAACCTGGATTTCACAATATATTTCATTTTATTTAAATGCATGTTTCCATACAGCATGACAGACTCCAAGTGTTATAAACATTTTAAAACATTATTTCAATTTAATCACCATTATTTACAAAGTACATTTATAGTCAAATATCGAAACAATAAGTAGAGTTAAGTGCAATGTATTAAACACTGGCCATTATACAGAATACATAAAATAGTTTATCGTCATATCGCCTCCAAACTTTTCAATCTAAACAAAAAAAGCTATCTTTATAGATTATAATTACATTTCACAAACTTTGTAGATGCATAACGTGAGGGTGGGATATGTTTACTTCTGACCAATTTATTTTTGTGATATGGTCAATGATTTTCCCAAGCACCAACAGTTTTGTTTATAATAAACTTTAAGATGCCACCTGAAAATTACATTTAGTTTCTGTTTCATTTCGTAGGGCGACACAAATAAGTTCCCTTAAAACCTTTATGGCAACCGTTCCTTGAAAACGCGATATATATCATACCAGTTCTGCAAATCATCTGACAATACTGAGCATCCCATTGACACGGCCTGCACACACTAATATACATTACATTCAGCTACAGGCACGGCCTCTTCAAGTTTTAATAGTCAAAACATTCAACGTGCAGTAGATCCGTTTAACTCTAGATCTAATATACACGCATTTCAAAAGTAGATGCAATGTCATTTGAATTCCATCAGTCTGTAAGTGACCAAGGGATTTTGATTTCCTCAACTTTGAGATTTGTGCATTGTCTTCCTTTGTTCATTCCCCAACGCCAGAAAAACACGTACGTTAAATACTCATCCATAAACACCAACCATCATGAATAATAAAACTGCCCCCATTAATGTCACTCGCCATAATTACAGGTGATTTCTTATAATTAGAATTAACACATTTCCTTTGGTAAATCATTTTGACCAACGTGTGCATTTCATCCAAAGTAATTCTCTGCTGGCTGTGTCTGACCCTCAGCAATCATTCTAAAGGTAAATGCATACTTACATGTGGTAGAGAGCTCTTCGTGTCAATTCCTTGAACGTTGCTTTTGCAAAGTCTAAATACTTCTAAAGAAAAACTCCTAATCTATACAAAATGACCTGAAGGGCAAGAATGTCCCTTTCTCTTGTGAATGTACTTCAGACATCCATAATTATGCTGAGCGTTGTCAGCGTAACCCCATGTTAAAGATTATTCTTAGCCATGTGGTCCAAGAACGGTAACACGTTTGGATTGCGTAAAGGTGGGATACCTTCCAACCTTACGCGTTTCTCTTAAACGATCCCATTCTCAAAGTGACTCGATCAACTTTATACAAATCCTAGTATCGGGAAACTTGATCGTGAAGTTAACTAGTTAACTCTAAGGTCGAAGCACACACTAAAAATGTAGCTGAGAATTTTGACTAAATGTTACATTATGACAGCAGGACTGCTCGACTTTCCCTGCCTTGTTTTGGATCCATTCGGCAAGTCAGAATTCTGGCTGTCTGTTGGGTGACAAAATTAACTCATTGAAAAAACTGTCTGCGGTACGTGGATAGATCGTTGGGCATAATGGGAACCAGTGATAGAATTCCATCTCAATGTTGCAAACGAATTTCAAATTGGAGACATGCTGCTACCATTCCGAGTTCCCATGAGTTTTTGGTCTCCCACATATGAGCAGCACAGCTTTACGTAGAAGCTAGTTTAGAAGAATCAAATTCCTTTCGGAACGATTTCTGGGAGCAGTTAAAATCCAATTTATTTGTGATAGAGGAAACAAGGATCCAATAATACGTTTTAACGCGATTGTGCTTTTAAAACAACATTGTTGGAACATAGGGTAGTTTTCTTGATAAAGGAACAGAATGCAGACATCAGTCAATATAGCTCCAACCCCATACACCATCATTCATAACTTAGCAATAAAAGACTACAGGAGCATGAACTATAATGACAACCATTTTTCCCAAAGTCATTTGGATATTATGTCCCTTTTCTTGTTTTTAGTTACTTGCTTAAAATAAACTAGTGACTGGCTTACAATGAATGCATCACAACATTAATCAGAAGAGGGATTATCCCTGTTTTTAATTGTAAGGTCAAGTAGGTCAAGGAGCAGATGTACTGAAGTTTCCAAAAAGCAATCTACCAGCTTATATTTGCAATTTCTATGCAAATATACTTGTTTACCAAAGTTTAGACAGTCCACTCTCAAGTTGAAAATGAAATGTACGGAGCCATCCTTGGATTTAGTATAAAGGCGTTTGACTTGGCTAATGTCAAATACGTTCAGTTTAGTTCATACATATGGTGTATATCCAAGAGTAGTCCCAAAGAGTGTGATTCGGTCTTGATACAAAACTGGGGAAAACGAGGAGCAGTTTCCTTCAGAAGTAGTCAGATTTTGAAGGGACAAGGGAATTGAGTGAAAGTACCTGGGGATGCCTTTCCTCAATTTCTAGGCATTTTTATTCATACAGCAAATCGTCAAGTCATTGTATCGTGGGAAGACTCCCCGTTTGCACACGGATGAATAACTTAGTTACAAGCCAACCGTTAGAACAGGAAGCAAAAAGTACAGCATCCTGCTCCGGAACAACTTTTTTATGTTTTATAGAGATAACGAAAAGTGCAATTGGCATTGTCAAAACACACATTGTATTTAGACTTTTTTAAAAAAATGCTGTAATTGTAAAAAGGAGGCATAAGTCCGGTGACGGAAAACGAAAAAGTCAACTTAAATCATTGCAGTCAATGCTATTTACTGTTAAGTTACTATCATTTTAGCCATAATCTAGACTCTAAATCGAGTGCCGAGTCAAAGCACCCTCGAAGTCCATTTATATCTACAAATGAAATGAAGCTGAGTAACACCATCACATACATAGGGGCTCTGTTGACTGGCAGGTGGTGAGGCAGACCGACTCCCATCTCACCAACCGGGCAAAAGCAAACGTCTAAACGTTGCCCTATTTGGCTTTAACCTCTTGATGTGTTTAACACTGTTTTACCCAACTGCATCTGAAATGCAGCCCAGAACACAGGCGTACGAAACGACGACTTCATTTGTCTCTTGCACTTGATGAGTAACCGCGTTTTACCTACTCGCAGGAAAATATATACAACCCACAGAAGAAATAAAAAGTCACAATTTCTCCAGCAACACCTCAGTGCTGTTGTGACTGACAGGTGTTAGTCACGATCAACGCGCTCCCATCACCAGGTTTAGCAAACAAGTTTCGTTTCTTTTAAACTTTGTCTTTGAAGAAGCCTTCGTCTGTGCTGCTTTCTTTGATGGTGACAGTCAGAAAGTTTGACGTAACGTCCGTAACCACCACTTTCTCCAGATTGTTCAGTGATGGGCTCCAAGACTCTTCCTGCTCCGACAGAAATCGGGAGACCTGGTGTTTAGCCAGCAAGGGAGACTTTGAAACGGGCCTGTCACTGGCCACACACACACTATTCCTGGAGACCGTGCCCTCTGATGCGTGCTTACTGTTAAGTGCAGATGTGTCGATCCCTGGTTCACTCTTAGAGGTTGTGCATTCCATGCCCTGTTTAGTCCGAAGGGAGTGAGAGTCTGCACCGTATTTACTATCCCCGTAGCTCAGTGAAGTGCGACTCAGCTGCGTTCTGGGATTGGGCACAGGACTGCCCAGCTTTGCTTCCTGCCTCTCAGTCAAGTGAATTAACCCACTTTCAACCTTCTCCTCCAGGTCATCACTCCCTGAATCAAGCTCCTCGGATTTCCGACGTTTAAAATGGGGGTAGGTCGGTGTCCTTCCTTCAACATCGTCCGGCGAACTCCTTTTGAGGGTTCCTGCACGGACAGCTTGACCGTCCTTGTAGTCCATTTTACCGGGTTTAACCGCTTTTTTCCGGTGTTTATGAGCGGCTGTTTTGTGGTGGGTTCTGGGCATCTCCTCGACCCGAGCAGTCCTCTCTCTAGAAGTCTCGCCCCTGGAAAGGCTGGCGTGCTGCAGACCTCCCGCGGGGTCTCTCCGGAGACCTTCTCTCGACCTGGTGGAGGAGAAGGCGGATTCTTGAGCAGACCTGCCCGGGTAAGACATCCTCAGTCCCCTCGCTACATCACTCCGGAAGGCATAGGTCTTGGCTTTCGCCTGTAGAGCAAAAACAGCACAACTACTCATTTTGAAGGTTCTGGAGATGTAGGTTAAGAACGAACAGTTGCACTCAAAAAAATAGTTCGACCACATTTCTGAAGCATTAAACAGCATTTACCTTCAGTAAAAAGGTTTTGGGTTTAGGTCCACGTTTTTTTGGCCCGTACATTTCTCTTTCACGTTCCCTGCAAGACAACAGGAAAACGTGGATAATGCTGGCTTTAATTCGCGTTCAAATGAATCTTTGAAATAATTGCAGAACCAGTTTACAGAGATCTTTATTTTAATGTCGCTCAAAGGCCTTCACCTCTCGTCAAAGGCTGATATCAGACGGGCGTCCAGGATATTTTCTTCTGGCTCCCACGTACTGTACCTTAAAAGGCGATTTAAAAGATAAGTAAGCGTCCATCTCAACGCGACGCGCGCTTCTGTGAGTTGTAAGCACTGCAATGCTGATACTTACTTCGGAGACCAGCCCTTCCATTTCACCAGGTATTCGACTCGACCCTGAAGGAGGCAGGGGAAGAGAGGGGGGAAAAAAACAACAAACCTGTCATTAAAAACATCGCTTAAAAAGCTGCCGGGCTCGGAAATGGCAAAGAGGCACAGTCAGTCTGCGGAACGGCGCCCCACATACTTTCCTGATGCGTCGCTTGAGGAGAGATTCGGCCGCGAAAACCCTCTCCCCCACGGCCGACAGCTCCATGATGTTGACTCGCTGGCTCCCGGAACGCAGCAGTGAAAGCACTCGGAGCTTCCCCTCAGCTGGAGCCTCGCTGCCAACCCATAATACTCCCAACCCGCTGACGTCGTAACCAATCTCCACCGCGACTTAGTAGCAAACCTCCCCCCTTCTCCTAGCAACAGCGCGGTTGCTAAGTGAAAGAGGACTGGTGAGTGGGGGGTGGGGTTAGGGTGGACGTGCGCAGCGCTCACGAGAGCAGAGTTACGCCGGGAGCTGGTTGGCGGAGCAGCGTCCCGGGGTGGGGAGGCGGGACTTGCTCATGAGGAAGTGATGTGTGTGTGTTTGTGTGTGTGTGTGTGAGGGAGAGAGATGGGAAAGAGCTGAATGTCTATCAGGATCCATTTTGTGGGAGCTGTCATTGAACTGGTAGTGCAGCTTTGGCAGATGGAAATGTCCTTGGTCACTAAAGTTGTCGGTAATGCCAATGTTAGTGCCAAAGTTCTGTAACAATTTGATTACATTCGACATTTTTACAACATAGATTTGTCAACCCAATGTTATTGTGGTAGAATATTTTGTACATCACATCGATATATTCCACGCAAAATATTGGATATTGCTGCTTCAAATTGCTATTTTTGTAATAGCAAATATTCATGATAAATACATATAATCTAAGTTAACGAGGCGTTTTATTGTTTATGTGTAATCCGTTTGTGTTATATATTACAGGGATAAAGCACTATTGATTTGTCAGTACATCGTGAAACGTTTAACGCGATGCACTTTATGATACTTGAATTATAATACAGTTCTCACGTTTCTAACTTGCACTGTATAATATTCTTCTACAATGTTACTCAAATAGAGATCAATAGTCTCCCCATTGTGCAGTCCTGTTAAAACGTTTACGTTGACAATGTGTCTAATTAATTACCAGACCCTTGACAAGTTGCAGCATCAGCAAAGCCGGGGATTGAAGGTTCTTGCAAAGAGGAAACTATTTCAGTAAAATATGATGCGTGCACTTCATTAATATCTGGTTGATACTTCACATGTAATTGTGTGTATAATTGATTACTCCAAATGAGACACAACGCTACACTAGCATGCGACATTATCAAATGATCCATGTAGAATATTGATTCTGAGTGAATTGTAAGAGGAAAATAAAGTTGTATTTTATGAATTGCATTCATTTCTTCTTGCATGTAATCACCATTCGGAGTATCTATTCTGTCTGTCAAATAGTAACTTCGCGAGTCCAATCATTTATTCTGAATTAGGATACCACGAGGCACTTCATATTTCAAACCATCTTCCACAAAAAAAGTAACACGCGAAGGTGTCTCTGTGATTGGATGAAACGAAGCAATGGATGTACAATATTGGACAGTCGTATTAAGCTAGTTCAGGAATTCCGCGTTGCCCGAACAAATAGAAATTGATTTGATACATTGATGTTGACTTGAATAAGATTTAGCCTTACTTCAAGAACCGTTGTGAGATGCCTACTATGACATGAATGCTCTTATATAAACTTTCAGTTGTGGAAATAGGTGGCGCTATGGGTGAGCGAAGACAAGCGTTTAAAACCGCAAAGGCCTCTGGTGCCAAAGACACTGTTAGTGCAGCTGCTACCTGAGGAAAAAACGTGTCAGATTTAAACTTTAGGTGACTCAGTTACCACACCAATGATGTAACTGAGGGCGTTGGAAAGATTTTATTCTGAGTAACAGCTGAGCCCCTAAAGCTTACAAACGAACATTTCTAAACGGTAAATCAAAAAACTTAAAGTAAGTTTACGTGAGCATATTCTCGAATGGGCTTGCAGAGCATTGTTGTTTGAAGTACCCTTATAACATCATTACAGAATAGCCCCGTACAGTTATTCAGCACATTAATTCAGAAACCCGTTTAGCTTTCCAAGAGTTTGGAGAATTATATGGACCATCAATAGTAAGATTGCAGTTGACCTTTAGAGTCGAGAATAAGTTATGGTTAGACAAAGGGTTTATTACGCTGTAGAACAGTCCACGTCAACTTGAATATAGATGTTTAAGTCCTTTTGTAAATTCCAAGCTAGCATATGCTTTGCCAACATGAATGTATGTGAATAACGCTGTAGGGATTTAATACATCTCTAAGCATGGTTATCCAAGAACAAAGTGGCCATCCATTTGTAACAATCAAATACAAAACAATCCGGGTCGCACTAATGTTTCAATATTACTGTTTTGTGCGTGTTTCAACCTGCTATTTCCGGACATCTTGACTGTTTTATCCAGTGCGTCCTCCGTCACAGCAATAGTGCACATCATAGTGATCCATCTCGTTGTTGGGCGTGGCAGTACATTCAAAACAGTACCTAGCTTGTCAATATCATGTTGTGATCAAATCTGGCATTTGTTCCTTTTCCATGAAAAATGAACCTTGAATAAACATAGACTGAATTGTGAATATGTAGATTATTTTGCTCCACTAATTTAGTTCATTTAATTCTGAATAATCACCGTGATTTCAAATTAAGTGAATAGAAATTCTCTGTCGTCACTTTCCCATGCTTATTCTGTAGTTAGAGTTTTGTAAGTACTTGCATCCTTTGATTATCAAATTCTGGAAAAATATTTGGAAATGGAGGCACCGAGCCGACCTTTGAAGATATGGATTTTTTTCTTAATCGCGTTGAGTTGATGTTTTGGAATTTATTTCGAAGACGATAAACATATTATACTCTGGGTATGATGCATAATAGTTATTTTCAGAAAATGTCTGGGTTCCCCTGGGCGTATGTTAATAACAGGGTTTAAAACAAGCATTAGTCCTTCCTGGTGCTGAAGTTCCCATCCCCCAACAATTCTCTATAAATAGTAGGGCGTAAGACTATCTCATCGGAAGTATGCAAGGGCTGACAATTTACCTAACTCTGTTTATGTAGTAGCTTTTCTTACACTGTAGGCAATTCAGGGTCCTGGCTAAGTTGCAAAACTAATTACATTAAAGGCAAAATCATTACATTACAGGCGAAATCATCAATAGCCAAGGTAGCTCTTTCACCCGTCCATCCACACTCTTGTGAGGAGATGTTTTTAGATCAGCCGTGGCTGTTGGATTGCTTACACATTTGGAACTTTCATGCAGTAGCAGATGGAGCGTTCAGGTTACAAGTCTGGGCGCTGATCCTCTTTGGAACCTCGTGTATGGCATCATCGGCATAGTTTGAGATCCTTTACGGTTGAAAAGCTACAGATTTCTTATCAGGATATTCAGCTTTTGAAGGGGTAAAGAAGATATTTCAATATTAGAGTTTGGTTGAAAGTGACCTGAATAAATTTTCGTCCAAATTGCAGTTACTGTCCTTTAGCACTCTAATTCTGCTGTGGCTTTTTAACAAATGTTCAGTTTTCTCAATAAGTTATGTATGTAGAATTTAGAAGACAATTCACTATCAACTTTTGCAGAGGGCAGATTCCTCTTCGTGACCCCAGATTATGTTGTCAGTTTTGGTTTTGAAACAGTTCATTGTGCTGATGGCATCTCTGTAGAACCAGTGGTTAAGGATGAGCTGATTTTTATGTTCCCGCAATGAAGATGCATCCATTGGATGCAGCGGTATTATTCATCAAGGCCAGAATTAGGTTTAGTAAAGTTGCTTTGTTTTCTGAAGGAATATAGCATGGCAAAAGACCAGATTGGCTCGGATCAGGGGTTAATGGAAGTGTTGCATGCAACTAAAGTAAGATTAACGTTGAGATCGTAAAATAGTTGTTGTTTATCATGTTAAATGTTGGTCTCTTTCAAGTCCATCCCCGACCGCTTGCATGATTTAAATTTACACACGTAAATGCACCTATGGAACTGGATTGAAATGGGAGTGTTTTGTGCAGTTTGCTGAACATAATGAGGATTCATGCTGCAGTCATCGCCACTGCTTTGCATGTTATTCATACATTGGAGAAGATGACGAGCTGAACCTGTACAATAGTTAAACAAGGATGATAGAGTTCACGAGGATAATTCTATTTGAACTTGATTTTCCTCACAGTGTTGAATATTTTTAATCGGAAACTTTAAACGGAACCTGAGCGGAAAAGCAAGAGCCTAAAGTAACGTGGATCATAAACCATTTTCCTTGTAAGGTTTCTTTCGCACTGACACAACCTGTACTCTTTCACTGATTGGAATAGGCAACCTGCACTTATTCTCAATATGAAAGCCAATTATTTATGCTGTCTGTTTAGACCAACTATCTGCATCTTCAACTGTACCTGTGGTTTCTCTCATCGATGTTGTCAACTTAATTAGTTTAAAGTTATTGACATTTGCATGCCCACTCGACACTGGATAGGACTGTCCAATCTAGTTCTGCTTTGGACTCATGCCTTCGACAGAAAGATGACATTTCCTTCATGAATGTTACCTAGCTTCGAATCCAGTTGGGAATATGAGCAGACAGTCCTATCTCGGTAATTCTCCTTTGCGTAGTCGTGATTGGTTTTGCGTTCATAGGACCAAGAAGAAATTATGTACAGCATGTATTGAAAATAAGAGTTTAAGACTCATTTTTGTTTATGAAAAATCAAATGCTGTTGTTTATTTATCAACAGAGTATGGTGTGAAAGTAATATAGAACAGTACAGTGCATCATGTCTGAACCGACCATGATGCTATTCTAAGCTAATCCCATCTGCGTGCACATGGTCCTCTATTCTAACTAGGAGACCAATTCTAGTGCTGTTGTGATAAATATTTTTGATTTGCAACCAATTGATCGTGACTTTAGGTTCCAGAGAGTCTTACACTTAATCCAGAAATCCAGCGCCCCCACCCCCACCAAGACATTCAAAAGTTGTTTCAACTTCATTACCAGTTTAAAAATAAATATGGCAGCAAGAGTAAGGCATTCGGCCCTTTGAGCCCGTTCTGCCACTCCCATGGCTGATCTTTTACCTCAGCAACATTTTCCCACGCTATTCATTGATGTCTAGAAATCTATCGATCTTTGTCTTGAACATCTTCGATGACTGAATTTAGGTATATTTTAAATCAAACCGCTCGGATATGTTGTGACACACCTCCGGAACAGGTAGATCTTAAAGCCGGACCGTATGACTCGGTGACTTAGGGAAAGAATCGATACGCCGTAAGACCCTTATAACAAAGTTTATACACTTACAGACACGAGGTCAAGTCACGACAATTGGGTGTTCAGCGCGAGAACCTTTTCCGCCATTCGCTTAGACCATGGTTGATCCGTACCTTGGCTTCACATCCCCTTTGATTCAAACCTCGCCAAATAATGCATTAATTCAGAACCCTAACTAATGTGAAATATCTTATTTGCTGATTGTTTAACATCGTGTTTGAATAATCAATCTCGCAAATGTGACAGGGGAGGGCTGATGGGGCGAGCTCAGCATTGAAGCGGTGTGCTCGATCCAGTAGCTGCGTTCGCTGAAGGAGGGGAAATATTACTCTGACTGGTATTTCCACATTGCAGGCTCCACGCTCAGTCAGTTCTCTCTCGTTTTCGAGGGTGTTGTGCACACTGGGTTAGACACGTGTTTTTGAAAGGGACGCCGCATTTAAACGAAACTATTACCATCGAAATTATTCGAACAAATGCATTGATCGCAAGATTTCCACTTTAAGAAATATCGAGAATCATGGGAAGCTCATTGGTGACGGTGTTGAATGTACTTGAGTAGCAACCACTGGATTGCGAGTTTGAGTTCAAAAGCTGCCTTTCAGCCTAAATTCTTCCCCCCAAAACTACTCTTCCCCCGATGGTCATAGACGTATGCATTAAAAGCAGCCTCATCATCTTTGCCAGTTCTACTCTAGTCCCGTGGATTAAGTTGATCATGTAGAAATAGGTTTGATTGATTAACAAGTTGTGGCTCAGGATGCCTGAGTAAACAGTTTGCATGTTGTTGCAAAAATGCCTAACTGTTGGATGAACAGAAATTTACTATTGATTTTAACTTATCACACACATATGCGTGTAACCATTTAGAAACATTAGTTCAATGTCTCTTTGGAAAATACATTTTAATCGAATGCCAATGTCAGACTTTCACTCCGTGGTTTAACGACATTCTCTCATAACGTTTGCCCAAGAAAGTTACTCAACAACCACAGAGCTTTCTCAGTACAATCCCCTTCCTGTAATAATTCAATGCTATGGCACCTACACTGCATTCCGGCTTCATTTTGCCTGCAGACTTTCCCTAAGGGGACCTCCTTCATTCTTTATACACACCCACAAGCACACAATTCTCTGCTGAATTTGTTTTCCACGAAGGCAATCTACCACAATCTTCGTTATTTTATAAATGGACAGTAGGTGCAAACTTTAATTTTAGTGTTCATTCACTCAAAGAAAATACCAGTGCCACGGGTCTTTCAATTTGTCAGCTTTGGTTATGTGAATTTGAACGTATTTCCCTCCGGGTAATGCTAAATTAGTTTACTTGATAGCTCCAGGCATTTCGACTGTCTGAACGACTAAGCGCAAACACTTCAAAGCAATGTGAACAATTCATAAACTGCATGAATTATCGTGAGTGAGTTTCCATCGTTAATGCTTTTTAATAATGATTTACAGCTCATAGAAATTCCCCAGAAAAAAACCGTGACCCTGCGCCGTTTCTGCCCAGAGTCAAACAGATGTTGCGGCCGGTTGGCGAGATATACAACTCAGTATATTAACTATTGCGGGAATTTCTGATAATCCTGCACCCTTGTGGGCTGTCGGCGGCTGTTTCTGATGGAGGGGGTGGAGTGGAACGGCAACGACACGAGTGGGAAGTATTTTGAAGAAGCAAGTATCTGGAAAACCCCTGAAGCGAGACGGTTGGTTAGCAGATAGGCGGGCAACAGCTCAGTAACAGCAAGGCGCTGAGAAACAAACTTCAGCGCATGGGATTCAGTTCAGAACAGAAACTGTTCACATTCATCTGAGTGCTGCGTATATCACAAACGCCCCGTTGTTTTGAGTCAATTTTTGTAATAAGCACCATACATTCAGCAATCTCCCTTCAAGGCCTTCCTCAGTCCACGCCGCAATGGCCGCACAGAACACTTTTCTGCAGATAAATAAGGGCGCCAGTGATTCGGAATCAAATATTCCGGCAATATTCCTGGTATTCCAATAGCTTTAGCGCCTCGGTCAGTTCATTGGACTTTCTCTTGGCAATGTGTTAGGGCTGGTAAACAATCCGGCTCTGCACGTCGACAGTTTGAAATCTCTACAAAAGTCTCATTATTTTGCATTCTTCATTCAACTTGACCATTTCAGTTCCCTATAACTTCATTCTTGAATAGTTACTTATCTGGCATGAAACCTTAAAAAAACCTAATCCTATCTAGATATACACATTGACCCTAGATGACTTGTTAATGTAATTTGAGGTAAGTCAAAGGAAGATGCTTCCTGCTCGAGCATGTAATTACGCACCTTAGAGACATATAGGACTCGAATCCAGACCACCTGGTCCAGAGCAGGGATACCACCATAGCCCCACAAAACCCTGCCAAGGTACACATATTATATGATACCTTTGACGTAGGAGAACGCTTTACAGAATCCAAGCTGAAAAATATACATAGCAACTCATTAAGATCTTTAGCAACAACTTTTATGTAATCTTCAACGGAACTATTTTTTATCACATGTATTTTCAGTTGTCTCGTGGTTTAATTAACTTTGTTTGTCAGGAATGGTCACGGAGATAAGATAATGATAATTCATAGGTATGGTTCATTTTACGCCAAGACGTTACGTTAACGAATAACCTATCTGCACCCTAAAGGACAACTCACCATTTGAGAACGACTGTGACCCGGTGACCAATGTTATTCCAATTGTGAAATGTGACCACCCGATTTGTGTGTTAGACTAGGGAAGTCCAGGTGAATCAATTATGTAACTTGAATATGCGCCTTGCTTGGTTGACAAAATTACTAACTGCCATATTGCTACCACTGAACAACTGTTAGACATAGTCCACGGGCTACTGAGCATGTCAGACCCCAGTCAGTCGAATTTATGTGCAAAGTATTCTCAATTTGTTTTCAAAATATTAAATGAGAAGACAATTACGTTATCAAGGCTTTTTGAGTTCCTAGGGGACTAAACTTAATTTGGAGTTTATTGTTTAAAAAAAATCTTTTGATAACACTTCCTTTGAAGTCAACCTATGTACTATTGATTTTTTAAAAAAATTCTATATGGAGTGGCCCGCTAAGTATTCCGTACTGCTCCTATATTTTGGCACTGCTTTGAATGGATTATGCATTGTGCTATTACTTGCATATTTGTCTAATTTTTAGCAGTGATTTCACTGTACCATCAATGTCGGGTACCGATAGGTGTCATGACACTGTTAAAGCGACAACATGGCAAAAACGAGAACAACGCATGAAGGTCTGAAACAAAAACAGAAAGTGCTGGAGAAACTGGCAGCATCTGTGGAGAGAAAAACAGAGTTAACTGTTTCGAGTCTAGTGATCCTTCGTTAGAACTGAAGATATGACTTATTTACCTAGGATTGCTTAACAAGTTAACTACAGAGCTACTGTTTGTATCTAGCCAGGTTTCCTAAATCCCTTGTAACATTGTAAAGTGACTGTGATAGTAAATTACAAATCCTCTGTAATTAATTTTTGATTAAAGGTGTCATGGTGTGCAATTTAACAAACTGTACTCTTGTATGAGATATTTTAACCCCTCTGTTACAAAATGATTGACCATCATCCTAGCACAGACAAGGCTTTAATGATTCAAATCTCCTCTTTGCAATAGAAATTGACACACTAAAACAATTTAATTCCTAATGGATTTTGTTGGGATCTGACTATTGATTGTAAAATGCAGAATTTTATTCCCCAGAGAACAAAATAATGGGTTCAGACCATAAAGAGAATTTGGAAAAATATAGATGCTGCGGGTAGGTTTAACAATCTACTGTTAGGAGATGAGTTCTTACAACTCTTTCAGAAAGAGAATATAAATTAGCTTGAGCATCACATCAAAAAAGGATATTGCAGTGTTATGTTTCCTTTGAACCAACTAAACAAAACCCAAATGGTTTAAATGGCTCAAGGGAGTCATAAAATAGTGAAATTTAATCATGATATAGATGTCAATTCAAATGATCCTGCTGGAAACATCTGTTACCTTTGATAGCATCAGCACTCCAAACAGGTTTCTGTTAATGAGCATCTGAATATGTTGTAGGATCCTTGATATCATATCATGGTCTCATTAATTTCAGTTATTTTGTGCACTATGGAACATATCAATACCACCTTCCATAATAACAGGGTCAACACTCCCAAGTTGGCATTGGTTGAGACCACCTCATTGGACCACCACTCCATCCCCCATTCTACTTCTCAAATAAGGACATCTAGAAAATTAAGGCAATTAAGCAAAATAATCTTCTTGATGATTATCGCAATAAATAGCTACAACGTAAGTTGAAGATAAAACAAAATTGATTGGATTTTAGGCAAGCAGTCTTTCTATATTAAAGGCTTAGTGTCAATAGTGAGCAATTAACATTAGTTCCAAGAGAAATGCATAAATTAAACAAGAAGTGACATTAGAGTATGTCTCTCAGAGTGCAACGGGAGTCATTACAGAGAGGTTTCTTTTCTTTATAGCCGTATTTGGAAATGCATTTTACATAGTTACCCTGTTTACAAAAGCAATTGTCTACAATAGCTTTTACTTTGACAATTGTAGTTTACTGATATTTCAAAATTATTACTTGTAAAGAGAAAACTTAAGTGGAACAACTTTCAAGAGTAAACTGCACGGCTTCTGTTTGTATTTGATATGGCAAATTATAATTGCATGGTTTCTAGAAAGCAATACACATTTTTGTAGGATGAGTTAAAGAATTATGGTATACTCTAACAGAAAAAGCAATAGTTGGTCTTTTAAAGTTTTGTTTGTGACTTCAATAGTAAGCTGAGCTAGCATATTTTTCTTTTCTATGATTTTGGGACCAAAAATAAAAATTAAGAAGTAATGTCTCCTTTCTTGGTCACCTCTAAAGTTTGAATGGGGAAGTAAACTCAACAGAAAAGTTCAACAGAAGTGAGATAAGAAACATTGACATAAAGGAGAGAAATCTCCCAAATATCACCTGAAGTATCTTTCATTCATCTCCTGGACTGTAATTACAAAACGGCATTGTGACAGATTTGAGAATAGGCGAGCTGTGTCCTCTTAAAAAGGGAATCTCACTTTGTGTAGGGGAACTATAAAAGAGAAGAAATATAAATGAGGTATTATTCTCACTGTAGTTTGCTGTTGAAAGCAAAGTTATTCACCTATGTTTAATTGCTTAGGTAGGTTAAGTTTTGAACATTAAGCCATAAAATTGACCAGCTCAGAAAAAGGTTATTCTCTGATGATTCTTTGAATGAACGATTCAGTTGGTCACTCTGCCAAGTTCTTTCATTATAAACTTTTTTTTGCACGAAACATTTTCTCCTTAGTTACTCTGTGAAAATGCTTATAATTTTGAACACCTCTAATTTTCTCCATTAATTTTCACCTTGATCTTCGAAAAGAAAACAATCCTAGCCACTCCAATGTTTCCACATAACTCAAGTTCTTCACCCCAGTAACACTTTGCAGCCGTTTTGTTCATTCAAGTACATGCTGCATAGAGTTGGGTATGATACTCTAGCTGAGACTTAACTAATGATGTATAAATGCTTAGAACTATTTTCTTGCTTTTGTATTCTTTGCCTCTATTTATAAAATCAAGGATCCTTTATTCTTTTATTAAAATCTCCAGCAACTTGCATTGATACTTTCAAGGAACCCAAGGTCTTTCTTTTCCTGCACCCCTTTAAAATCGCGCAATTTTACGTACATCACCCCACTTTTGTCGTTTATCAAGATATCATATCTTTCCTCTTTGCGCTAGGCTTCATCTGCCATATGCTTATACTTTACATTAGTCTACATCTTCCTGCAGCTTGCTACTATCCTCTTCACCACTTCACACAGTTCAGATGTTTATATCGTTTGCAAACTTTGAAATTGTGCCTCTGTAGCCAAGTCCAGGCCATGAATATATATTAAAAGGACAGTGGGCCTAAAACTGGACCAAGTCACTGAGTACTTCCTTCCATTCTCCAGGTTCACCACTGGCCTCTGTTTTCCAGTTCTAGGCCAATTTTGCATCCATCCTGCCACCATCCCTTTAATCCCATTGGTTTCAATGTTATTCTATTTTCAAGTGTATTGTGAGTTATTTTAGTTTTAAAATGTCTGTGAATACATCAACTGTGCTACCGTCATTAACACTCATCTTTGCTTCATCAATAAACTGAGAAAAAATGATCAAATATGATTTGCCTCTGGAGTTCACCCTGATTATAATTTATTAACAATTCTTTTCAATTAGAATTAACTTTGTCCCGGATTAAGATGTTAAGAGGTTTTCCCACCATCAATAGGAGGACTAACCCTACAACCCTTTCTATTTTTGAATTGGTGCAGCATTTACAACTCTCCAATCCTCTGGCATCACTTCCCAAGGAAAATTGAAAGATTGTGGCCATTCTGACATTTTCATCCCTCAGCAAACCATGCATCACTTTGCTACTTTGACTGCTCTCAAACTTCGAAGCAGCTATGTTTTATTTATTTCTATTTTATCCAATTTCTCTCCTCACTGATGTTTTATTATACCTTCATTTATGAAGATACTTGCAAAGTACTTCCAATACCAGGCACACCCTCTGCCTCCATAAGAAGATGTCTTTTTCTCAGTTTCTAAACTGCTGCACCCTTCCCTTCAATGTTATTAGTGTATCCTCTATGTTACCTGCTATCCTTTCCAGGTTCATGCCCTGTACCTGCCTACTTCCTTCCTCACCAATGTAGTTTTTATATTCCACTTCATTCTCTACTAAGCACAAATATTCCTTTAAAAATAAAAGTAACTTTCAACAGCAAACCCAGTGAATGAAATATTTTAACTTTACAAGGATCACATTTTTTATTTTCTCATACCTTAAAAGATGTTTGGGAAGACAATTAAAAATATCTAGTTCTCTGAACTGATCACGATTAAACAATAAATGTTCATTTTTTGATTTTATTTGCTACTTGCCTTTACAAATTGCCTTTTATTAATTTAGTTCTTTTCTTTGTGCAATTTTATGTGCTTCCCTGCTTCTTTCCATGTAAGGATGCAGAAACATTGCAAACAAGCTAATATCAGAACTTCTTCTATGTGGTAATTCTTTCTGTCACAATTTTTCTCCTCATCCACTTTTGCATCACATATTCCTTAAGTTTTCCTGGAATCTACATTGTGAGCAATTCTGTTAAAGATTAAAAAAAACTGTTTGCAATGACAAATGGCAATTAAATGTTACACATTTAATAGGTTGCTTCATTGTGCATTCCTGGAGTATTGTTATAAAAGGGATTACAATATATTTAAATAATAAATCAGTATAGCATTTCTGGAGCAGATTTGTAAAGTTATGGTGAAATATATCCGTAAGAAAAATGAAAAGTGACATTCTGGAGAAATTGAATGTTATGATCATGTTTGGATGAGATTAATATTTAAAAACACAGAAAGTAAAACAGAATGAAAATACAAGAATGAGATTCAAATCGTGCCCACCAGTTTGTCAGCCTGTTCCAAGATTCACAATTTTTTATGATCTTCAGTAAACATTAGATAAAATTGCACTTTCTGTACATGTTGTTGGCGTTCTTGTGATGCCGAAATATTGCAATTTGTCAATGCTGGTGTTTTCAAAGAGCTTTTTGTTTTCTTTGTTCATTGGATGAGGGCATCACTGCATTCATTGCCCAATCCTAATTGCCCAGAGGGCAGTTTAGAATCAACCACATTGCTGTGGGTCTAGAGTCACATGCAGGCCAGACCAGGTAAGGATGGCAGTTTCCTTCCCTAAAGGACATTGGTGAACTAAATGGGTTTTCCGACAATCAACAGTGGATTTATGGTCATCATTAGATTGTTAATTCCAGATATTTTTTCAATTGAATTCAAATTCCACCATCTGCCATGGCAGGATTCGAACTTGGGTCCTCAGAATGTTATCTGGGTCTCTGGATTAACAGTCCAGAGATAATACCACGAGGCCATTGCCTTCCCCCCCCATAAAGTTTAAATTAATGCATGAACTACTTGGAAATGAAGTTTAAGTGTATATTTACGATGAAAATCAGATATTTGTCAGACACTTTGCTAAGCCGCATGAATATGATTCAAAAACAAATACGTGAAATTCCTTGTCTTGCTGCAAAGACAGATTTACTGCAACAAAAATGAACATCACATACAGAATGCCCAAAAAAGTAGCTGAAACCTGGATCTCATTGCAAGATCTTAAGAATCCCTCTGCTTCTCAGCCAGAGTCATGAACGGATTGCTCAGAAATATCAAATTGTAGCAAATTCTTGAGAGAGGAGGTTAGGTGATTGCCATCCATAAAGTTATGATTACACTCAAAAAGAGCTCCTTCTGAAATACTGCCCAAGAAGTATTATTGGATTTTCATAAAATGCCACTATGGAAATCTAAACAATGTGTTTAGACATAGAGCTAGGTAACATCAGCAGATATTAACCACAGCATATTGTTATAATTTTGCCAAACAATTGAGACTAAAGTATTTTTACAATGAAATATTTGTTTACAGGAAATACTAATTAAGTCTAATTACAGTTTAAGATAAATTGATTTAAGTTTGATAGATCTCTACTCATTTTTCTCATAGGGAGACTGGGAAGTTTACTGTGAGGAAGAATTAAACAGTCATTCTTCATCTTCCAGGCCTGCCTGACTGCTAGTGGTTGTAACATTTAAGTCAGCATCAAAGAGGTTCACAAAGATATCCCTCAGGCTATGCTTGACTCAAAACGTCAGATCTTTAGTGATGTAGCAAATTACATCCCAAATACTGTAAGCTATGATTGTTAGTTTAATGACTTAAACTGTAGAAAATGCGGAAAAAAGGATTATTTCCTGGTTGCCATGTGACATGGGTTGTCATGGTGTACTCGGTGTGATGTGGTTTCATAGGAACAGGATGAAAATTGCAACTCCCATGATGCAGCTCTTTTACAGACAGTGAATATATTAGTGGAAACTACGACTGAAAACATTGTTCTCAAGCAAAGCTACAGTCTATTGGTTGGGTGTTAGGGTGGAATAATCATTTACTCTTAACACCTGAAGGAACTACATACCATAGAATAAATACAAATTACAATGATCACAAAATGACCTGCCAGTTTATCTGTCAAATAGCCAAACAGTGTTCACAAACTCTTTGTATCATACAGAATATTATCTGAAGAACAGAATTTTGAAGCTCTTGCCAAAACTTAACATGTTCAGAAATATATATAAATCACATACAACACAAATAGCTTGCACTTTTATAGTGCCTTTAGCATACTTAAATATCCCAAGATGCTTCCTAAAGAATGTGGAGAAGACAATTTTAAATTTAACGTCTAGGGGAGTCAATGTTTTCGTATGTGGAGGAACAGCTTCTGGAGAGACGCTTCCAGTCAGGTTCTTTTGTTTTGTTTTGAAGTGAAGTAAATTAAAAACATAATGAAGTACAGGAGCTTTTCACAGCTGAACATGAATTGGGGTATATTTTGTCAAGTTTTAACCATGGATTTAGAAAGTGCATTACCAGACTTAATGAAGGTCAACACAGCCTGTCTAGTGTAAGATACAACATTACATTTATTCATCTGATCTGGATAAGATATCAAATTTATTGATTTGATCTGCAGTCTTCAGCAATCTAAGCAGTGGCCAATGACTGAACCTTTAGAAGTAACAAAGATAGTCAGCAGAAAAAAGTGTGAGCTCCTGTTTCTGAATTGATGTAAATTTGGTTTCAGACATAATTTAATTAAATAGAACAGGGCTCTGTGTGTACATTAGGCATGGGCAGTAGACAGGGATATATGCTGTCTCCACTGCTATTTGTAATATTCTTTCTGATAGTCTCTAGAGAAGACCATTAGTATAAATGAAAGCATTCAAGGCCTGTGGTTAAAGGGGAAGAAAGAAAATGTTTATATACTGTTGAAATGCTTTTACTGCTGAGTCAGGTGATCAATCCCCATGTCCTTTAATACGAATATGCCAAGCTACGAAGTTATGTGGTAAACCTCAGCAATCAGAGACACTCTCAAAAGTGTGTTGCTAAAAGTATTAGGTGGAACAGCATATGCTCTCATGGAAAGCAGATTGATTGTAACATTTGTTGTCTTGTGTGATATTATTGTGGATTAAATTTGTGGCGGTTATTAACATCATCTAAAGAAAATTTCAGACAATAACATCCAATCTCAGATCAGTATAGCAAGCAATACTAAGAATAAAAACCGACTGCGCAAATAAATTATATTTTGTTTCCCATTTTGTGTGCGATAAGTAAGTAACTATAAAACAGGGTTATATATTAGCAGCGTGCAACATGAGAGAATGATCAAGTTTGAAAAATGTTTGCCTTTATGTAAATAGGAGAAAAATGAATAAGCAGATCTCCAAAGTTCATTGCTCTGCTTCATTACTTAACATTGCAGATAGAGTAATTACTTAATATTGTAGACAGACCTATTACCTAATACAGTAAATTGAATTTCCATTACACTGGCATTGGTTTCCAATGAAATTTAAGGACTCAAAGTCACCCTGAGGTGAAGGATCACTCCAAGCTTCTGAAATGTGAGGTGAGATTAACCCATCATTAGAGCTTTCAAATTGTAATGTATTGGAAATTAGATTGAATTTCCAAATATCCTTGGGTATGTGTTCTGAACAATTTTTCAAATATAGTAAAATTCTGACAAGGAAAATGAACAAACCCACCCTTTATTTATTTTGTAAAATTTGGTTTTAAAAATGAATGAACTATATAATGGGTATCTATCAACATGTTAACCAGGGTATAACTATTTGATTGGGGGATGGTGGTGTGGGAGCAATAGTGGAACAGAAGCATGAAACAATAAAATAGTTTGGGTATAGAGCAAGTCTGATCATTTAAAGGTGAAGTTTATATGGAATGAAAAATATGCTTCACCATCATGTACATTCTTGCACACTGTTACTGATGCTGAAAAAAAAACAGAAATTTCAGTAGATTTAGAGATGATTAATCAGTTACAAATCTCCAGAACCTGTTAATAAATTTACACTATTCTGTACAAGTGATATGTTGTCATCTTGCTATTCTTTAAAAATGTTCAGTATTTCTGCACTTTTTACGTGTTAATTCCACTGCAGACAGTCTTCATATCTTTTCTTTTTGCCTTTTTTCTCTTATTCTTGAATCCAACCCTTCTTTTACTCTAATTACTTCTTTTTCTGCATTCGATTTGACTCTTCAGCTGCCTTCTCCATTTTTTCTCTGTATCTTTCTCAGTTATCAAATTTCATTAGACTGCTGCTCCCAGATGCGATACACTGTCATCAGTTCCAATACATTGTAGCACAAGATCTTTTTCTTGAGCCACTGTAGAGCATAGAAAAATATCTAACTAATGGTGCACACCATGAGATGTCCTACTCCAGCAGCATCTGGCTGTGTTATGTGTATTATATGTGTGATTTGAAAATCCCAGCTTTTTTCATGAATAGCTCTAAAATCTAGACCAGCTCCACCTCACTTTGATCACAGTAAAAGCAGGATCAAACAGCACACTAAATTCCTTCAAATCAAAATTTTACAATGGGGAATTCAAAGCCCATTCAAGGAGATAAATCTTTTCATTTCAGTCTGAAACACTAAAATTCAGAGCTTCATTCTTCCCTTCCCTACACCAGAGGTACATAAGTAAAGTAATATCCTTTGCCAAATACATAAGCCCAATGGAGATGATAAAAGATTGACAAGTACAAATGATCTGTAATTTAATTTTCCGTAAACTTGAGACACTGATTTCCAGCTTACGTATTCACTGCCTCTTACATTCTATAGCAAAAACTGATTTTGAGCATTTCACCCCCAAATATTCTACTCCAAGTGTGATGGCAATCGGAGTTCATCAGATATATAGTTGTCAACTGTAGCGTCTTGATCATGCCTTAACTGTAAGTTTAGATCAAATCTACGAACATGCGGGACAGTGTATGGAATATAAAACACTGCATTAAATATCTCCAGACCCTATTGCAATGCATGTCAGGTTTTCCCATTGCATAAAGCATTTAATAAGAATGTCAAATATGTGAATTATGACATGAAGCTGGAAATTTTATAGTGGCATTGGTAATCTAGTACTAAGCACCACACACAGCCTATATATTCATTGATTTATAAATCTCAAAGGTGCAGTAAAAGTCTTCCTTTTGCCAAATTGTTTGAATTCTTATGTTTTGACAATGTCTTTCTCTTCAAAATTATGGAATCTAGTAGACCATAAATCTCAGTTTTAATCTGTTGTTTCTACAACTAGGACATTACAACTAAAAATTTTAAAAAAGACTGCTACGCTGGCCAGTTTATAATAAGATCAATTGAAACCTGAAGTGGTCCAGGTTTCACAAGGACCCATATTTTACTTAGTTCCGATCATTTAGGGTATGGGTGGCCAGCCTCATTAAAATATTTGTATTGTGCATGTCTGGATGAATATGTTGTCACTGCATACATACAGCACCAAGTTTCTGTCACAATCTTCTTCTCTGTGGCAATGATGAGTAAACAAGTAGCTACTATCTTACATTGGAACCCGAGCAATAAGTATTAACCTAGAAATAACAACTTATACTTTGGTGTGCAACTATCTAGCACATTCAGTCATCAGTCAGTTGTCCACTATTTTAATTGAAGTGTTAACCCATGTTTTTTTAAAAATAATTATTGCCCTGGTAAAATTGCAAGCAAGGAAAACAACAGCAAAGTGATAATGGAAATAGTAATTTCTTAGCTTTCATCATTATTAATACAATTAAAATGTACCTGATGATATAAAATGGTAGCAACACCTGGACCTTTTAGTGTGAAAATGTGGTTATTGGCAAAGTATTAATATGCAGCTGTATTTAGATTGTTTTTTGATTGAAAGCAATTAAAGGGTTATTGCTCAAAATTAGTAAGCTTTAAAATGATTACACTTTACATTTTCCTCTCCCATTATTTCTGTTACTGAGCTAAAGGTGACCATTTATATGGATATTTCATTAAATGGTTGTCATCAGTCTTCTACTGTCAATAAAGAGACCATTGTTCCAATGTGAGCCTGCACAATAAATATCAATGGCATCTCCCACATTCAGCTCACGACAGGTATGTGTAATCATATTCTCACTGAGCGCACCATGCAAACACAGACAGAACATATCTTGAAGTCCCCCAAGGTGGATTCTGTGATACACAACAATGCAGAATCGCCAAGCGGAAACTGATAGCCAAGTTCCGTACCCATAAAGATGGCCTCAACCGTGATCTTGGATTTATGTTGCGCTACAGGTGACCTCACCACACTGTTCTGTATCTGTAAAATCTTCCTTACTTTCCTGTTTTGACAGCATCACTTTGATAAATTGTTATGATCTCTCTACCACAATTAGTTGTTACAGTTTTGGATTACTTATTACGCTCTCTCACACAGACTCTTGCACATGTTCCTTCACACACATACACACACCCTCACACACAAACACATTCACACACACAAACTCACACAGACCCTGTCTCACTCACACACTCACACTCACACACACTCTCTCACACACATACTCTCTCACACACATATACTCTCACACTCACACACACTCTTTCTCTAGCACACACACTCATAAACACACAAACACACACTCTCTCACACACAGACACTTGCACGCTCTCTCTCTCACACACACACTCACACGCAAACGCACATTCATAAATCTATGGGGTGAATCATTTCATCCAAGATGTTTGTTTACTTGCAGATACATTCTATTTTGTTCAAAAAACACACAATTCGTAGTCACAGTTAGTCAGTGTATCATCTTATAAATTCCTGCTTTTGGAATAAAACTAGCCTGAATCCAAGCTAAAACCCTGAGACAGATTCTGAACAAGGCCTCACATCTACAATTCAGTGTCTGCCCTGAGATGTCACCTTTTGTATATTTCTAATGTCCTGCCTGATTGTCATGACAGCACAGCAGTGACATTGACTTTATAAAAACTTTACTCACCATCTAACACCGCTCTCACACCAGTTGTATGATCTTTTGATCTCTCTGCACTTGATCCCTCTGCCTATAACTCTGTGCCTATGTGCCCTGCTCTCTCACTGCACTTGATGAAGGGGCTGTGCTCCCAAAGCTTGTGTGATTTCAAATAAACCTGCTGGACTAAAACCTGGTGTCGTGTGACTTCTGACTTATTGCAGTGGAAAATGGACCCTTGGGAAAATCTTTTCCTCTTGCTGAATGGAGAAACCTGAAGTCCCTGATGCACATTTCCCACCACCTGAAACAATTTTGGCAAATGAATGTAAAAAAAAAACTGTCTGTTATCTGTATAATACATGGTGCAATTTCATTTCCGAATGACGTTTGGCCAGACCTGTTCAATGATAACCTAATGGCGCCTGTAATTATTTAAATGTTTTTTATATTTTCTGGTAAATATTGCAGAAATTCTTACATGCATTATTTATTTGGGTGCATACTCTGTAATTTTTGGGGACGATTTTGGGGTCAGTGTTTTACTTCAGGTTTCTAAACATGCCAAAGCTTCAGAAAAGTTCACAAGGGACACCAAAAGCAAGTGCAAATGATGCCTGAGCATTCTGTCTGCGCTTGATATTTAACTAAGGCTCATGTATGGAAGGCTCTTCATATTGCTTGGACATATCAGAGGAGATCAGCGTTCAGCAGTCCCTCTACATGAGATGAATTGTCACACATTGCGCCATCTGCTGCAGAGTGACACACAACAAGGAAGGCATTTCATTTAGCAGTAAAGGTTAACATGACATGAATATTTTATGCTGTTGGACACTTCCAAGCCACCCAGGGGCATGTGCTGCATCAAATAACCTGCAGAGTGCACCTGTATCAAGCATGCAACACAGTGCTTGCAAAGGTCATCACCTTCACCACTTTGTCTTTTGGGAAGAGTACCTGCTGAATAAGTGGCAGCTTTCTCCAGATGGCAAGCTATCCTGGAATAGAAAGCATTCTAAGCATATGAGCATCAGACTCTTTATATCAAACCCATGGCCTTTGTAAATAGAAAGTGTTCACACTCACGTAATGTTCAGGTACTAACTAATTGTAGATAGATAATTGCATGTATCAGGGACTATCATTATCTAAGGAAAGATATTAAAAAATGGATTGCAGGGAATATGGGATTGTGCGATGAGGTGAAATTCAGTACACTAGGTCTGAATTTCCTGGAATTTAGAAAAATGAGCAGGGATCTTATTGAAAGATACAAAATACTTAAAGGACTTTATATGATAGATGCTCGGTAGATGCTTTTCTTAGCTGGAGTTTCCAGAATTAAAACCACAGTCTCAAAATAATGAATCAGTCATTGAGGACAAAGTTGAAAAATTTATTCATCATTATTGTGAATCTTTGAAATTCTTTACCTCAGAATGCCTACAGATAATTGATGGTTGAGGAGATTCAAGTCAGAGATCAATAAATCTTTGCATATATGCAGGGTGAAAGGATCTGGAGGAAATGCAGAAAGTTGCAGTTGAGATAGATTCTATTGAATAACAGAAAAGGTCAGAAGAGCCAAGTGATTTACGTTTTGTTTTATTTCTGGTGTTCTTTTGAAAAGACAGACCAACTGCATGATGCCCAACTTTCTTTCCCACTGAAGCTATTGGAGTGTTGTACAATATGGGTTGACATTTGTTCTAAAAACATTTCATGCTGCTGAAGACCAATTGTAATTTAATAACTTAACATGGAGTCTGTCAAAGTATAGATTAAATCATGTCCTGTTCACAAAAGTGTTACAAGAAGTATCCTCTTGTGTACTATAATAAAACAGAAATTACTTTCATTCTAGCTATTGATGGGGAGTTATGGGTTACAAGGGGCTAGCACATTGTTTTGATCTTTGGAATGTCATCTTGGCACATCCACCTTGTCCTGCCTTCAGCAGTTAGACTGCAAGAAAGTAAACAATTTACAACATATGCACATTCCGCAAGATCAACTGGTACAAGACTCAAATTGTTCTGCACTGATGTTAAACACAGAAAGTACATCAGATGGGAAAATCCAGATTGACTCGAAAAAAAAAAGCAAACATTTCAGTGTAAAATTCCTACAAGAAGTCTCAATGCAATTTGTTGTGCTGTCAAGTTGGGCCTTGTTGCTGGATTCAGACTGTACTTCTGCTATGATTACAGCATCTGTGTGAGACATTTTGGGTGTACTTCCCATACAGTAGGTTTAACATTCATATCAAGTCAGTTTAGTTAAAACTGACACCAAATCGCAAGTGTTATTCTGGCATGATGCCAAATCACCACAAAGGCAGTGTTAGGGTAACCGTACTGGCAGACCTCAGGTTAGTCAGAAGCAACAACACAGAAATAAAACCAGGACTGTCATGCATGTCTCTGTAGTTCACAATCACAGGGTGCATCCTGGCTGAGGGCTTGAATACTTTCCACTTTGAAAGCATTGATAGCTGATTTTCTCTGTGTGTTTCCATTGGATGTGGGGTGTTCTTGCCATTATGGAATTTCAGAACAAACACTCTGACAGACCTGAGACACACATCAATCAGCGCAGTGTGCCAGTTGGTTGATTATTTCAACATCATAAACTTGTGGTGGGATGCAGGCATTTTCACATGCAGAGCAGAACTGAGCAAGGGAAAGAGTGAGAGAGTCTGTGATTAGAACAAATAATTTTTATTTGGGGTAAATAGTTGATCTCTGGTAGGAATGGTGTGAGTGTGCGTGACTGTCAGTGTGTGAAGAGTCAGGTGGATTCCTGGATTTTTTCATGTGAAAATACAGAAAGTAATCACAGCCACTAGCAGCAAGGCAAAAAGGCACTAACTGGGTGGAGTCCAACCAATACCACTTTGGTCTAGACCAAGCAAAATGTAAACCTAAAGCAGTGTTAAACACTGCAGACTGTTTAAATCCACCACCTTCCCCACCCACCACCCCACTCCCCAGGCATATATTTTATAACCTTATTCAACCTTAATTTAAAAGTTTGGTTGCTGGGATTCCCAGATCACATCACCCACCATCCATACCTTTTCTACCTTCTGCTCTCAAAATAATTACATCTGTCATTTTTGGGAGACAGCTGTGCCCCATGCAAATATTCAGGCAAGTGCAAACCTGTCGATCAAACAGGACAGTTAAAGTTCCAGCCAGGCAGGAGCCCAGCAATGTAAACAGGGTTCTGCCTGGCTGGAACCCAAGTTGCAATCTTAGACTGGTAGCTGCAGTGTAAATGCACCTTAGGAAACTCAAAAGCCTGGTCACTGTGGCTTAGTAATTAGATCCTGAGAGGCGTATTACGGCCTACTCAAATGTAATCTCTGATGCTCTGCTCCTTCGAATGCCTGTACTCCACCCTACACTTCCCCCACCTTTGGCATAGGATGAAATAAGAACTCATTATGAGAAAAATCATTGGCCAGAAGCTGTGTCCCACTCTGATGGAAATAAACCACACACTGTGCTACCACAACACTGTGTTTATTTACTTACTTTCAATATGAGTCAGCAAGAAAAGAAAACCAGTACTGAATGAACTGCATGATTAAAAAAAACAATAGAGACACCTTGAGAAAGCACTAATAAAATGGCAGTCTTAAAAAAATTACGATCGCATAAGAACAGCAATAAATAAAAGGCCAGACTTGTAACTTAGAAAATACAGAATTTAATCACATTTTAAACAGATAATATGCAGAATAGCAATTACAATTTTGACCCTAAATGCCGTCCTCACAAGTCTGTAGTTTGAGAGAAAGAGAGGAAAGACAGCTTTTTGCGTAAAAGAACAGATGCTCACATCAATTCTCTTGTCACTAAATTAAAAGTTATTTTCTTTGCTTCCAACTTTAGATATCTCCTATTTCAAGTACCATATTTCTAAAGAGAGGGCTTTTTTGTTCTTTCACGGGATGTGGGCACGTTGCCAATTGCCCTTGAGAAGGTATTGGCAAACCACCTTCGTGAACCACTGCAGTCCATCTGGCATAGGTACACCCACAGAGTTATTAGAATAGGAGTCCCAGGATTGTGGACCAGCAAAGTGAAGGAGTATCGTTCCAAGTCATGATGGCATGAAGGAGAAATTGCAGGTAGTGGTTTTCCTAAGCATCTGCTGCCTTTGTCCTTCAAGTTCGGCTCTGATTCCCGTGAAGACCAAATAACGAACTTATAGAAGGAACTGCCCATAGCACCAACACAAAGAAAATCACTAGAGAAGATTTCATTTTTAAAGGCTGTAGCTACAACAAACCAACGAAAACCAATATAATTCAACAATTAATTAACAGATGATGCAAAATAAAATAAAGTTTCACATTAAATAGTTGATACAACAAAGATATGCCTCACATAGTCAGAAGTGTTTAGATTATCAAATGGATCACAGAATTTTCAACTTGGCCCTCACTACACAGGTGTCTCACACCCCATGCAATAATTTAGCCCTTGAATCACATTCATCAGTAAGCATATTATGTCTAAAATCATCCCAAGAAACAGTTATCACCAACAAAGTTGCACATTTATGAATTGTCTCTCACTTGGGTCATGGCACACCTGAAAGCACAGAATATCCAAAGACTCCCCTCCCCGACCCCTTTAAATTGACTTGTGGGTTCTGGATACGTCTTGTCCAAAAATGTGTTGCCACTCCTATCTTCTACTTTCTGCTCTTTCCAACTCAATAAAACAATCTCTGTTTATTCTCAGAGACTTGCTTCAATATCAGGATCTATTTGCAGACTGACAAACAGAAACCTTTTTCCACTTGGAAATAACTTTGCGTTCTCTTTTGGAGAAATGTTCAGTGCATTCTGAAATTCCATCAATGCAACACTGTCTGACCAAACCCCATTGCAAATTATTGCGCATTTGTTTTTTGTTTTTTTAACTGTTATCCCCAAAGCAATCTCAGGCTGCATAGCCGTATCTTGGAACCTAGTCATGTCATAATTATGAAACTAATTAAGCGACTTTCAGAATACTCTCAAGTCATTTTTGGTCTTAAAGGGGTATTGAACAAAAGTAAATACAGACTTTTAGGAGTGCACAGGTCATCAGTATGATAGAAGCCACTAATTTGAAAGGTGCTGTTGCAGGACACTTTGCAAATTACTATAATATGTCTTGTGGTTGTGCTGCCACAGTATGTCAGAGGTGGAATAGTTAAGGTGGTAGCTTGGGTGCCACTCAAGTGAGCCACTTTGTGCTGGATGGTGTTGAACTTTTTGACATTTGTTGGAGCTGCACTTATCCGAGGAAGTGGAAGTATCTCGACATGCCTTGTTGATGGTGGATGGAATTTGAGGATATAGGAGGTGAGTTAATCATCACAGTATTCCTAGTCTTTGGTCTGCTCTTGTAGTCATGTTACTTATATATTGGTTCAGTTCTGTTCTTTGTTGATAGCAACTCCCAGGATGTATCTAGCACAGGCTTCAGTGATGCTAATGCCGTTGAATATCAACAAGAGATGATTAGATTCTTTTTGCTTAGAGAATCATTGCCTGGCACTGTGTGGCATGAATGTTATTTGCAGTCTCAAATTTGAATTTTAGCTTGCTGCTTATGGATACAGCCTGCTTCAGTTTTTTGAGAAATTGAAATTAGTTCTAAACATTATGCAATCATCAGCAAACATCCACACTACTCCTTATGATACAGGAGTTATTGGGGATGCAGTTCAAGATGGTTGTGCCTTGAACACTACCTTAAGGACCGCCAACAGTAATGTCTTTGTGACTGAGATGATTGACCTCCAACAACCACAGCCATCTTTCTTTGTGCTAAGTATGACTCCAACAAAGGGGTTTTCCCCCAGTCACTATTGTCTTCAGTTTTGCTAGAGCTCCTTGTTACCATACTTAGTCAAATGCTGCCTTGATGCCATAGACAGTCACTTTTACTTCAGCTCTTGAGTTCCTCTCTTTTACAAATTGGTTGGGCAGTAATCGGCTGGATTAGGTTTGTCCTTCTCTTTTAGGACAACACATAACCTGGGCAATTTTCCACATAAGAGATGCTTTTTTTCTCTAGTTATATTGGAACAGCTTCGTTTAGAGGTATGGCTACTTCTAGAGCACAAGTCCTCAGTACTATTGCCAGGGTATGATCAGGGCCCATGGCCTGTGAACTATCCGGTGCCTTCAACAATTTCCTGAAGTTATATAGCGTGCCTGAAGAAGGGAGAGAAATTCATCTTTACACTCCATAGTGCAAGGTCAATAGTTCAGCTGTGATCAATATCAAATAAAATTGCCATTTGAAAGTGGAAAAAGTTAACTTCTAGGTGTGAATGACACTTTCTGGAGGTGGGTATTAAGCAGCTTGCACATGCAAATCAGAGCCCTAACCTTGCTGTTAGATCTTGATTAAAATTGGTTTGCAAATTGGCAGAGTTTATGGGAACATAAGAATTAGGACCAGGAATACGCAATTCAGGCCCTCCCGCCTGCTCCACGGTTTAGTACGATCATGGCAGATCTCATCTCAGTCTCAACTGCACTTTTTCACCTGCTCCCCATAATCCTTTAACTCATCGCTAATTAAAAATCTGAGATCTCCTCCTTAAATTTATTTGATGTCCCACCATGCACCACCCTCTGGGGTAGTGAATTCCACAGAGTCATGACCCTTTGAGAGAAATAATTCCTCCTCATCTCTGTTTTAAATCTGCTTCTCCTTATCCTAAAGCTATGATCTCTCATTCTAGATTGCCCAACATGGGGAAACATCTAATCTATATTTATTTTGCGAATCCCGTTTAGCATCTTATATACCTCAATTGGATCTCCTCTCATTCTTCCAAACTCTGGCCTAACCTGCTCAATCTCTCTGTGCCATAAGTGCTCAGCCCAGTTATTCCTGGCCTTGAGTAGACTAAATAGTTCTACTTAAACTTAAAAAAGTAAGAAAGCATCTCAATATTCGCATTTTGTGGAGCTGGAAGGGTAAGGATTGCACCTTGTGTTTTCACAAATATACTGGAGACCAGTTCATCACCCTCATAGGACCTGCTTGCAGACTGTATCCAATATAGACCCTGCCCCTCTATTTCACCTCCCCCACTCTCCTGCACAGGACCTGTCTGCAGATCAACTCCAATCAGACCTCAGGCAAACATCTCTTGGCACATGTTGCAATCTCAACGATCATTTCGCGCAGGTCTCTGGTATCTGTTGAATTTTCCTTCTTCAGGATCAGCCTGGATGACTCACTGTTTGCTCCTTTTGTTCTTATGGCTTCAACTGTCTCCCTGCCATTCCTAGCTCCACATCATTAATCAGGATCAGTTAAGAACTGGCTGCATGAGCGTTTCTGAGTGCAAAATTCACATCCTATCACTTCACAATTGCTTCGACAATAAAATTGGAAATTTGAAAATACATCCGAACTGCCAACAGAACAGGGAGTGTAATATTCTGGCAAATAAAACCTTTCAAAAATGATGAAGTAACTTTTCCACCAACACTACAGTCATTTTTAATTTCAATTCTTCCCTGGAAATCTCCTGCAGTTGATAATGCTGAACAGGTTTCCTATTTCTAAGATGTTTTCTGGGAATTAGTTCCAAAGGTAATTGAACTTACGATCTGTCATTAGCATTTTTCGTTTAATACAGTCCCTGCCTTAATCATATTAAGTACATAAGAAAATACTTACTGAAAATGCAACAGTTGCTAATGATGTCTTACAAGGAGGAGTCTTTGCAATATCCTGCCTACAGCCAATTCCAGGGATTGTGCAGAATGCCCAGCAGTTGTAGAAATTTAACTTCACGTGCCTGTTTTTTGGTGTAAGACTAATATTTTACTGGTGACCAATATCAGACAAAAATCTCACTACCTCAGTTAGAAAATGTTGAATTCTCAGTGTGAGTGACACCCACTGAAAACAGGTATTAAGCAGCTTGCATATGCAAATCATTACTCTGACACCAGCTGTCGCATCATCATCAAAATTAGTTTGCACGAGTGAGTTTTGTACCATAAATGCTTAGCCCAGTTGTTGCTCAGGTCTAGAAAACAGAGTTAACATTTTGAGTCCAGTGACTCTTCTTGAGATGGTCTGTTCTGAAGAAGGATCAGTGGACTCGAAACATTAAATATTCTTTCTCGCCACAGATGCTGCCATACCTCTTTGAGTTTTTACAGCAATGTCTGGTTTTGTTTCAGATTTTCAGTTCTGCAGTTCATTGTTTTATGTTATTCAGGTCTGGTCAGTCCTGGTCTTGGGCAGTCTAAATAGCTGTGCTTAAAGGAATAAAGAAAAGGAAAACATTTTAATAGTTCCAGTTTTGTGAAGTTTGTGAACTAGTTTCAGTTCCAACTTCCACTTAAAATTGGCAAGTACCTTTATGCAAGTCTTTCCAAAGCATCTGGTCTGCCTACACATGTCCGTCTGATTGCATGGCTTCAGGAAAGGACTACCAAGTGATTTATTTCATTGAAAATTTATTTAATCCAATTTTTAATGAAATGGTTGAGTAATACAATTCCTCTGGGCATTGCCTTAAGTGAAATTGTGCAATATCCGCTTTGTGCAATAAACCAAAGCACTTTTATTACTGACATGTTCTATCGTGGTATTAACGATAACATATAAGCGTTGGGTCCATAGACTGCATTGGTAACTACAATGTGCAACATAGTAGCAGTAACTGGACACAACTCATAATGTCTTGCCACCGTTACAAGGGGAATTAATTTTAATGTTAACATGAATTTTGTAACTTTCACCATACAGTTCCAGTGAAACTGTGATCACTTCCAGCTGAACATGTTCTAGAGGGATTACACCCCTCACCAGTGCTATTTAAAGGCGCAACTAACCGACTTGCAGATGAGGTGTTTTTGAGTTCCTTATACTATGGACAAATTTGTGAAAATACTACAGCTTGTTTGTGGAAGCCTCCTGGTAAACTGCTGTAAACAATTAGGGAGGATAGGGCTATTGGTCACCTTCACACACCATGAGGTGCGAGAGAGCTATGTTACAGTACTTTCTTGTGTCTGGACAAGGGCATTCAGCCCCTCCAACCTTCCCCACCATTCAATAAGATCATGGCTGATCTGCCCCAGGCCTCAAACTCCTTCTCCCTCAGCTTGTCATAGCCCTCGACCCCCTGGTATCATTCGCTTCCTTTAAATGCTTTCAGCGATCTAGTCTCCACAATTAGAGGAGTAAATCTGTGAGAGAATTCTAAACGTTTGCCACCCTCATGGAATCATAGAATTGTACAGTACAGAAAAGGCCCTTTGACTCATCAAGTCCATACTGCCAAAAATCCACTCCAGTGTACTTTAGTCCCATTTCCCACACTAGGTCATAGCCTTGAACCTTGTGACCTGTCAAGTGCTCATCCAAGTACATTTTAAAGATTGTGAGGTTTTCACCCCACCTCCCAGGCAGTGCATTCCAGGCCCCCATCACATACCGGGTGAAAATGATTTTCCTCAAATCCTCTCTGAACCTCCTGTCTTTCCCCTTAAAATTATGCCCTCTTGTTCTTGATCCTTCCAGTTGGGGAATGCTGCTTTCTATTCACTCTGACCATTCCCCTCATAATGTTATACATCTCTAAGTTCGATTATTGGCAATGATTACCATAGCAGCCTCCAGGCAGAGAAATTCCTTCACGTCTCAGTTTTAAATGAGTGTCCACTTATTCTGTAATTATGTACCATAGTTCAAGACTCCCCTACTACTGGAAATATCTTCCTGTCAAGCTCACTCAGAAGTGGTTCAAGGAAGGTCTTGCCCACTGTGAATTTTAAAGAGCATTTCTCATATCTCCACCACACCCAAAAGCAATGACCAATACAAATGATTCAACAAGGACATGGTCACTGAACTGTGTTGTCTCTTTCAATGGAGCCTGTATAGTCAGGAGTCAAGGTCACAGTCATATTTAATGCCTATACGACTGGATCATTATCATCCATACATTAATGATCACTGGATTGGGGTGATGTAGGGACCTGGTATTTGTATTATGTTCTCTATAAACAGGAAGAAGCAGGATGAGAGAGCACCTAACGTTCGCAGGGTGGAGCCATTTATGATGGCGCAGGGAGCCCTTGTGTACACATACATAGCTCTGAGGAAACCCCATGTGTATAATAACCACAAGGATACAATTCCATCAAGGTAGAACTAGTGTTCAACCACGCACAAACCATAGTTTCAACGAATGCCCACTATACTAACAGCAGGAGGTACTCTACTGTTCCTGTCATTTTTGGGCATCCAAGAAAAAACAAAAAGCTGATTGCCAGGAGACAACAGATACCTGCTCCACACCCTGCAGATGAAGCTTTTCTACCAGTTGACTATGTGCATATAGTGAGCATACAATGAAAGCTATACAGCCACCAAAGACCTTGTGGAGAACACGATCAATGTGCTAAAGTAATGCTTCCACATTTAAGGGGATCCGGTTGCAGATTTGCTCACTGAGCCGGTGGGTTTGGTTGCAGATGTTTGGTCACCCTGCTAGGTAACGTTGTCAGTGCGCCTCTGGTGAAGTGTTGGTGTTCTGCCCACTTGTTATTTATATGCATCAGTTTGGTGGAGTGGTTGGCATTACTTCCTGTTTTGTTCTTCAGTGGTTTGTATATTGGGTCCAGTTCAATGTGTTTGTTGACAGAATTGTTGTGAATTGTTGTTGCGAAATATTTCTGAAGAAGGGCCTAGGCCCAAAATGTCAGCTTTCCTGCTCCTCTGATGCTGCTTGGCCTGCTGTGTTCATCCAGCTCTACACCTTGTTATTTCAGGTTTATGGTAACCTGCTATCAACCATTGCCAAGAGGATCGAGAAGCCACCTTAACAGTAGGAAGAAGAAGAGAAAGAGGAGGAGGTTCCAGAGCTCCTTTACTCTGGAGGGCTGTTTGGGAGTACCTGCTTAGAATTCACTTCATCTAGAAGAGTATTCCTTCTTCAACATAACTCCACCAGCCATATTGAACACCGCATCATAGCAAGTTTCTACAATACAAGCCATGTACAGTAATATTTTGTGAGAAAAAATATATAAATAGGATTAAATTCTTCACCCTGGTTCATTCTCTTAGAGTGTGTCTAGTAGGTCTTTTGCCTGGTCTAGTGCTCCCACAAAATATCTCCTCAACGGCTGCAGCATGGCTCATGGATTTTCAATGGGTGAGTTTGCAGACAGCCTTGCAGGATGGACTGAAGCAGATCTGGGTCTTGAGGGTCTGGTTCCTGTCTGCACCTTTTTTGTCAAGTAGTTGATCAACACTTCCATTCTGAAGACCCTGGGTGCCATGCACTGCATGTGCTACTCCGGTGCCAGGTCATTCTGTACACCTTGACAGTGACAGGAGGTTGTCTGATAGAGCTGACATTGCACCAAGAATCTTAATGTGCGTGCTCTTTAGCAATCTCCTTTAAGTCACCCCAGCAAAGTCCTCAACTGAGTCTCCATCCAGTCAAGCAGCTGCATAGGCTGTCCATTTTCCCTTGGGTTTGCTACAGTCCTCTCACACCTGGTGACTCAATATCTGTTGCTCACAACTTTGTACTAATCTTTAGAGTTTGCATAGTGTCAGTGTCTGAGCTGTTAGCAGAGAGTGTCAGATTATTGATGGGTTTTTTTATTCATTCATGGGATGAGGGTATCGCTGGTTAGGCAGCATTTATTGCCCATCCCTAACTGCCCAGAGGGCAGTTAAGAGTCAACTACATTGCTGTGGGTCTGGAGTCACATGTAGGCCAGACCAGGTAAGGATGGCAGTTTCCTTCCCGAAAGGAAGTTAGTGAACCAGATGGGTTTTTCCAACAATCAACAATGGATTCATTGTTCATCATTAGAAGATTAATTCCAGATATTTATTGAATTCAAATTTTACCATCTGCCATGGGGGGAATTCAAACCCAGGTCCCCAGAATGTTGTCTGGGTCTCTGGATTAACAGTCCAGTGATAATACCACGAGGCCACCACCTCCCCTACTTCCTCAAAAGAGTTACGGCATTGATCTCTCTCTCTCTCTTTCTCTTCCTCCTGAGACTGCTGTCATTGGCCTAGTGGTATTTCTTTATTATAGTAAGATCCTTTTTAAGATTGCCCCATTTAAAGTTGTTTCACTTTAATGTGGATACATTATTAGAGCCAGCAGTCTTGTTATGCATCATGAGATTCTTTTTAACATTGTTTTCCTGTCACAGTGGGTGCCATCCAGTGTGGTCTTTCTGCTTACTGAGCTAAGGCCGCTCCACACTCCCAGTGTCCCCATGTTCAATCTTCCAATTTGTGACCTGTCCCTGGTGCTCAACTTTCTGACTATACACGTTGCCCCCCCAGCCCCCCAACCCCCGACCTCCCTGAACCTCTGAAGGTGAGGCCGGAAGTCTGTGCACCAGTGCCTTTACTCATTGGGCTCCAGACTGTCTGTTTCAGGCCTCGCTTACTCCTCACCACGGTGCAGCCACAGCCTGAGAGCACATTTCTGAGAGGCAATAGTGCCCCTCCTGGCTGGAGGTCACTGACCCCAAGAACCTCTCAGACACGGCAGTGCTGCTCCTCTTGACTGCCTGTGAGAGCTCAACCTGCCTCTCTATCCTCCTGGCTGGCAGGGTGTCTGTCATGACTAATCTTAGATTACCCCCTAGCCATTTAATTTAAAGATTCAATTTTCAAAATCACAACCACAATATTAATTGAGGACTTACTGCATCTGAAAATTGGAGACCAGAAGCAGAGGTTGCAGTGGAAAGCAAGAGATTCCTGTCTGCATCACCTGCAACTTGCACCTCATGCCTGATAGGAGGATGAACAGATTGGGATCTGAGGCATGATGCAAGAAAATAACATCATCCTGAATGCTCACAGTGACGCTGAGTACAATAGGATCAGTCACTGCTGGCCCATGTTTTGGAGCACCATCTCATCTTTATGCCTGCCAAAGCTGAATAGCTGAAATATGTGGAGCCAGCGAGAGGTGGACATGTCGTGGGCAACATTGTAATCTGTGTGACAGTAAGATGGAGCTTCCAAATGTCAGGCCTGAATCCTGAGTGCCAGTGCCTGCTAATGGGTAATTGAGAAGGCTGTGGTGCGTTAGACTATAGGCTGATGTTGTGGTCAGTAAACAATGCCACGTGACAATGTATTCACCTTTCTTGACCACCCATGTTAGTTTCATACACTTGTTCCATACGGTGGAATACAGCCAGACCCCAATGGTCCCCTTCCATGGCCAGCTGCTCCAATTCCCCTAAGGAGTTATTTCAGGGTCCCATGACACCGTTGACCTGCATTACCAAGACGCTGGTGCCACTTCGATGAACCAGGAGGTCCTCTCTCTCTCCGCTTTGTTTTGTTTCCATATAACTGAGATAATTGCAGTACTGACAGTCAACTGCACATTCCATACAATCCAAAAGCAAAACCTCTTTAAGAGGGGAAGGCTGCCTTTAAGAGCTGGAGGCAGATGACCACAAATACCTTTCGACAGCCAGCAACATGGGACCTGCTCGGCTGAACACTACAAACATTTAAATGAGGAGACAGCTGAAAGTTTGCGTGTTGCCTGCCCCTGAGGAACTAGGCATGAGCAGATTGAAAGCCATAAACTTCGCACCTTTAACTGGAAGAAGTTTATTTTAGCCCTGAAAGTTGAAAGCAATAAATACAACCCAAATGGATCAGTATTTCCTGAGACAGTTATTTGTAGTGGAAATATTCATACAGGTTATGGCTAGAAAGCTTCAGTTGGTGCCTATACTTTCCCAAGGTTCCAAACAATTTCCTACAGATAATTCCTTCAGGTTTAACTATGGTTTTATTTCCAAAAATTGCACACACCTGAGCTATGCCTACAAATAGGAGGGATCTTTTGAACAGCATATTTTTCAATTTTCTGGCTTATCCCCTATTATTACTGAAAATATAATTGACATGATAGAAGTACTATTGCACCAAAAAGCACATTTTAACAGTTGTTGATATAATAATGGCTGAAAATGTTTGAGATTGTCACCCATTCCTCTTTTTCACTTTATATCTCCAACCTATAATACAAAAAATGTTATGCATCTGTCATTACTCTGTTTATTATGCTGTAATTTCTCAGTAAATACACTGCTCATTTCTCCATTTTCCAAGGAACTGTTTCATTGCTGGAAGTTGTCCCTTTCACTGTCAGTTTTCTGGAAGAATTTTCTGAGGCAAATGACTCTGAGAACAGTTCCTGGAAATAGTTTGAAGCAGCCTTTTTTCAGTTTTTGACTCTCCTCCCATAAAAGCACTAACTCATACAAGACTCATGATCTCATACCTTTTCGTACCTTGCCCAAATACTGACATTTTATGGCTGAGCCTAGACGTTGTGTCAGTGTATTGACCATGTGAGCATCACAGCCACCTTAGTGACATTCTTTCTCTGAAATTCACAAATAGAAGTGTTCCTGTAGTTATCATCAGGTAGCAATCCAGAATAAGAATATTGACTGATGTTACTTCTTCCCTCTATTAGGGCATCAGGAGATATATGGAACATTCCTAGCTATTTCAGATTGAACCTTTCTCTAGCCTTTTTCAGCTTTTCCAATAGACCTGTAATGAGTGCTTTAGATGGTCTTGACAAGATACTTAATAAAGAAATAGACTGAATCAGATTTCTTGACTTCTCCAGGAAACATGAGTCAATAGACCTACAATCACAGAAAGAATGGCTTGTCTAAATGGAAGAAGGAAATGTTTCACCTAAAACTTTTCCCTTAAAGAGTTTCTAACCCACTTAGGAAAAAGAATCTTTGAGAGAAATAACAGAGATTTAGAAAACGGGTCAGTGCCAAAAATTTCCCTTATGGAAAAAGGCCAGTCTCACTTGGGGTTGTTTGAGATAAAGCAAAACTAAAGAGCTCAATGCAGAGAGGTGTAGAGCAAGTAATCAATCTACCCCGGCAACTCTTAACGCAATAAATCAGTCCTAATGTGTGACTTAGCAGCTTGTTGACTGCCCATGTTCTAAGTCAAGGATTCATGCAGTAACCTGAGAAAAGAGGAACAAAGACTCTTAAAATGAATTTAAATGAATTAAACTAAATGAATGTGAGATTCGTAATCTATAAGTAGCTTCTAAACCAAATCAATTCAATTATGAAAACTGCTGCTTTGTATAACTAAATATGTTTTACACGGAAAGAAGTTTTGATTACAAAATTGAGTTGTCACTTTAAATAAGTATTCTGTTTAGCTTTGTACAAATGCTCCAAATATTTTTACTTCTGGTAATCACTGCCCATTGGTTGAATGAGTGCTGTCTGTTAATGTGTGCCATTTTCATTATTCGTTTCTTTCCATGTGTGACATTCCTCAAATAAAAATGTGGTAGTGGTTTTTGCAAAGTAAAATATAAAGAAGTTAACCTCTATTTAATATGGCCTTTTCGTGCCAGTAAAATAGTTCATGAGAAGTGTGTGTTATTTATCTTTTAAAACTTTGGCTAAATTCAACATTGACAGAAAATAAAAACTGTACATTAGCAGAGAAAGGGAAATCTATTGGTAGCATGGTAAAAGAGTTTAGTAATTCGATAACACAGTGAACGGTCAGATTTACATGTTTAATACTTGTAATGTAGCTTTCTTTAGCCACTGTATTGTAACCAATACGATTGTATTCTGTGACCTGTCAACATTTTCTCTTGGATTGAGAAAATCTCCTTTGAGGCATGAATACTAATTCTCATATAAGGTGTAAGGTGCAGGGCTAGTTGTTGATTAACATCATCATAGCCTCTGTTGCATATGCTTTTAGCATCATTTTTAAAAAGTTTCATCTTCAGGATATGTACGTATACAATGAGAAAGAAGATTTCCTGCAGAATATTATTTTTAAGTCATCTCAATCTATTTTATCATTGTAGAAGCTAATTATAATGAATATCATGACTAATATATTTTCTTTTAAAAAATTAAAACATGTTCTGAAAGAATATAATCATGAACAAAGTGCTATGTAGACATCAGAGCTGTAACAACAGGTGTGAGTTTTGATACAAAACCACAACAACAATAAAACAAATATGAAGATATTTCAAAATTGTGATGCATGAATGAGATGATGTATATACAATCTCAGGGTAGAGTGTTTAATTTATATTGTATTGTAAGACTGTGCCTAGAGCACAAGCAGAGTTACTGCATTATCTCCAGCACTGTTAGTCTTTCCCCTGAATCCCCTTTCCCCATTCAATTGTGTAACTATTCAGCTCACTAACTCCAGTCTTAGCCTCAAGAAGATAGTTTCTTTTCACTTTCTCAGCGCGGCTGTAGAATGCTAAATGGGTTTGTCAATAATGGCCTTTCAACAAAGCCTGCACCATCAAAATAACAGCCTTCACACTTAATTTTCAATACACTTATCATTCCAAGGGCAACGATCCTCTATTTATTCATTGTTACATTCAGTACTAAGATAACTTCACATGGGAAAATCACAACCCATTGTATTGAGAATTCACAGTACCCTAAGAGTGTAGAGGTTGATTAAAATATGTCCAGGCAATTTTATTGTATTTATTTATTGAATCATGCTACAAACCTTTGGCTGTTTCATTGTAAAAAGTGATTGAGTCTTGGCAATCTCTTCTTTCCCAAAAATATTACCTTTCAAGTTCCACAAGGTACCGTTCTTCCACCATCCTCCTCTTTATGTGCATGGCATTTCTCCATGATATAACATCAGGTCAGCTTTTGCATGTCCACCAACGACCGTTACTGCTGACTCTCCATGACTTCACATGACTTACTTACTGGCACTATGCAGCCTGTTGCTGGTCCAACATCAAATCCTAGATGAGCTGTAACTTCATCCGGATTAACATAACGCAAGACTGATGTCCTTTTTTTGTCCCTTGTCATAACTCTACTTCCTTGTCTTTAACTTCTGCATCTTACTCATCACTTTCTCAATCTAAATCACAATATTCACAATCTTTGTATTCAATCCTCAACTGAGCTTTAAAGCTCATAATCTATCCATCATAATATTGCTTACTTGTATCTGTACAGAAGTGTCTAAATGCATTCCTACCTTTATTCCTCCAACACTGACACCCCGAATCACGCTTCTAAAGTTAATTGCTCTAATGCTTTTCTTTCTTCCTCTCATTATCTACCCTCCCAAACTCCAACATCTTGTACTGACTTCATGTAGAAGACATAGACAACATTCCTGAAAGAGTAGTAAACCAAGAGTATAGTGAGAATGAGAAATTTAGGAATATTCTTAGCAACAAAATAATAATGAAAGAAGTAACAGGACACACAGTTGACGAATCCACTGAATCTGATGGCTTGTACATTATGATTTTAATTGAATTAGCTGCGTTTTGACTTTCCAGAACTCCCTAGATTCTAGAATAGTTCCCATGGGTTGGAAGGTAGCTATGTAACTGTAAATATAAAAATGTAATACCCATGAAGCAAAAAAAGCAGGAGAAGGAAAACAGGGAACTATACTTCAGTTAGCCTGATTCTGAGTAGGGATATTGCAAAAATTTATCATTAATAATGTTGTAATGTGGTAAACTTAAGAAGGAAACTAATTACAAGAGTGGATAAAGACGTCATAGTGGATGGAAGGATTTACTTGCTTTGGGGAAGTGCAAGAAAAATTTGCTAGGCTGTGCACTGAGATGCGATTACGCTATGAGGAATGATTAAATAGACTAAATCCATACTGTCTTGTATTTAGAAGGAAGATAGCTGATTTCACTGAAACATATAATTTTTTAAGGAACTTGATGGGGTAGAAGTAGGTGCTGTGACACATTTTCCCTTGGCTCGGGAGTGGATTATAGGAGTCAGCTATTTATAACTGGAGAAAATGAGAAAAAAGTTATTCACTCAAAGGTTTGTGGATCCTTGAAATTCTGTACCACAGTCAGTTGTCGATGCTCAGTCTTTAGTTATATTGAAGACAGTGATCAATAGAAATTTGGTACTAAGGAATGTAATGGACATGGTTACAGTGCATGGTGACAGTGCAAGACGGTGGTGTCGAGGTAAAATTTCAGTCATCATATTGAATAATGGGTGAGAATTGTTGGGCTGAAAGTCTTATTTCTGCTTCTATTTCTCATGCTTTTATGTTACCTCTGATAGTCTACTGAGTTAGCTGTGACAATTTCCATGTGATCAGGTGGTAAACATACATATTGTCCCCGGAAATGTAATAGTAAATGCCCATTGGCAATCTGGTTAACAAGAATGCATCTGTGTTCTGTTTGAAGCCTAACTGTGTACACTGACCCAATTACCTTTGGCATGCAGCTTCAATGAAGACTTAAGTATTGAAATTTCTAGTACTTAAATCTAAGCAACACAGCATGGTTCTAAGTTTATGCATTGTTTTGTGAAGAATACCTCCTTTTCAACGTAAGTTTTAATTTTCATAGCTAACCGGAATAATATTCTAGTCCAAATAATCATGGCGATTGTTTTTGCTTACATTATAATATCAGAATTATCTGCCAGTGTGCAATTTTTGTATTTTAATGCTGATTGCTACAATACTTTTCAATTAAGAAACAAACAAAATATTTAAAAACCTTGAAATAAATGTTATTTGTAGTTGCTCAAAAATAAATGCTGTGCTTTTATTACTTTAATTAATTCAGCCATTAAAACCAAGATAAATGATTCAAGGAAGCTATCAAGTTTAATTTTGAACATATTTACAAATCAGCAATTCAGTTCCACTCAATTGAGAATAACAGTTGATGACATGAAAAGATCCTATCATGGTTTTGAAGCATGTCTGGACTAACTGTCAAAAAAAAATCTCGTACTCAAAAAACTAGACAAATGCTGGCTGCTTCCGTATTAAGTCAAACATGGAAGGGTGGAATCTTTCAAAAATAAACATAAATGTAATTCATAAAGCTTTAAAAAGTTCATACAGTGAAACAGTACTTATCCCCTTGAGATGCAGCAAAACATTATGAGAATGTTACAATACACACTAACCACATAATACAGTATATTCTTCTTAATGAGGTCACCTTTGGGAGCACTTGTTTCGATGTACTAACCAAGTTATGTTTTCATTAACTGAAATAATAACTTTGTTTCCCAAACATTTTGCACTGCTGTTCATTATTACAGTCTTCCGTCTTTTCACTTTGCTTAATATTATTAGCAAATTAAGTGGAAGTTGTAAGTACAAAGCACAGAAAAATGAAAAGCTGTAAACAGAAATCTAAAATAAAAACCATGGGTGCATCAACATTTGGCAGGTTAAAATTTAAATGGAGACATTTGTCAGAAGAGAGGGTGGGTTTATGTTTCTTTCTTTTCTTCTTAATTTAATAATGCCTTTTGAGAATCAGATTTCTGTAGAAAGGCTGAGTAATGTATTTTAATTTTTCTGCGCATTTGATATAAATGATCAAGTAGCTGATTGCACAAGTCAAGGCACTATATTGGAGCCAAGCAGACTGAATATGGTTTCAATGTCAATAAAATAATTTAATACAATAAATTACTTTTAAAACATCTAATTAATTGGATAATTCAACTAAGCATTGCTGATACAGAAGAGTTTACGCTGTGAATATGGAGAAAACAATTCTTTAGTATCCAGTTAAAACTAATAAACTTCTTCTACGACATAATTGAACTGTGCTGCTTAGTAAATCTTGCTGTTTCTGTACAGGTATTATACATCAAGTTTAATTGTCATAGAAATGTCATGGAAAGATATTGCTTATTTTACTTTAGGAAAAACACTTTATCAAATTGCTGTCGCCACTTCTGTTTGTTCTGGTAATCTATCCCCAGAGGTCATTCTCAAGGATATAGGTACCCTTGGCATGAACTGTGTGTGGCAGAGAGGACGTATCTACAAAGTAGTATTATGCTGTTGTTTTGACCAATTCATCCTAAGATCAGAAGGCACGTGTGGTCTGTGAAGTAGCCATGATGGAAAGTGCATAACACCACACTTACATATTACCTTTCCAAAGATATTTTCTAAAATTAAACAAGATTGGTGTAGACAATTAGTTCAGAAAAAAGATATTAATGTCACTTTTTTGTGTGCTATATATAGAAAGCTATCTTCCTTTCATCTTTAGATCTGAGGTTTGTTTTCCAACTCACATCATGTCAAAATCTGTCACTATAAGGATAGCAAAAAGAAGTAAGAATTCATGCTGGTAAAGGAGACTGATAGGAAAGGCTTAATTATTTTAGTCCATGCCACAGCATAGATTTATTAGTAAGTTTCACTTTGCTAGACAGATGGTTGATCAGGAGCAAAATAAAATCAGGAAATTTAAGGTTGAAACAGGAGGTCCACAACTACTATATGACTGCAAGCCTGTAGCACATTACAGAGTTTCTCCAACCACCAGAATAAGCAATCTGTGAGGCAACTCTTTCTGAAATGTATTGGTGAATAATGTCCTGGAACCAGGCATGATCTGCTTGTTAACATTCCACACAGTGGAATAACATTTGTGTAAAAGCATCTTAGTAACTGCAACAACCTCAGTTTCCATTGGGTTCTACAAAGCATCAAAAATGTGTTGCAGAGATAAAAGGTACTGCAGATGCTGTTCTATTTGCTCTCCTGAACTATCCACTGAAGTCAAAATTGCAAAATAACTGAACAGAAATTGTGCAATACTGGTATTTCACACAGCAACAGCCAACCCTCCTCCTATGAGAACAAATGATTCAGCCACGGGTCATTTAACATTGCTGTGTGTCTTTAGGTTCAACCGTTCTCCATGTCATGATGACTGCTGTGGCAATGATAATTGTCGGGACAGTCTGACTTTCAGTAACTTCAGTTGTGCAGATCCATGACAAAAAGCAGAATGGAACACCGTGTATTTAAATAGTTGAGCATGTTGTTGCTGGGTGAATGAATTTAGATTTTATAACAAAATAGGTTTAAAATTGGATAAAGCCCACAATAGGCACAAGGATTGCATTATGCAATTTCTCACTGACTAGTGGAAGTGATGTAGACAGTACAGAAACTTCATGCTGCCTGTTCCTATCGACTGTTTGGTCATGCACACCAGTGATAATCATACTGTTGAGTCCTTTCATATTCAGCTAGGTGATGCAATTTGTACAAGACTAGAATCAATTAATGTTAGCCTGTAGATCCTAAAGATGAAGTGCATTTTAGATGGAGCAGGCACTGGAAAATAGCTGTACAAAAGCTTCATGAGCAGAAAGAAATGGAAGCAATGGAGCAACAACCAGAGAGAGGGGGAGCTCCTAGTTCTCAGATGCAGTGTTGGAGGGCCCAGTGTCTGAAGGAGATAAATGGTCATCTTTCCACAGGGACCATGAGGCATTCCAGACTTGCAACTGAAGTAAAATAGGAACAGATAACCATAGAGGTCAATGCCAGGAATCTAGCCTTGAGGGCCTGGTTACCATGTCAGAAAAAGTCCAATTACCTTATATCATGGTGAAGGTCAATAAATGCACTTTCAAATACAATTTTCCTGCCAATACGTTGCCAGTGTCATGCATTGTTCTATGCCCGACTCACCCATCAACTATTTCCAGTGATTAGGATTCATGAATAGCATTTATATGTTCCTCATACACCTAACACTGTTACAATCCTCACAACCACATCTTACTGCTTCTACACATCATCAACTGTTCAGCTAAAACAGACACATTATCCAAAAACTTTGCAACACACTCACAGATACTGTTCAGTCTGTCTTGACAAGAAGGCATTTAGCAGAAAGGACTAACAGTGATGATATTTCTCAGAGGAACCAGAGTCTGATGAGACACTCATGGGCAGCCCACCCACAGTAACAATGCCCCATTTCACCTTCTTTGACTTTCTCCTCTGCCTCCTCCTCTTCCTTCTCATGAGTCAATCATCAAATTTCTGGGTGCAAGGCCTGCACCTTCATTCTGGCCAGTTTAAGGAATACACAACAATCCACCACATATTGGGGTTTAAGCTCTGGTGAACTCACTTAAGCAGTCTATGCAGCAAAACCATTGCTTCAAGACAGTGACGAGATGCTTCACCATATTCCTAATTCCAACATGGTAGTCATGGTAGGAGCACTGACCATGTGTGGTTAAGTGATGAAGGAGAGTCAATGAAGATGTGTAGAACAAAGTACCACTTATTTTTTGACCAAAACAACTTAAAAAACCCAGTATGTATTAACTTCCAAGACAATGTGGCAGCAAAGGAAAGTCAAAAGCATCTGAATATTTAACGATGATCCCTTTTAATATATCTACCAGGAAGTCTGTGATGCAGCTGAGCAATGTTCAGTTGTGCGAGTTTAAGAAAGGGTATTAACAGAACCTGAAAAGTGCCAAATCTTCAGTACGTACAAATTGAATCCACAATCTAGTTATTCTGCATGCATGCACAGGATGCCTGCACTATTACCCTCCAAAACATAGCCATTGGAAGACAGGAATCACCAGATGCAAGTCTCATGCCATTTTTTAATCCCTTGCCTCCCATAATATTGAATCCAGTGGCACCACAGAGCCAAGTTTTGCAACCATTAAATCACTGCTTCAAATTTGCAAAATAATAATTTCATAAGGTATGCAATTTTAATTAAACAAGTTAAAATTCTATTTCTCTCCCCCAGCCTCTGAGGTGCCCAGCTTTGTTTTGATTAATTGCTGTTAACTTCTAATATTAGTTTGAAGATACTGAGAGTTTGCCCAGCTAAGATTGACTCCCTATCTGGATTCTGTACAAAATCACAAGACTGCTACAATGCAGAAGGAGGCCATTCAGTCTATGATTTTTATAGCGAAGAAACATGTACAGCAAGTGAGCAATTACATCAACTTGTTTAATTACAAGGCACCTTGCCTGTAGAGTGTGTTTTGAGAACTGGCATAGTGCCCTGAAAATAGGCTTTGTGTTTTCAGTTTTTAATAATTTTTATTGAGAAGTCCATGCATTTTTCATTCTGTCTAGTTATCCAGCCTTTATCATGTTCCACATTCTTCTGGTAAAAACTTGATTTTTTTTTACAATTATTCTGCTTTCAAGCCCCTGGCTTTCAAAAATAAACAAATCTCACAATGTCAGTTCTTGTCCTCTATTTCAGTCCTATTATCATCCTATTATCCGGCTATTACGTTTTTGTCCTTTGCACACACATAATATAGTGAGAATGAATGCTGACAGCATGTGCAGAAAATCTTTGTCTGCATTACATAATCTTTTGCCAATTTTAGAGGAAGACTTTGCTTTGTATCTTTTCGCCTGATTTTTTAAATCTATTTCAAAATGTTGTAGGTCACATGTTTCAATAGTCACTGTAATGCCTGTTGAGATCCAAGATAAATTGCAAGGTTTTTTTTCCCGAAAGTCAATGTCAAAAAGTAAATGAACAGAAGCTGGAACATCTTGGAAATTTTCAGCAGGTCTGGCATTGTCTGCAAAAGAAGAAACAGAGTTAATGGGTAGAATCTTCCTAGGCACCAAATGAAGTGAGCACTGATAAGAAAATTGGGAAAATTGTTTGAAGTAGCGAGGAATGAACTCCTCACTATTGAAAGTAAAAAGTACCATTTTCCAACCAAGCATTGAACGCCAAGGCAAATTCTCATGCGTAGGCGGCAAGAGACCTATTTACGTACATCTCATTATTACCTCATCTCACTTCATTAATATGCAGTTTCCCATTCCCCCAATCTACCAGATAGAAACCAGACAGTGATAATTCCAGACCTGAAAGTCAGTGTGATTACCTGGAATTCCAGTTCACCACTTGTTCCTTCCAATCTCTACCTTGAACACCAAGTGCCAAAGTCTCAGGGTATGGTCCATTGGTAATGACAGCACAGTCCTCATCCCCAACTTCAGATTTTGGCACCGGACACATTTCAGCATCTCTGCTCCGTCATGGCATGTCTCCCATCAACTTCTCGTACAGTTCTACACTTCAAGACTGCGCTTTTGAGTGACCTTTTATAAAAATGCTGCTGCCAAGCTTCTTTGAAGGGAAAGGTATGTATTTGACCAAACCACACCTCAGGGCTCCTCACATGCTCTCTTTGCACTCACTCACTTTGTAACTACTTGGATGTTTATAACATTTCTGCCCTACCTTGCCTTTTTGGGTTTTTCCCCCTCAACCAAGCTTTCCATGCTTACAGTTCTTCTGCATTGCCTTGCTGTTTAGAACACGCTCAATACCAGACAGCTTGTCATAATTGTCAGCAATCATCAGTCAAGGAGATGGACATGTTGTTGTATTGCACTGTGCTATGTCAATTTCATACCTGTACCATGTGCCAACAATATACATGGCAAAGATATTACAGGTACATCAACCCAACAGCCATGTTTCAAAGAGTAAAATCATATTCCTCTATCAAGTCAAAGGAAGCTGCCATCGTTTGAGCAGTGATCTCAAAACAGTAAGGCAAGGGCAGCATGTGATATCAGTCCAGGTCTTGGAAACAATCAGCCAGCCACTTAAAGTGGTCAAGGTCATGGAGTGTGTATCACTACAATGTAGAAATAGGCCACAGTCAGTCCTCGGATCAAGTACAAACAGTCAGGGTATTTGCAGTCAGTCATTTGAGTTGCACTCTGATCCACCAATGGTCTGATCACTCATCGGCCAGGCTAAGTCAGTCAGGGGTGGGGGTGGAGTGGTAAGGTGGAGATGGGGATGAAGGAGGTGGTGATTGTGGTTTGTGCAATGATCAGTCCTGGGTGTCAGCTCGATGAAAGCCAAGGGAGGCCATCAGAGGTCTCTGCTGTGATAGGAAAGTGGGGGATCTTAATTTTGGAGATTGGAGGCAGCATGCAGAGATGCACAATGACAATAATTGTGAAGGGGGCAACTCAGCACATAAGGTTAGGAAATAATAGTGCCATGGAGGACATTGGATACTGCAGGTTCAGGGGGTGGCTATTGATATGCACCTCCACCAAGGCCTCAACAGGGGGACAGCACAACACGATGATGGGCATGAATAAACTGTAAGGTTGGGCTGGGGGTAATCCTAAACACTTAAGTCATAAATTCATTTGGATTTTGGAAAGTTGTGAGTGCCGTAGAAAAGGACCATGGAGGTCTGGGGGAGGCCCTTGATGACCAGGCTGAGGCTGAGAATCACAATGTCAAGCCTGGTCTGCATTGCCTTCCATATTTATGCAACTTGTATATGTGCACTGCAAATGGAAAATGGCTGTGACCCGATAAAAATGGGCAGATTCAGTAATTTTCTTCTATCTGAGCGCACGGGCTCTACATGAGAGTGATGTGAAGCTCTTCAAGGGACAATTGCATTAATCAGGCACTTTCACAGGACAGTTACATGTAATCATAATACCTTGAATATGAAATGCATGCAGTTTCCAACTATGTGGTATGCAAATTACAGTCACCAGCTCCAAGTTGTTGGTCATTACAAACTGATGATAGTCATCTTCAGGGAGGACTGACAGGTCAAGGGGGCGGGATGATGTTAGTAGATAGGAGATGGGGGTGTGGCTTGAGGTGAGAGGAAAAACAGGTTAGGGAGGTGGAGATGAGCTGGGCTGGTTTTGGGATGCGGTTGGGGGAGGGGAGATTTTGAAGCTTGTGAAATCCACATTGATGCCATTGGGCTGCAGGGTTCCCAGGCTGAATATGATTTGCTGTTCCTGCAGCCTTCGGGTGGCATCACTGTGGCATTG